>CM064898.1:1897500-2470000 GCA_030347415.2 Decapterus maruadsi
AACAAGAACTGACAGCGAGGGCAACGAGAGACAGAGGGAGTGGAGAGGTACGGCGGTCGTAAACGTGAGGCAAACAGAGACGAAGGAGATGAAAAGGAATGTGGTTCAACACATGGAAGGGAAGAGCGAGGTAGAAGGAGAGAGTAAACCTCTGACATCCTTCACGGGAGCGTATGGGGCCTATAGGAGCCGTTAATCCACAGCAGAGCGCCGAGACAGATTCATGGAGGCTACGAGGAAGAGGATACAACACTCAGTCACAGTGTGGTTGTGTGTGTGTGTGTGTGTGTGTGTGTGGGAGCTGATGAAACAGAAGCAGAGCATGACAGTTGTATTCTGTTCCCCCTCTGAAGAGAGACAGCTACCGAAGCAACCAGCCAAACCAAATGCCAACAAACACACTCGCGTGCAGAAGGAGACGTGGAGCAGAAAGGAGTGAAGAATCCTCCGCTATCAGGGGGCAGATTGACGTCTATTTTTATTTTTCTCCTCCGTTGCCAAGAAAACAGTCCATAGCTGGAAGTCAGGAGGATCAATGTCTCCTAAACACAAACCACAGCTGCTCTCGCTTCCTCCCATTAGACATCTCTTCAGTTTGTGTCCTACATTATCACTATTACAGTATTTTTTCTTTTTTCCACGGTGACGTAACTCCCGGTGATAAAAAGATCCGATAACCGCCCGAGAGCGGCTTTAAAACCAATGTCATGCAGCTTTAGGAATATGATTGGAGATGAAAAAAAAACTTGGAGTGTGAGATTAAGGAAGTGTGATTAAGGAGGAAAAGAAGAGCCGGTCAAATAAAAGGATTTTGTGAAGATTGTAAAAATGATGAAACAAAG
Organism: Decapterus maruadsi; assembly: GCA_030347415.2. NCBI lineage: Eukaryota > Metazoa > Chordata > Actinopteri > Carangiformes > Carangidae > Decapterus > Decapterus maruadsi. The sequence continues at coordinate 1,898,343 of CM064898.1, forward strand.
GAAAGATAAAGAATCATGTAGTGTGAGGAAATATTATATAATTTGGGGTCTAGGGAGAAAATATCATGTGGGAGAGATGATATAATGTGAAATCTTCAAAAAATATGTAGTTTTAAACTTGAATAACACATGAAATTGGGAAAACGTTGTACAAATACATAGCCTCCTAAGACCCGGCAATGCATTTTTTTCCTCTGTGGGGGACATGACTCTGAGACCTCTAAATCAAGTATAATTGATTTAATCTATCTGAATGCTATTGTCCCTTTAAGAGGAGACATTGGGGCCAACACACAAAAAAGACATTGTCTTTTCAAAATGGCGCAACTTTAAAATCCACAATTTATGGCAACAAGAGCCGTAAGTCATCTTTTTTGTTTGTTTTATAGATACCATGTTTCTGTTGCCAAAAATCAAGTTGTTTCTTTAAAATCAAAGTATTGGCTCCCATTAGTATGATTTTTAAAAAGTCACAGTAATTTTAACCCTTTCAAAACACAACTTTTATTCAATGTCCTCTGTAGTGGACATTGGGACTTGCTAACCTCCATTTATAATACACCAGGGAGCAGAGGGCTAAGTGAGGCAAAGGGGTTTTTCTTAGAACTTAACCCTCAAACAGCCCTTAAGGGGTCTGAAGATTATAACTCAAACAGGTCCACACAATCTTTTAGGCTAATCTTTCATCTTTTCACATTGACAAATTGCATTAGTAAAGGTCAAATCGAAATATGCTGATTTCCTAACTCCTAAACAGATGTGTTTTCTTCATGTAACTGTCTAATTTACTTTAATGTTCAACAAATGGAAAGATTTTTTTTTAAGGAAATCCACTCAAAAGGAACTCACTATCATACATTTACATTATTACATTCTGTCCTCTGCATTTAATACTTAAATTATCATAAAAAAGATAGATATGTACACTTTTGGAGTCCCACAGGGATCTGTTTTAGAGCCCCTAACCAATTATGTTCTTTATTTTGCTGACGACACTGTCATTTTTCTACCAGGGTAAAATTGAACAACTCAGAGTAAAATTAAGAGTCAGGTTCCTTCCAGCAGAATCCAGACAAGAGAAGAGCAGTTTGTTGATGCTCTCGTCTCTTAATCCCTGCAATCATAATCATAATGGGTTTAGAGCAGGGCGACTTACAGGCAGCAGCAGAAGTAGATGTAGTCTTTTAGCCCTGGGTTTCGCCTGCAGGTCGAGTCTTATCTTCTCTCTGCAGTTTGTTGTTGCTGTGTGCACCCTGAGAAGAAGAAGAAGAAGACCAACAGATACAAGCAGCACCTCTGTGTGTTTTTCTGGCTGAATGATAATGTAACTGATGTTTTTATTTACAGCCAGGACTCCAAACATCGGACGGAGATAAGACACCAGTCTCTTTTCCGCCGTCTCACGTTATCGAACCAGAAGCATCGAGCCTCGAGGAAACAACACTTGGCTTTTAGGTTAATGTATTGTTACATTGCTTTTTTTTTCCTCCCACACTTCATCCTCCATCGTTGCATCATCACCCCTCCCATCATTCAAACTCTTACGTAAGTAAAAAAAGTCAATTACATATTATGAAGACGATATACACAAAGCATTTAGAATAAATGTACTCAGCACACTGAAACCCCTAAGGGCAAATCATTTGCCTTTTGCACTCGCTATTAATAGAAATAATAGTTATTATTAATTATGGTTTATTTAATTAAACAAGAGAAAAAAAATGAAGGTTTGTCTGTGCTCAGCTGAGATCCGGTGTTTTCAACTCGGAATAAAAGAAGGAAAGTTGTATGTGAAAATACATTTTATTTTTTATTTCTATTATCTTTTATGTGGGTTTTTGTGCAGATTTTTTCTTTTTTTTTGTGCAAATCTGGACATTTAACTTGTTGCACATTCATTTGTTTCCCTTCATTGTCTTTTTGTACGAACATTGGTGATGCATAATTTTGTATATTAAATTGTCATATGCGTCTAACTTGCACTGTAATCACTTTGTTAAAATTTAATTTGAAGTAAAGAATTTCATTGATTTGAAACAACTTTTTCTATACAGATCAGATATTAGTTATGAATGAAGTCAGAGCGTTTATTCTGAAAGGTCAAGATCAATAAGATATTGAGGTGAATATATATTATCATATGTATTTGAGGACATGGTATTTTCTTTCTGTGCCTTGTCAATGCTCTTTTGTTACTGCGTCTCTTCAGCTTTTCTCCTCTTTTACTTTAACTTCTTCTTGACGTCCTTCAGCTGCGTTCTTCTTCTTCCCTTCCTCTCTTTTCCATATTCTTCTGTCATAAATAATTTCACTTCACAGGCAGAAGTGAGGAAATCCATTATGTTCTTTGAAGCAAGGAGCAACTCAATTTAGAGTTTGGTCACACACACACACACGCACACACCCACATATACACGCACATATACACATACACTCTCTACCCTGCAGGCATCATCATACAGTACATTTAGATAAGACTCTCAGCACACGCACAGAAAACAACACAAAGCCTCAGACCTACAGTACAGTACAGTACACACAGTAAAACACACACAAAGCTCAGAGATACTTGCAGGAGGCAGAGTTTGATTGGGTTGAAAGGTCACATGATGCACGATGTGGTCAGAGGAACATGGAGCTGCAGGCGGCGAGCGGACGGCGGCTCGGAGATAAGATTCACCAGTCGGCGTTGTACAGAACAGAACAGAACAGACTGTTACTTTACTGGAGAAGCAGCTGATGTTGATTCAGTCCTAAGAAAATAAGAGACAACAATAAAATGAATTATGACCAGATGATGATGTTATCTAACGCAGTGGTTCTTCTTTGTACATCAAGGACCCTAAATTGACACAAATTAGACCACAGACCCCCATTGGACCAAATTTAGAAGTAAACACCAGAAAAACACAAATATTTGTTCTGAGACTGAAGAACATTACTTTTTTACTTTATTACTTTTAAATTAGGGCCAATGGCGTGAATTTTTGGAAATATTATAGAGAAATTTCTGGAAAAAAAATGGTCCAATTTCTCCAAAAATATTTCTAAGAAGAAGAGGTAAAAATTATTTTTAAAAAAGTAAAAATCTTCTAAAAAAAAGTGGTAAAATTTCTCGGAAAAAAAATGTTCAAAATAAAAAAGTAAAAATTTTCTAGAAGAAAGTGGTAAAATTTCTAAAACAAAAAAGTAAAAAAAAAAAAAATCTAGAAAAAGTGGTTAAAAAAAAGACTTCTAGAAAAAAATTGTTAAATTTCAAGGAATAAATTGGGGACCCCCTTCAGATCTCTTCATCTCTTCAGATGTGACAGAGATTCCTCTAAAAACGAATCAAATCGGCTTTAATCAGTGTTTTACAGAACATACAGTATGATCTTAACTGGGTTTTCTACAAGTACTATTCATATTTAAATAGTTTGTATTGATGCCATTTTGTTCCTCTTCTTCTCAAATACATATGACAATATAGTTTTATAATGTTATCATTGTAGCCTACTGTTATCCCTGTCTCCAGTAACACTTTATAATACAGTAAGTACACACTATTTAGCATTACTAAACACTGACTGGATCATTTATAACGCATGAATACTCATTGGTATGGAGTTGATGAATAGAGTTAGTGCTGATCAATGACGAGTAAAACATTTTAACTGTGTTTATAAACTACATGCTAATGAATATTCGTGTGTTAATTATGATAAATTCAATATTAAATGCTTAACTAATATTAATATTGATGCTTATTATAAAATGTTACCCTGTCTCTTTATCTTACTTTAAGATTATTCCACATTTTATGATTTTTTTCCCAATTTGCAGAAAATACGAGTTACAGTGTTGAAAAATCTAACTAGGAGAATAATTTTTGGAAACAATATGATGTTATCTGTTTTGACATTTTGGATATTAAATTGACATTTAAGTTACATCACTCATATTCAGTGTTTTGAGGTTGTGAGTTAGCAACAAAAATGATTATTTATTTATTTATTAATGAATTCTATTTATGTACATGCATTGTGTGTCGTTGTACCCGATACAATGACAATAAAGTTTATATTCTAAGAGAGACTTTGACATTTGAAGTTAGAAAGTTCCCTGTGGACGTTCAGGATATTCTGTGATCACAACCTTGACCTTTGACCTTTTCTCACTAGAGCTGAATCACTTCATCTCTGGCTCCAGATCAGTGTTTGTGCCAAACCGGATGACGTTCCCTCTGAGCTCTTAATGAGATATCGACTTCAGGGGAATCAGACAGAATGTGATGAGATCAACACGATCAAAGGAAGAAGTCGGGTGGGGAATCGAACCTGTGGACGAACCCCCCCGTTACCCGTCTACCGTCTGCTGTCATCAGAGCCGAGCGGAGACTTCCTCAGCGGAGCGATCCACTCGCGGCCGACTCAGCTCGATTCATGTCTCGCCGTCAACTCCTCTGACATTTTGCAGTCGCTAAGCAGATTACGCCGACATATCCGCGCATTCAGAGTCTTATTAAAGAGACCGACTCGGCTCTGAGTGCTTTTCCTATTTACAGCAGAACAGAGGGGGAGGAAGGGGGGGTGGGGGGGGGGGGGTCCAATACACTGAGACTCCTATTTGATCTGCAGAGAGTGAAGAGTTCTCTCCAAGCTTTAATGTCCAGTCATCATCAGTCTTAGTGGTATTACTACATTAAAACATGTTATTATTACTATTATCACCATGTGGGTTCACATTTGATTGTGTTTTAGTTTAGTTTTGTATCTTATAATTTTATATTTGTCCATATTTTTCTTGTTTTGGAGCCAAATAATCAGATTAGAATCAGTTTAGACGTCCAAACTGAATGAAAATGCTCCAAATAAACATCTCATTACTTGAAAACGTGTACGTAACACGGTCATAACCACAACATGACACCTGTTATGAACATAAATGAATACTTATGACAGTCCTTAAAGGGATAGTTCAACATTTTGGCAAATTGTCCCATCACCATAACCCCTATAGTCATAGCAGTGGGTTTGTTACCTTTAATTGTCGGTGCAAGCTGTTTTTAGAACGGCGGAGCAGAGCCGTGAGCTGCTCAGAGCTACGCTACGGAGGCTCATGGGATTTCTTGGTTTCTCATCAAACTTATCAAATACCGTTACCACACAGAGTTGTTTTTGAGGGAAATTCATGCAAAACAGCTGATGCACGTTGCCTTCAGGGACAGTTTTCCATCAACAGTCTCTGTATTTCCCTCTAAAACAACTCTGTGTGGTAACGGTATTTGATGAGTTTGATGAGGGAAACCAAGAAATCCCATGAGCCTCCGTAGCGTAGCTCTGAGCAGCTCACGGCTCTGCTCCGCCGTTCTAAAAACATCTTGCACCGACAATTAAAGGTAACAAACCTACTGCTATGACTATAGGGGTTATGGTGATGGGACAGTCTGACAAAATGTTGAACTATCCCTTTAACAACAGCTGTCATAAGTAGCTATTCATTGATGTTTATGACAGGTTTCATGTCATGGTTGTGTCAGACTGAAAGCATTAGACGTTCTCTATAAATAAAGTTCTTTGTCATCATCATCATCGTTTTTTAAAAAGTTTTTGGGCTAAATGAGGTCGATATGAAACGGATCATTAGCTTCGTTGCTAATCATCTGCAGCGTCATTAAGACGATTCCAGTCTCAACAGCCTCGTTGAGTGAAGTTCTCTGACATTTCAGGACAGACGCTCATTTGCATCGATGCAGAGAATTAGATGAAATATATGAAGTTCCTCAGATCTGACACAGACTGAAAACAGAGGGAAACGGCTTTAAATGTTACACAAACACATTGTAGTTTGAGAAGGGGATGTAGTATTTGTTTGACCATTTATTGAAAATAAAGATAAAAAGAACACTGTTAATTGATGCTTTTAAAGATGAGAACAGATTTACTTGACCACACTGAGCTGCACCATGATATCAGGTCCTGTGTATAAATGAATATTTCTCTTAATATGTGGAAACGTTCCTCTACGGTTGCCGGTAACGTCCACAGCCTGGTTCATCAGTATGATTTTTATACATTTTACCAATTTTCCTGAAATAAATAATTCAAAATTGAACAAAATCCTTTCAAAATTTTTGCACGTGACGTGTTTAAGATCAAACAGATATTCCTCCACTTGCTCCTGGAAACCGGCCGGCTGCAGCAGCAGCTGCAGAAATGAGCAGTGATGTGGGAGGGAAAAAAAAGAGTCAGAGATCAAAGTATAAATGTCGAGCTTTGTAGTCGGAGCTGCAGAAAGTCAGGAGTCGTTCTGGGCCAGTGATGAAAAGCAGCAGCAGCAGCAGCAGCAGCAGCAGCTGACCAGGTCAACATCACCCACTCACCTCCACCATCGCCATGACGCCCAGTTATGGGCTGAACGGCGCTGCTCGTCCTCCTCACACCAGACTTTCACTTTCACTTCCAGCAGCTTCATGTGTGGATTCACCGTTTCCACTGGAGGATCGTTCCCGCCTCTGATCCCAGTCAGCCGGCTCCACTCGGCTGCTGTGTGTGTGTGTGTGTGTGTGTGAGAGATTATGTCACTGTGTGGGAACACACACTGTATTTCATATCTTTGTGAGGACGACTTTTGGAAAGTGACAACAGTTTGGAAAATGGTTAAAAAAAGAAAAGAAAAGGAAGTGAAAGGACGTTTTTGAAAAACAAGGACGTTTGTGTCTCTGGGAACTTTCTGTTCACACAACTTGACGACATTTGTACAAATTCTATAGGACGTTGTGTGTGTGAATAAAACGTGTCAGGACGTTGTATGAAATGTACAGGACAAAACTGTAAAATACAATAAAAAGAACATAAAGGAGGACGTTTGGACGAAGCAGAGACACGTTGACACAGTGAAGACGAACTGATGATAATAGAAGGAGTCATTTTAGAAAAGAGGGACAGGAAGGAAGGAAGGAAGGAAGGAAGGAAGGAAGGAAGGACAAAGGGAAAGATGGGAGGAAAGAAGGAAGGGAAGATAGATGGAGGGAGGGAACAGATTGGGTCAAAAACGAAGGAAGAAGTGAGGACAGAGGGACGGAAGAAGGGAAGGGAAATGGATTGTGGAAAGAAGGAAGGGAAGAAAGATGGAAGGAGGACAAAGATTAGTTCAAGGAAGGAAGAAGAAGGGAAAGAAGAGGAAGGGAGGAGAAAGGGATTGCAGAGAGAAGGAAGGGAAAAGGACGGAAAGAAAGATGGAGGGAACAGATCAAAAGAGGAAGGAAGCAGTGAGGATGAAGGGAAGGAAGGAAGGAAGGGAAACGGATTATGGAGAGAAGGAAGGGGAAAATGAAGGAAAGAAAGACGTAAGGAGGGAACAGATCATTTGGATCAAAAGAGGAAGGAAGGAAGCAGTGAGGACGAAGGAAAGGAAGGAAGGAAAGAAGGATGGAGAGGAAGAGTGTTGCTGTGGCTCCATGAACAGCTGTCATCACATCGTCACAGTGTTTGATAAATGTGACCGTGTGCAGATTTCATACACAGATTAACAAGAGTGGTGTGTGTTTCAGTGTGTGTGTCTGTGTGTGTGTTTCAGTGTGTGTGTGTGTGTGTGTGTGTGTGTGTGTGTGTGTTAACCTTGTTTTCTTCCTCGTCAGGGCTTTTCCACTAAACTGGTTTTCTACAAAACCAGCTGGACGGCTTTCTCTGTCAATTTAGACCATTTAGTGTCTGTGTGTGTGTCTGAGTGTGTGTGTGTGCATGTGTGTGTGTCTGAGTGTGTGTTAAGTGAATGCTTGTGGCTGTGTGTTTGCCTCCCTTATCTCTCCATTTGTGCAGCTAACATCATAAAGCCGTGGTAACAGGGAGATGGAGGAGTGATAGAGAGAAGGAGGAGAAGGAGTGACACGTCTGTAGCGAGGAAGAGGAAACAGAGGAGGAGGAGGAGGAGGAGGAGGAGGAGGTGCAGCAGCAGAGACAACTGTGCACTTTCACATCCTCTGCTCGTCTCCACACTGAGAAGAATAGAAACAGTCAGAGTGAATTATATGAATAAGAAAGAAAAAAAAAGAGAAAAACTGTCCCAAACCAATTTTCACGCTCATTTGAGATCTGAAGCCGATTAGATTTAAATTGCAAAGAGAGAATAAAAACAAAAAGGAGGCGATGAACTGGAGACGACACTGGCTGTTGGTTTAATGACGGCGGCGGCGGCGCTGGTTCCAGAGCAGCTGGATGTCGTCGTACTCACACGTCTGAGCTCGGCCGTGAATCACCAGCGTGAAGGAGCCTGAAGCTGCTGCTGCCTCGCTTTATTGGAATAAAGAAAAGGCAGAAAGACGGAGAAGAGCCTGATGTTGACACTTTGAACCTTTTTCATACTTGAAGATAAAGAACTGAGTGATACGAGGAGATGAGAGAGAAGCCGTTTAAACAACATCCTTTTTACGTTATTGAACAAATGCAGCTAAAATAAATTTTAAAAAAAAGAGAAGAGAAGAAGCAAATGACTTTTCCTCCTCTCCTGCTTCAGATTTCAGGGTATTCATGTATTTTAATGTAACACAGCTGTGGTGAATAATGCAGCTGATGCAGGAGCTCTGGGAGAAGAAGCACTCACAAGAATGGAGGTCACATTTTAGAGACGGTGTGTTTTATGCTAATTGAACTGGCACTTGACGAACGCCTGAACTGAACGGCTGTTCTTCGAGTTTATTTTTCAGTAGTTTTAACATCTCTTGGGGACACGAGCTACAATATGTATATTTATATATATAAATAGTTCAACATTTAGACAAACTGTCCCATCACCATAATCCCTATAGTCATAACAGTAGGTTCGTGACCTTTAATTGTCGGTGCAAGCTATTTTTAGAACGGCGGAGCAGAGCCATGAGCTGCTCATGGAGGCTCATGGGATTTCTTGGTTTCCCTCATCAAACTCATCAAATACACAATCCAACAACTCCACAACGCTCTGGTGGACAAGTTGTGACGTGCACATTCACCACGCTATGAGATAATAACACAACGTTACCACAGAGAGTTGTTTTAGAGGGAAATTCATGCAAAACCTCTGATGCACGTTGCCTTATTATTTGATGAGGGAAACCAAGAAATCCCATGAGCCTCCGTAGCGTAGCTCTGAGCAGCTCACGGCTCTGCTCCGCCGTTCTAAAAACAGCTTGCACCGACAATTAAAGGTAACGAACCTACTGCTATATTGCCAAAATGTTGAACTATCCCTTTAAATCCATATTTATCTCATTCTGTAACATAATATTCCTCTTGATGTGGTGATGGAGTCCGTTGTTTTCTCTTTTTCGCTCCATGTTTGGTCTCCACCACATCTGGCTCTACAGATGTTACATCCTCCTCCATGCAGCTGCCGACACCAAAACTTCACGGTTATTATTCAAATAAAATAAAATCCCTGCGAGGATTACGGGCCCTAATCATTTAATTAGTAACGTGTGGTTCCATGTGCCGTGCCAGACGGAGACAACAAGGACCCGTCTGCTATCAACAACATTAATTAATTAGCCGGCCGTCTTTTGTACTAAATTAGCCGAGAGCTAGCGTGCTAACCGTTAGCGCTTGGCCTCTAGTCGAGAACAATGGAGGAATCTCACGTAGAGTCTCTTCTTCAAAAGAACAAAGAATAAAGAAGTCTTTGTGCTGCTGCTGCTGCTTTGATGTGGCAGCGTTTTAGCCGGAGCAAATGAAGGTCCATTAATTAACTGGAAAGCGAACGAGGCAGGACGACGTACGAGTAGAGAGAGAGATGAAGGCGGGAACGTGTCAGGAGAGTAAAAGGTGATAAAAAGTTACAGCGGTGGTAAAACAAACGGAAAAGTGAAGGACGAGGATACGAGAGACAAAAGGACAATGAAGACAACACAATGGGAACACACAAAAACATCCTTTACAATACATCTTTTTTACACAATTACATCTTTTGTAACCAGACTCATTCTCTTAAAAATGTTGTGGGTAAAATCAGTTCAATTCATCAATTTGACAATTTAATTAGAAAATGTGATTATTTACCAAAATATCTTTGTGAATAAGTTACAAGAGTAAAGTTGTTCTTCTAGAATATTAACAGAGAAGTAAATTATGTCAATAAACCAATGGCACAATTATCTAGAATATAATTCAATTTCACTAGAATTACTTACATTTTGATCAATTACTGAATTGTGGAAAAAATACTCATTACATTCTTGGTACAGTTTTCTGTCAAGAATATTAAGACGGAAATAGAACATAAAGTGATTAATCAATGTATTTGTATTGTCTGAAGTATAATGAAAATATTAACAATATTGAAAACAATTAACTCGTAATTTGATTAATTGAAGAACAATACTGTGGAAAAGCACTTAACAGTAAAAAAAAATGTAATGTAATTTTTGTAAAAATGTAGATCTTCTTGAAAGAATATTAACTTTCAAATAAAAGAAAATCTGAAAAAAATGCTTAAAATATTATCAATTAAATGTCATTTTATGATTATATCAATATATGAATAATATTGATAAATAATCTTTATTTCTAATTTCAGTATTTCAGTTTTTCAGAACTAAAATTACAAACTGCTTCACAGTGAAAAAAAACAACAACAAAAGAAGAAAACAAGTAAAAAAACAAACACTGAATTATAAAAGATGTAAATACTGAAGGTAAAGAAGGTAAAACAGAAGATTAAAGGGATTTAAAGGCGTTTCGTTGCAGCCTGTACCAACGTATGACATGTAACCCATCACAAGCAGCTTACTGTCATATACAGTTGTTATCACAGGTAATACCGCATCGCCGCCTACACACACACACACACACACACACACACACACACACAGACACACACTGTTTACATACCATACATACATACATACATACACCATTATGCAGCATTAGGATGTGGTTTTATTGTCCTGCATACACACACAGCGCGATGTCTACAGGCTCTTCTCCTTATTTACTTTACATAAACACAAAGACACACATACACACTCACCCAGACACACATATTTGCATTGTTACGTATACATTTTAACGCACACACACACACACACAGAGTGGCAGAGAGTCGGAGTGTTTTAAGAGATAATCTGTTTTGTTGCAGATGAGTAAATGTGGGTCACGAAACGTTCCAGAGGCGCGTTGGATTTACGTTCCCCGCTGAGGTGGAGCTGCCGCTGCAAACTGCATTTACCGCTCTAATGGGGTCCACACACACACACACACACACACACAGACAGACACACACAAAGACGAAGGTGGGGACGCACCGCGCTCTCTCTCCTGAGGGCCGACGCTTCAACGCAGGTCAAACAGACTTCACTGCTTCTGCTCCACTTTTCCCATTCCGACTGTTGCAGAGCGTTTTTCCCCTCAGGAGCTGCAGCTAATCTAACAGGATAAGAACCTTTATCTCTCCTGCTATTAACTAACACACAGAGATAACCCTCTCCTAAAAAAGAAAAACTCCAAACCTTAATAGTTCAAACCACTGTTGATCATCAGCATGAGTATTTATAACGCTGGTCAAACTTTCCGCTTCATCCACCTACACAAAAACACCAAGTGGCGGGGCATCGGAGCGGAGCAGCGTGAGGCACGGCAGGGAGAAGTTGAAGAAGTAAACTGAAGAAGTAAATTACAGTACAACACAATATCAAATAAAAAACCAAGCAGAGCGTTTTACTTTTTAATTAAATCTGCAGTATTTCATCTGCACACTGCAAAGAGAATTCTCCCTCAGGCTCCATTATGTTGAAAGAAGAAGCTCATTCATTGCTGAATGTAGATAGTGAAGCGTTTTTGTCGAACTGAGTGATAAACCAGCGTAAAGGTCAGACGTTGTGGAGCTGTTTTCATAAAAATGATCTAAAGAAATGACTCAATACAGTATAAAGGTAGACGTATGTGTTAAAGGTCCTTCAAAATAAAGGTAGACGTATGTGTTAAAGGTCCTTCAAAATAAAGGTAGACGTATGTGTTAAAGGTCCTTCAAAATAAAGGTAGACGTATGTGTTAAAGGTCCTTCAAAATAAAGGTAGACGTATGTGTTAAAGATCCTTCAAAATAAAGGTAGACGTATGTGTTAAAGATCCTTCAAAATAAAGGTAGACGTATGTGTTAAAGATCCTTCAAAATAAAGGTAGACGTATGTGTTAAAGATCCTTCAAAATAAAGGTAGACGTATGTGTTAAAGATCCTTCAAAATAAAGGTAGACGTATGTGTTAAAGATCCTTCAAAATAAAGGTACATGTTTGTGTTAAAGCTCCTTCAAAATAAAGGTAGACGTATGTGTTAAAGGTCCTTCAAAATAAAGGTAGACGTATGTGTTAAAGATCCTTCAAAATAAAGGTAGACGTATGTGTTAAAGATCCTTCAAAATAAAGGTACATGTTTGTGTTAAAGCTCCTTCAAAATAAAGGTAGACGTATGTGTTAAAGATCCTTCAAAATAAAGGTAGGAGTTTTATAGGTGAGATCTCACATATTTTACGAGATGGGATTAAAGTATTTATCAATCAATCAATCAATCAAGACGTCCGATTGAAGTGAAACAAAAAGACAACTGAGTTAACTTATTAGATCAATTTTAAAGGGATAGTTCAACATTTTGTAAAATTGGCCCATCACCATAACCCCTATAGTCATAGCAGTAGGTTTGTTACCTTTAATTGTCGGTGCAAGCTGTTTTTAGATCAGCGGAGCAGAGCCGTGAGCTGCTCAGAGCTACGCTACGGAGGCTCATTATGGGATTTCTTGGTTTCCCTCATCAAACTCATCAAATACACAATCCCAAAACTCCAAAACACTTTCATGGACAAGTTGTGACCTGCACATTCACCACGCTATGAGATAATAACAGACCGTTACAAAACTGAACCATTTTCCAGGTAAATACAGAGACTGGTGATGAAAAACTGTCCCTGAAGGCAACGTGCATCAGCGGTTTTGCATGAATTTCCCTCTAAAACAACTCTGTGTGGTAACGTTGTGTTATTATCTCATAGCGTGGTGAATGTGCAGGTCACAACTTGTCCACCAGAGCGTTGTGGAGTTGTTGGATTGTGTATTTGATGAGTTTGATGAGGGAAACCAAGAAATCCCATGAGCCTCCGTAGCGTAGCTCTGAGCAGCTCACGGCTCTGCTCCACCGTTCTAAAAATAGCTTGCACCGACAATTAAAGGTTACAAACCTACTGCTATGACTATAGGGGTTATGGTGATGGGACAGTTTGACAAAATGTTGAACTATCCCTTTAAGTCATTGGAGACAATTGGACAGTTCCTGAACTCTTGCTGCGTTCATGGCCTCACAAACATTAATGCATAGTGTTGTTTAATTATTCAAGAAGCTTCTTAGGAGTTGAATGTGAATTTGAGAACAAGTCGTTCTAGATTTCAGCTGCATTTCATCTCACTATGAATATTATATGATTAAAAATACGACTTGTGGGAAGTTTCTGGCAGGTGGCGACAAGATCCAGCAGAGTTCAGCCTCATCTGTTGCCGTTAGCAGCCGGGGATGTAGTTAGCGACCGTCGTCGTCACCCCATGTTGTTGTTGTTGTTGTCGTCGTCTGCACACATGTCCATGTGTAAACCCTCCTCGCGCCCTGGAGGACGTTGTTGGAGCTGGAGCACAGGAGCATTTGGCTGCACCTTCTGCTGCTCATCAGTCACGGCGGGGAAGACGCCTCGTTAGCCGACGACGTCTTCCAGTGAGTTCCACCTGCTGTCGACCAATCGCTGCACAGAACCAGAGGGAAGCGCTGAGCTGAGCCGGACGGTGTTTGTTTTACTTGTGAGGACGTTATTAATTATGCTGTGACTTGAGTTTAAAGACTTTATTGTTACTGATTGTTTTTAAAACTAGTCTTAAAGGGATAGTTCAACATTTTGGCAAAATCACCATAACATGCCCTATAGTCATAGCAGTAGGTTCGTTACCTTTAATTGTTGGTGCAAACTATTTTTAGAACGGCGGAGCAGAGCCGTGAGCTGCTCAGAGCTACGCTACGGAGGCTCATTATGGGATGTCTTCAGGAACAGTTTTTCATCAACAGTCTCTGTATTTCCGTCTGGTTCTGGCACCGGTTCCGGTTCCTCCAGCGGTTCCGGTTCTGAAACCGTTTGCACATCTGAGTTCTGGTACTGGTCCAACTGGTTCTGGTACAGGTCCTAAGCCAGGTTCTGGTTCTGGTACCGGTCCAGGTTCTTTTACATGGTTCTGATTTGAGTCCCACTCGTTGTTCGGTTCTGTTCTGGTCCCTGGTCCATGCCCAATATGGTTCTGGTACTGGTCCCGGTTCTGGTACCGGTCCTTCTCGTGTTCTGGTACACAGATGATCCTTCGGTTCTGGTTCTGGTACATGGTTCGCAGTTCATCGGTTCTGGTACCGTACACCAGGATCCTGATCGCTGCGGTTCTGGTTCTGGTCCCGGTTCCGGACCGGTTCCTGTTCTGGTCCCGGTTCTTGTTTACCAGTAGTCTGGCATCCAACACGCTGTTCTGGTCTCGGTTCATCAAGAGTCCTCTGGATCCAAGGCACACCCTGAGTTTCCCAGTCGACCCAGGCTTTTCCACTGTACCTCGGTTCTGAACCAGAACCAGAATCTCATCCAGTTCATTCGAGTCTGCCAGAACCGTATGGAACCAGTACAAGAACCACTGGTGTGGCTGAAGGTTTGAGGTGGAGGACGCTGGAAACAGCCCAATGCCTTTGAACACGTCTGCAAACTCTTCACTAGAACTCTGGCTGTGTTTGGATTATGGTACAGCTTAACAATGTTCAGAACCGCCCAAACCAGTACCAGAACCGGAACTAACATGACTGTTTTTTCCTTGTACTGCAGAACTCGGAACTCTGAACCTGATACCAGAACCAGAAACGGGACCGGGACCAGAACCAGAGGGAAATACAGAGACTGTTGATGACAAACTGTCCCTGAAGGCAACGTGCATCAGAGGTTTTACATGAATTTCCCTCTAAAACAACTCTGTGTGGTAACGTTGTGTTATTATCTCATAGCGTGGTGAATGTGCAGGTCACAACTTGTCCACCAGAGCGTTGTGGAGTTGTTGGACTGGTTGTTGGACTAAGAAGTTTTGGCCACATCTCAGCTGAGGGAACTTCAATTTAAAAAAAAAAAAATTATATATAAATAACAACACAATTATCATCTAATTGTTTGCAGCCCTTTCCTCTCTGTTATAAATACATAATGCATACACGCTGCTATATCATCAATGTCGATCTCAAACTTGATCAAAGATCAATTACTTTTTGATCTTTAGTAAACATGTGAATATAAAAACAGGCTCAGTGACTTTGAACTGGTTGTCCTCTGGTGTACTGTGTCTTTTTAATAACAAATTGTCCTTTGTCTTATGGTACTGATGTTATATTCATGTGCTTGATGTTTTTTTTGTTTTCATGTGTGCTCTAATGAATCTCCACCTCCCGCTGCAGCAGCTGCTCCGCGGCCCGATGGGAACAATCAAAGCCTCTGATTGATTAAGTGATCGGAGAAGAAAACAACAGGACAAAGAAAGTCACTGAGTAACTTTGTGATCCTTTATGTGAAGTGACAATAAATAACATTTACACTGCAGGAAGGTTTCTGTTGTTTTAAAGGGATAGTTCACCCCAAATTCAAATTTCCACACAGCAGTATTTGTCCATATAATGGTTGTGAATGGACACCAGGTTTCTTCGTCCAAAAAGACTCACCAAAAAACATCCAAATACCTCCATACTGCTCGTCTGTAATGTCCCTCTTGTATTGAAGCCCCAACATGAGAAATTGCTCCGAAAAAAATAAATAAGTCTATATTTTAAGCTTGTTTGTAGCGGAAGCTCCCAGTGTCTCAGTTCAACCAACCCTTAGTCGAAATTTGAATTTCGGGTGAACTATCCCTTTAATAAATGATTTATTGTTGTCAGATTCTTTAAATTCTTGACTTTTTTTTTTCAATTTCAATAGCTCCTCTGTCGGTCAGGGCTTCACTTTGTAGAAACACGAGTCGTGGACGATGTATGGCGTTAACGAGCTGATGAAAACGCTCCGGTGGCGGCGGCGGTGGCGGCGGCGGCGGCGGCGCTTTGTTTCTGTGTGCGAGGCTCAAGGCCAGAGAGGAAGTTGTTTTCTCCCGCAGCCACAAAGGCCATTATGTAAGAGAGGCAAGTGTGCCAATGTGTACAAGTAGGACACACAACAACGCTTTCAAATGGAAATTAAAGCCCCCACACATGTCTGAACGCACACACACACACACACACACACACACACGCGCGGAGGAAATAAACAGCACACGCAGCAGTAAAAACAGGCTGGTGGCGTTTTACCAGCTTATTTATTATAATGGAGGAAACACTGACTGATGCAGGACACACGGAAATGAGTGTGTTGAATTAGAAAATATAATGAATACAAGCTGCAGTGTCAAACACACACACACACACACACACACACACACACACACACACACACACACACACACACACACACACACACACACACACACACACACACACCTTCTTCTTCTCTTCTTCTTCCTCCAGATGTTTTCATCCTCCTGTAATTACTCTTCATCTCTGTTGTCTTTGTCGCTCTCCTTTTTTTTCTTCTTCTCCTGCCTCTCGTTTTTCTTTTTCTCTGATCAAGACAAAGAATCCAACAGAACAAAAGTGGCACGACACGTTTAAAAGAAGAAGAAGAAGAAGAAGAAGAAGCTGCTTTACAGTTTCTAATTCATCACGACATCGACGTGCGTTAGGCCTCCGAACGCACAAAGGAGAGAAAAGGATAAAAAGAGAAAAGCGAGGCGGCCGTTGTGTTAATGTCAATAGTGAAAACACTGAAGTGCTTTTTAGAGACCAATCAATTTTCCATTTCATCCCACATTGATCAGCTCGGCAGCCACTCGGGTCCCGTCGGACCAAAGTGTCCATTATGTATCTGCCCGTTGCTTTTAATCGCCGCTTTAAGTTTGTTTGCTGTTGTGTAAACTTTCTGTTGATGTGTTTTTCTACAGAGAGAGACTCACTACTTCTGCTGCTGCCAAGTTAGTGTTTTCATTGACTTCTTACCACGACTCTTTTTTTTTCCCTGTGTCTGTTTTTAGGTTTAAGAATACCTCTTTATCGTCTTTACTGTTTATCTTTGTAGTTCTGCTCAACACAGTTGATCAATATACAATCTTCATGAAATACCAAGTCTTCACACCTTGAAAGTATGTCTGCAATCACAATTCTGTTTTTGGTGTTAATTCCTGACAGGAGATATATTGATAAATTGTTTTGGGATAAACAAAAAAAAAAAGACTCCATATTGTTATTATCAGGAATCAGAAATTTGGGTACTGGACAACATTGGAATGTCGGATATTGTAAAATGACCATCCCTAGTCCAATGGAAATTAGCTTGGTAGCTGATTTGGGTACATTTACATTTTATTTTTAAGTGTGTTAATGTACATTGTCCCTCTTTATCAAATAAACTAAATTGAATTGAACTGAAAACCAGTTTTTTTCTTCTTTCGGGTTTTGGTGATAATTTAATGCCGTGAATTTATCAGAATCAGAAGGACTTTATTGCCAGGTATGGTTTTACCCATACTAGGAATTTGTTATGGTGATGAAGGTGCTTGTAGTAGTACAATATAACAAATAACAATATAAAAATATTAAGAATAGCCTAAAAAAATAACAATATAACAATATTAAGAATTAAAAAAAAAACAATATAACAACATTAACAATAAAAAAAATAACAATATAAAAATATTAAGAATAAAAAAATAACAATATAACAATATTAAGAATGAAAAAATAACAATATAAAAATATTAAGAATAAAAAAATAACAATATAAAAATATTAAGAATAAAAAATAACAATATAACAATATTAAGAATAAAAAAAATAACAATATAACAATATTAAGAATAAAAAAATAACAATATAAAAATATTAAGAATAAAAAAATAACAATATAACAATATTAAGAATAAAAAAATAACAATATAACAATATTAAGAATAAAAAAAATAACAATATAAAAATATTAAGAATAAAAAAAAATCTACAGTCTAATCTAATCTAATGATATACAGTTTGTTTGCATGTTAAATAAACAGAACATATAGTACATGTAGTGAGGACTATGGGGGAATTGAACGTGTATTTTGGTGTATTTATTGTTGAGTCATGCAGCCAGCAGCTTGTCTAGTGACCTTTGACCTTCGACCACCAAAAACCAGATCAGTCCAGTTCTTCTTCGTCCCAGTGGATGTTTGTGCCAAAACGACAGAAACTCCTTCCAGGTGTTGTTAGCGATGTCACATCCACAGGAGGCGAACAGACGGAGAACCTGAAAACATTGATTAAGAAGAAGAAGAAGAAGAAGAGTGTGTGTGATCTCTGAGTTGGCAGAACTAAAGAGACGACAGGACGGCGTTTGAAACGGGCTCTTTGAAAAAGCCCTTCTTAAAGAATGAGAAAATAAAGCGGTAATTGCCGGTTTCTTTGACAGATCGGTTCCCGTTCCCGTCTGCGTCAGACTTCCCTCCACAGGTTTTCATCCGATTCAAAGAAGCTCTGGTTTTTGAATCTGTTCACTGATCATTTGTTTTTCTTCTTGTTCCCAAAACGTTAGAAAATGAGACGTTGGTCAGTTTTTTCCCCCTTTTTTTTCAGGAAATTAAAAATACTCGACTGTCCGCCCAATTTCCTGTTGAGGTCAGTTAGGGTTAGCCAGCGTTAGCTAGCATTAGCCAACTAGCTTGACTCTTCTTTCTGAGTCTTTCTCTTAATCCTAAATAGACATGTCCGATAATATCGGCCCGATATTAGCATAAAAATGTAATATCGGTCCTAATCATTATGTTTTCTTCTGCCGATAATGTAAACCTCATAACATAACGCCTGGATTTAGTAGTGAATTAAGTAGCGGCGGACCGTTGCTACCTAATTATTAGCCACGAGATGCGCCAGCTCAGATATTTCTATATGCTGTATTTTATTTGAACTCGATTTATATTTGAGAAGGTGAAAGTATAGAATACAGTTGTTTTAGATTGTATGTGGTGTTTTTAATCATAACAATAATTAGTTAAAATAAAAATGTATCAGTATTTTTTTTTTTTTACTAGACATTTTAGGCCACATGGGGTCCCGACCCCAAGGTTGAAAAACACTGGTTTAGTCGGTCAGTCAGAGCGCTTTGTGTGTCTGTTAACGAACAAACAATGTTAATTTGTGGGGCATCACAATACAACCAGGCATAACAGTCATTTATAGGTTAATAGTTAGTTTTTTTGGGGGGAAAAAGGCTGCATATCGGTATCAGTTATTATCAGAAATTGGAAATTAAAGTGCTGGACAACATCAGAATATCAGATATCAGCAAATTTCCAGTCCAAAACCTTCAAACCATAAAGCATTTATTCCCCGTGAGTGAAGACGTCCATAACGCTTTGAGCTGATCGTCCTCCATCGGGACGTCCTGACTCACCGGAGCGTGAAGTCACTCAACCACATCTTCACATTCACTCTGCATCTGCAGAAGAAGAGCCGTCACCTCCTCCATCACGAGCTCCATCAATTATTTTTATAGTCATTTGCAAGAGGAGTGTTTGACTCAGGTATTCATCTCTGCAGCCGCTCACAAATATGTCACTTATTTCCATCACGCCGCCTCCAGACTGATGAACAAAAAGCGCTCACACGCCCGCTCCCTCGCCGAGTCTTGTGCCGGCGGGGCCTTAAGCTGCCGACTCATCCATCCGTGCAGTCGTTCATCAGCAGACGCTCCTTCAGTCGGCAGCTGACAAACATGCATTATGTATCTGGGAGGCAGATCAGGTGAAACGCCTGTGCAACGCTCACGCTGCCATCTGGACGAGGGAAGAGACGATCTGCTGCGTCTCGCGCGTCATCAATCTGTTTCTGCACAGGTGTCGCCGAGGAAACCAAGCAGACGGCTCAGCTGCTCCTAAGTCGTGTGTGGGTCGGCGCCGACGTCGCAGCCTTTTATCGCTTTTATCCCACATGAGGAACATCCACGCAGCTTCAGACGGAGCGCCGAGTGCTACACGTATTAAATAAGTGAAGAAGATCAAATAAAGAGGTGAAGCTCGTTCTGCTGAGAAGCAGCGAGAGGCTGAACGACGCGGGTCAAGGAGACGGCGTCGACTCGGCAGCAGAGGTCGGGTTTGATCTGCGCAGTCAAAGGTTCCTGAGCTTCAAAGAGCAGACGTGTTGCTGCAGCCGGGATCTGGTCTGGGAAGGTTTCTGAGCTTCGTCTTCATCTCGTCACCTGCTAAGGGAGGAAACTGCTGACATTACACCACTCACAGGAAGTTAGAGATGTCTGGCTTTTGGATTACATTTCAGAATGCACTTCTGTCAGGACCACAAAATATGTATTTACTTGCACAAGTTTTATTTGGCGGCATGGTTCTGTTCTGGGATCCCCTGCTCTTCCACGCACCTGCATGGAAAGCCTGAGGCTCATTTCTCCGAGCACCCATCCTGCAGGGTTAGCCAGACAGAGTTTAGAGCAACTAAGAGTTACGGGCTACTTGACCTGACAGAACTAACGCTAAAATAAAGAAATGTCATCACCCGGAAATCGGAGAAATCTCTTGTTAAAACATGACATATTGGTGTTTGATCTCAGTTTTAACTTTGAAAAGCTGGACTTTGAAAGCGTTCTGGGACCACCTGCTTTCCACAGGAATGCATGGAAAGCCTTCCTAAAGCAGGAGATTTTGATTCTGCTCCCTGACCTTCACCGTGAGCAGCAAAGAAAACCCAGACAGAGCAGAGCAACATGAATACAAGGACAGGAGGAGCTGGGGTGGGAGTCTGGAGGGGGCTTGTCCTTCCTGCGGCGAATCAACGCGTGCCTCAAATGCAGATCCGGAAGCAGCAAAACCTCGCGAGGGAGGTGATAAAGTCGGCCTAAAAAAGGGTTTAAATAGTAATGTTTGATTTTTTTTCCCCAATAAGGAAATTGATCCAGATGCACCTGCACCTGAGATTACAGCCTGACAGAACTAACGCTACGCTTGATTACAACCTTTACAGGTGAACTCCAGTTAACCTTCTTCTAAACTTTTGAATGCACATGTCCAATTGTTCAGCGTTTGAGTTCTTGCTGAATAACATGCTGTTCTCTAACAAGGTGATTAAACACAAACATCACAAGCAATGTTCTGGTTCAGTGGCAGTTTGTCGACAGTCTTCTTCTTCTTCTCTCTTTCTCTCTTCTGTTGTTGTGCTACAGCCACTGTTGTTAGCTTTTGTTGGAGATAACGAATGGGAACATTGCCTCCTTCTACTTGAAAGGCTTTTATAAGAGAATATCTGTAGCAGGAACTTTTTACACGGAGATTCTTGCCCTTAACTTTCTGTGAGAGTCTTGACCTGCCAACTGTTTGTTAAAGGGACAACGAGGAGTTTTGGATTTTTTCACTGCTTGTTTCTGAATTCCTCCACTCATGTTTTCATTCATCAAGGATTAAAGTCAGAGGTTCAAAGAGGTTCAGTTACCGTCGTAGTTCAGTTTATTCTCATTTCAAACATGATCTTGGTCGGCTCGACCAGCATTTCTTTAATAACAAAATAATGATAGAGACAAAACGATATATTGATCTTATTTTCAACCAGTTTTATAACAGAAACTTTAATCAGGTCATTTTACTACTTTTTTCTGAGACTTTCAGTTGTTTCACATGATCTTATCTTATTTTAACCAGCAGCTTCAGGACTTCAGGACAGAAGAAAAATGCTACTAAGTGGATTTTAAATGAGACACGTTGTTATTAAAGTATTTCTCCGTTGGTTTGGTTCATTTCTCTAAACATAAATTACACTCTCAAAACAAGACGGACAAACCTCCGAACCACTTGGCAATTTGATGAAATCAATGAGAAATACAATTCTGTTGTGAACAAATGCCAAGGTCTTTGTACGTCTATGATTAAGTGTAGAAACGTAGCTGCAGTCGCACAATCTCCAAGAGAATAGATCTTGTCGATCCAAACTGATTGTTGACTCTCAGTCTAAAGGTTGTTCATTCATTCTGTAACTCATCACATGCACCAGTCTGTTCAGTCTAAATTAGTCAGAACATAATACCATGAATACCATATATTTATTTACAGCCCTGTAGGCTACTGATAATTGTGTTTACAGTATATAATGCTGTATACATGTTCTATGTACTGTAATAATAAACATAAAACCCATGGACTCGGCCTCAGTTAGAAAACAGAAACCTTCTGACTGTGTTTCACTTCTTCTCTAATGGTTTGGCTCATTTATTGAAACAGAAATTACAAACCTCCAACCACTTGGCAACGGTTCACAACAGAATCGTATTTCTCCTTCATTTCATCAAATTGCAAATGTCTTTGTGCATCTTTGCTAATGATTAAAGGGATAGTAGCTTTTTTTTTAAGGTTTTTTTTTTAAAGTACTTTAAAGGGATAGTTCACCCAAAATTGAAATTTCACTCATGTCGACTAAGAGCTGTGAGAGTTTTCAGAGTCCTCCGTTCCTTCTCTGAGTTACGGGGGGTCCACGCAGCAGTATTTGTCCATATAATGATTGTCAATGGACACCAGGTTTCTTTGTCCAAAAAGACACACCAAAAAACATCCAAATACCTCCATACTGCTCGTCTGTAATGTCCCTCTTGTATTGAAGCCCCGACATGAGAAATTGTTCAGAAAAAAATTAAATAAGTCTATATTTTAAGCTTGTTTGTAGCGGAAGCTCCCAGTGTCTCAGTTCACTGCTCTTCCTGTGTCGGTGCAATTCTCACATGATTTGTACTGACACAGGAACAATTTCTCATGAGCAGTATGGAGGTATTTGGATGTTTGTTGGTGTCTGTTTTTGGACCAAGAAACCTTGTGTCCATTGACAACCATTATATGGACAAATCCTGCTGCGTGGACCCCCCGTAACTCAGAGAAGGAACGGAGGACTCTGAAAACTCTCACAGCTCTTAGTCGACATGAGGGGGAGGAGATAATGAGTGAAATTTCAATTTTGGGTGAACTATCCCTTTAATTGTAGTAGAAGACTCTCTGCACTCCTCCCGTTAGCAACGCCAGCCCATAATAGCCCTACCCAGAGATCTACAACATACATTGTTGTGAACAGAGGTTTTACCTGCAGTTGCACAACGTCCAGGTGAATAGATCTTGTTGATCTGAACTGATCTGCACTAGGACCCAGGGCCGTGGCCTCAGGAGGAAACAGAAGCTTCTGACTGAGTTACTGTAATCCTGTTGAACAGCGTCCTCCTCCTCCTCCTCCTCCTCCTCCTCGCTCAGACGACCTGACGGCGGCGGCTGCTGCTGCTGACGACGACGACAGGTGAGAAGTCAAGAGGCAGAAACTCCCGTCAGAAGAGGGCGAGTCAGCCGCCGGACGATTAACGGAGGGAGAAAAGACCCTTTGTGTTTTCAGTTGATGCCCACGCATCAAAATAACCCTTGACTGGTTGTGAGGAGATGAAAGAGACCGAGGTTAATGCAGGTTAGTCGGCCTGAAGAGGACGGAGAGAGAGAGAAGGAGGGAAGGAGGGACGGAAGAGAAGAAGGAGAGGGACTGAGGATCCTTACAGAATCAGAACATGGATAGATAGATAGATAAAATAAGACTCATCAATTTAAAAAGCAGTTTGTTTTTAGACACTTTTCACTTTCTTCAGTCATATTTTCACTTCAAATAAGTAGAAAAAATCTGATCAGTTTTTCATTCTTGTTACAAGCACAAAAACCCTGCGTTCACTGGCAGATTTTTCTACTTATTTCAAGTGAAAATGATCTAAAACAAGTTAATTTTTAGGTGAGGAATCTTATTTGAAGTGGAAAGAGATTCTGAATGTTTGCAGTGTGAGCTTCAGAGACTTGTGGGCGGAGCCAGAGAGGTCGACTTTATTGTTTAGTACATAGAGCTGTCAATCACACAGTTTAATGACATGTTTTATTATTTATATCAACATGTTGAATAAAGGCTGGATGAACTGTGAGTAACCTTCAAACTAACGGTCGGGTCGTTTCATCAAAAAACAAACAAAAAGAAGGCGTCGGCGCTTTGACGTTGACCAATCAGTGTCATCGATGACCTCAGTGTCTGATCTACATGAGATTCACTCATCGACGTTAAAACAAGCCAACGAGCGATGGAACGGAGGAGAGAGAGAAAAGAGAAGCTGCTGCTGCTTCGATGTGACACGTTTACAGTGAGTCACCGTGTTGACACACACACACACACACACACACACACACACACACACACACACACACACACACACACACACACACACACACCTCGTACTGATGGAGGGGGTTATGTGCAATTTTTTATATGTCAGTGGTCGTTTCACTGGAGGGAGCGAGGGATAAAGGAGTGGAAGGATTAACATAATGATGGAGGGGAAGAATGGGAAAACCTCGGATGGATGGATGGATGGATGGATAGATGGATGGATGGATGAATAGATGGATGGATGGATGGATAGATGGATGGATGGATGGATGGATGAATAGATGGATGGATGGATGGATGGATGGATGGATGGATGGATGGATGGATGAATAGATAGATGGATGGATGGATGGATGGATGGATGGAGGGATGGATGGATGGATGGATGGATGCATGGATAGATGATGGATGGATGGATGGATGGATGGATGCATGGATGGATGGATGGATGCATGGATAGATGATGGATGGATGGATGGATGAATAGATGGATGGATGAATAGATGGATGAATAGATGGATGGATGAATAGATGGATGGATGGATGAATAGATGGATGGATGAGTAGATGGATGAATAGATGAGTAGATGGATGGATGAATAGATGGATGGATGAGTAGATGGATGGATGAATAGATGGATGGATGAGTAGATGGATGGATGAATAGATGAATGGATGAATAGATGGATGGATGGATGGATGGATGGATGGATGTGTATCTTTACTATAATGAGGGCAGAGGTGGAGAAATGACACAAAAAATGTCAGTATTCATGAGCGAGTGATGGAAAACCAGAGGGAAGAGGAGGAATGCTGTGGGGGAGGGGAGAGGGGGGTCACTCAGGGGGGGGGGAGGGGATGGGGGGGTGGTGTCGTCCTTTTTGTTATCCTCATGATTATTGGATGAGAGCGCGAGCGGCTCCAGATCTGAGGTGAGGCTCAATTAAAGGCTGTAACGACTCTGAGGCGACTCAGGAAATAGAAATACATGGAATGAGTGAAATCCCCCAGAATGCACTGCTGCTGCCACCATGAAACTTTAATGCCCCCGCTGGGACACAGGCTGCCCTGGTACACAACTCCATCCATCCATCCATCCATCCATCCATCCATCCATCCATCCATCCATCCATCCATCCATCCATCCATCCATCCATCCATCCTGAGAGAGAGAAACTTTGTTGTCCTCACACAGCTCCTCTGCGTTACCCACAATGCCTTTCTGCCACGAGTTGAATAAATGAATTAAAGGATGAGTAAGTCTAACTCCCAGCCGGCGGTTACAGGTCGTGTCTCTGCTGATCCTCACCTGTAATTAATTGTTCGCTGAGAGTCAGAACGAAGCTCCTTGACGACCATGACGGCGACGACCCGTTGGCGGCGGCGACGACGGCGTTCTGTAATGAATGCAAATCCGTTTAAACCAGAGTCAAACCAGGAGAATATTTGATTAGTCTGAAGTGTCTGATTGGTTTTCCTGCTCGGTGTCGAGGGATGAAGATGATTTCATTTCATTAACGCGGCCGCGATCCGGCGTTTTCTACAGAACATCAATGAAATGATCCTATACGTTCAGATCCAGTCGATACTTGTTGAAGGAGTCGTGTGTAGGGGAGAGAGGGGTTGAGACACTTTTTGTGTTCAGCATCACTGCATCAAGACAATCACATCTGCATATTCAGGATGTTTTGCATCAAATTAACAGAATGAGTGTAAAAAGTGGTCTTGTGACTCAACTTACCCCATGAATGGGGTAAGTTGACTTACCCCACTCCTATGGTCAACTTGACCCCATGAATGGGGTAAGTTGACCACTCCTATGCTCAACTTACCCCATGAATGGGGTAAGTTGACCATAGGAGTGGGGTAAGTTGATCCTTCCATCCATCTCCTACCTCCCTTTACTTCATATTCCATGTGTCCAGGTCACAGCTGAACAACCTGCAGGGACTTCCTGCTGAGATCCAACTCACTCAGATTTGGGGAGTTTTGCAGTCACCAAGTGGCATCTTAGGACAAATCTCAGATATTTTTCTTTGAAAGTAAAGTTTGACCTCACTATAAACAACTTTTCCTGTTGATAGGAACATATTACTGTGATCACAAACATACAGAATCTCTATCTAATCATTTAGACACATACAGAGAAAATACATTCATTAAGTGTATAGAATAGGTGGCTCAACTTCCCCCACAGCTGCCCTGGCTTGGGTTTATTACCCCACAGCTACAATGGTGCAGTTTCATGCTGGTTTACTACCTCATGTTGTAGCTCATAGATACCACAACACATGTATAAAACACATTTGCAATCATCTCTTTTGGTCCAAACACAATTCACATGAAACTTATGATCGACCAAATTCTCTCTCCAGAGAGAAAAATGATGTTTTGGTCATAAAAGTTAAACCTCTTTACTCTCCATGAAACGATGCCTGCCTCCCAAATGTTTGGTACCATGCTCATTTTTTCCTATAGTTTTCTAGAAACAAGGGGTGGGTCAACTCACCCACCGGCTCATCTTACCCCACTCTCCTCTGTATTTAGTCCTAGCGCTGGTTGGAAACAACATGAAACAGACAATGAGACGTTCTGTCCTGCAGTTCCACCAACGACTGACCCAACGTCTCCGTCCGGCCCCGCCCCCACCTCAAAGTTTTCACCTGATGCAGCTGTTTGACGCCGTCACCGTGGCGACACAAATGAAGTTTGATGTGGAGAGACGATAATAATGTAATGTTTTACATTTCGTTGCAGAGAGCGAGAGCGTCTGACAGCTGATGAGTCTGTGTCACATCGGATCATTGGATTGATTCTGTGAAGTTCAGGTAATAAATCCAGAGGAAATTGGAAAACTGAAGTCTCTCTACTGAGAATATCAAACATCAAACATCAGTTAATATTAAAAGAGATCATTTCCTTCAACAGTTTCATCAAATAACTGAATAAACTGTAGTGACATCATTCACTGGATTTGTAAAATGAAAAAAGTTTGATCAAAAACCAGAAATCATCTAATAAAATAAAGGTTTCACGTGGAATCTGCAGGATATAGAGGCTGTCGCTATAGAAATGCTGTTTTACTGTTGTTGTCATGTCAGTCACACACATGTGTGTGTGTGTGTGTGATCCTGCAGCTTCCAGCTGTGTGTTCAATCCTCATGTGAGAGGAAGGCGTCAGCCGCGTAAACAAACCCAGTGGCCTCCGAGCATCACAGCAAAACATGCTTTTCATTTCAAAGTGCTGTTTTCTGCTGTCCTGTCACTTCTCAGCGGGTTTGAGCCGTGGAACTCAACAACCTGCTGCCGCCGCCGCCAACGCCGCTCACACAGGACGGAGACTGTAGAGATCCAAACTAACAGCACTTCAGTTAAAACACATGAAAGATGGTTGTGATCTGATCTCGTCACGTTTTAATCAGTGAGTTTTTGAGCTAGAGCCTGTCTTTATGCTACAGGCTCATTTAGCTGGTGGAGACATCTTATTTAAAGGGACATTGTGTAACTTCTGCTGTTATCTATTCCCGAAGGTTGCTTATATGGTTCAAAAATCACTTATATGGTTCAAAAGAATGTTTTTCATATCATCCATGGAGCTGGTAAGCTCATATCGTCACCACTTTACACTAAACACTTTAACCTCTGCTGCTCTGATTATAACCTATGATTGTAATATATTGTGAAATGTGTTATGTGATTGGTAATTGAATATTGTATTTTTCTTAACCTGTTTATCTTTGTATTTTAGCCGGGGGGACAGCCAATGGAAACTAGCCAGTAGGCTACATTTGGGTGCATCTACCTTTTATTTTTAAATGTGTAATGATGTGCATTGTACCTCCTTACTAAATAAATAAATTGAATTGAAATTATTCTTGTCTTTATTACCACTTGTTTACATAGAGGCTTGTTTATGCCGTTACCTGCAGCGGCTGTCGTCTGTCTGTCGTCCGTCTGCCCAATTTCATGTGAATGCAGCATGAAATATACGATTGAGTTGCTTGCGATCTACAACCACAGCACTAGACGGGAGGAATTCCTACACAATGTACCTTTAAAGACAAGAGAATGGCATCAGTATGAACATCACATTTTTAGCAACTAATGAAATAGGCTAATCACTTTTCCCAAAATACCAAACTTTCCCTTCAAGTCTGTTTCGACCAGTAAGCTAGCAGTAAGCTAACATAATGCACCGAAATCAACTGAAAACACCGTCATCTATTCCATTATTTGACCTTTTGTTAGCTTTATCAATTTCTTTCAGCATTCATTCTCCTTTCGCCATTTTTGAAAAACACATAACTTTAGCACACCTTCTCAGAATGCTAACAGTTAGCTGCCGCGCCAAAGACCAAGTCAAATTTTGTGTTAGCTAAATGTAACGGCGGTCCATATAGTCACCGTCACGAGGTAAGGAGAAGTGACAGCGTGTGACGGTTAGCGGTCGCCCGCTGAAGTTAAAATCAACGCTAATCCACTGGCGGTCAAGTGGTCATTGACCTCTTGGTGAAACGGTTAGCATCGTCGCCCGCGGTGAGGGAGACCCGCGGGTTCAAACCCTGTTCAGGGCCGGTCACAGAACAATCAGTCACATAGGTTTGCTAACTATTAACGTAACACTTACTGTGCATGAACTCACATTACAGTCTGTAGCGTTTGTTTTAACACGACCACTCTGCATTAGCATTGTGTAGCATCGATGTTAGCATGCCATGTAGCTGCTACGATGCTAAGTGAATGTGATTTATCTGTTCAACAGGAATCTCGTCACTATAAAAGATTTGTAGATGTGAAACTTTCGACCTGTTGCTGACACAGAGAAGCCAGAAGATCAACCAGGTCTGAACACATATTTAGCGGCTAACGTCGCTATGAATCAAAACCACGGCTCCTGAATGGAGAAACAAAGAGTATTGAAAGTGAAGAACCTGCATGATAAAATATATGAATCGGTGAATTATTTATCAAGAGAGGAGATCTTATTTCTTCTGCCTGTAGTTCATTCATCATTCATCAGGTTTTAAGAGCCACTGACAGGTAAGTTGATGGCTTTAAAGGTGATACGGGTTTTAAACCCACCTTTCATTCATCACTGGATCCACAAAAGAAGAAAGAGTCCTGTGATGTATTTTTTATCATTTAATGTGATTTTACTGTTCACACACACACACACACACACACACACGTTCCTTCGCATCTCCATTACAACCCGAGCCACGTCTGCTGGCGGCCGTCCTCCTCTGTGGTTATTATCAACTCGGATCCCGCTCAACCTTCAACACTCGCGGACGTCAAACATGATGACGCACAAACACACACACACTGAGCTTTTTACTCCTCATTTCTCCGCTGACAGATGGAAACTAGAAAACAAATTATCCACCTCCGTCAGGAACACAATTTATTTCTGTTTTTTTTTTTTTGAATATGAAACATAATGAGAAAAACATCAGTAAACATTTGATGTGCCACTGTTACCAGTAATCTACGTTTCTATTGCTGCTCGACTTCGAGTTCTTTCTCTTTTGTGTTTGGACAAGTTGAGAGGTGTTTTTAAAAATCAAACTTCTGGGTGTAATAAGCTCTTGGACACACTTTATACACTAAATTAAGCAATAAACTTCTGAAGTCCTTGTTGGATTAATACTCCTTTTAAGTCTTGTTTTGGCTCCTTATTTCAGGATCGAGACGAACTGAAAGAATTAATTGGATTAAATCTTAATTTTCTTGAAGCCAGAAAACAGAACATTGCTTGAAAATTTCAGCAGTTCCTCTTTGGGGTTTTTAAATTAGGGGGGGAAATACCTGCCATGTCTAATTTGAAACTTTATTTGAACCAGTTGTTTTTTAAGGTGAAAAGATGGGCTCTCAGATCAGGGTGTTAATATAGAGGTGAAGGCTGACGGCCAAGAACAGCCGGCTCGCTGCTGGGAGGCAGTTATGTTGCTGGCAGACACCATTCATCTTAAAAAATACTACAGTTCAAGTCGATGATGTGGAGCTCTGTAAGGTTTGATGACATCAGTCTGCAGAGCTCCAGGTGAATTCATACAGTCACTTAGCTCTGAGAGCTTTTTTTAAGGCCTTGCATATCCATAATAAAATGAGTATATCTCTGCAACCACAAGGTCTATTTGAATAATTGTCATTGCAGGGGACACTTTGAGATGTGTAATTATCAGTATATCTGTTACTGGTGAAGAGTAAATGAAGATGGCACACAGAAAAAAATAAATAAAATTCATATTCGCCTAAAAAAAAATCATATTTTTGATGAGTGTCCTTTAGAATAATGCTATCGAAGCTTAAACCCTCTATAAAATCATTGTACAACATGTGACCATTGTCTCTGCAGAGGTTGATTCTGATTAATAATTGAAGCAGAATCAAATTATTGAGATTTTACTACAAAATATTCAGGCAAACTTTCCAAAATGTCCATTTTTGGCCCAACTTGGAACCACCTGCCACTGTTTAATCTTTAGTTTCACACTATTTGCATAAACTAACAGAAAATGAATCAATTATGACCAAATAGGAACTCCATCCCAGGCCTTAATTCTCTAGCTGTCTGCGTAAAACCTGCGCAACGTGGGCAGAGACGTTCCAGCCTCTGTCTCTGCAGCCGATTGGTTGATTTGAGTGATTGACAGCTCATTTGAACCAATAGAGCATAGGGAAGGAAGCTAGACCCACGTTGGTGTGATCGACAGCACTGGCAGCCATGAGCCAATCAGAATACAGCAGGCCGACAGGTCTGCTGTATGCGCTGTAAAGCTCCCCCGGGTCCTAAAGCCGCCGGTCGCGGCCGGAAGTAAACACGAGTCAAAGCTAAGCTGGAAACATGGTGGATTTACCCTCAACACGAGCTTTTTGCAGCAAAACAGCCAAGGTAAGAGGAAATGTCCAGCCATGTTGTGTCAAGCTGTGTCTGTGTTTGCTCGACTTTGGTCGTTGTTGTCTTCTCTCTCTGCTGTGCTGCTGTTGTGTAGCTGCTGTTGTGTAGCTGTTGTGTAGCTTCTGTTGTGTAGCTGCTGTGTTAGTTGGATGCTAGCTGCTGTTGTTGTATCCTGCTGTTGATGTAGCTGATGTGTTTTGTAATGTCCAGTTGTAGCTCTGCTGTGTAGCTGCTTCATGAAGTTTGATGTTTAGTTGTGTGTTTTAGTAGTGTTTGGGCTGTGGATGAAACATGGTTTTTATGTAGCTACCATTCTAATTTGATATATAATATGACTATTCTCTTTCATAATCAGTGCAGTGGTGGTTCTGTGATTGTTCTGCAAGCACCAAAGTCCCCCAGTTGGACGACCCTGGTTTTCAGAAAGGTGGTTTAGCATGTTGAACACATTGATCCTGATAGTAATATTAGGCTACAAAAACTCTCTGTATCTTTTGCTTAGAAGATTGTTTAGCCCCAACAAGGAACTTTTAACGGGATGTGCAAAAGTCTCTGATGTGTCTGTGACCTGCAACAGCAAACGAGGCCGTCAGTGTGAAGAGAAAGTATTTCTAACTAGTGAAACAATTTATTTATATATTTAGAAGCAATTTGTCTAAAACTGCTGACAAAGAAGTTAGCGTTTTTACAACAATATGAGCTCATTCATGGTAAATGCAGTCTTCAATCTGGTAAAACACTACCGTTGTGGTCCACAGGGGGCGCTAAACCAACACAACATGAAAGCTGCTTGTAGGAGCTTTGAATGTAAATGTAAATCTAGGTTCTAATGTGATTTAAATGTTTTATCGACCCTCGTAGAGGTCTAGAGATGAACAATTACAATAATAAAAACAAACATTTTCCACAAGGCTACATTTATTAGTTTGCTAACCTTTCCGGTTGTTTCCCGTCGTCCTGTAGCCTGAGCTAACGTGTACACTGCAAAAAATCAAAATCTAGAAAGAATATTTGTCTTATTTCTTGGTAAAATGTCTAATTTCTAGTCAAAACTAATCTCATCACCGATTAATTACCTTGTTTTCAGATAATTTTCACTTGTTTCAAACAAATTTTCTCTTGAAATAAGTAGAAAAATCTGCCAATGGTGCAAGTTTTTCTTTCTTATTCTTCAGCTTGCTCCATTGGCAGATTTTTCTACTTATTTCAAGTGAAAATTTGTTTGAAACAAGTGAAAATGATCTGAAACAAGTTAATTTTTAGGTGATGAGATTAGTTTTGACTAGAAATTAGACATTTTGACAAGAAATAAGACAAATATTCTTTCTAGATTTTGAGTTTTTGCAGTGTACATTAACCAGGACTTTAGGAAAGTAAATCAAGTAAAGCCTCAAATACTGAACTGAAACTGAACCTTTTTTTTGGGAGGGGGGTTGTGTTATACCCTGTGATGAATCCCCACAATGCAGCGAGGGATCAGAGTCCCATAAACCATCAGTCTGGTAAAATCCCCCCAGACACTACAAAGTATATTGAAGTTGACACTTTGCGGTGGTTTTCGTGCAGAAGCCGTGTTGTCACTTCCTGTGGTGCGTGATTGACAAAGCTGCTTGGAAGCAGGTTCTACTCGCCTCCGCCGTCGTTAGCACGTCAGCCAACACAACGCACACACAATGTGAAACACTTTGAGGTTTTGTGGCGGAGGGGAAGCTTCGCAGGCAGCGCGTTAATCCCCCCGGTCGCTCGCTCGGTGTCGCCGAAGCAGAAACGGAGAAGCTGCGGCTTTCAGACATGTGTGGATTCATCATGTTTTAAATACGTTCATGATCATACACAACACACAACACACAACACACACTTTCATTCTGTGCTGCTTAGATCTGCTTAAGAGTTTATTTTATTGCTTCTGTAAAATTGTGTAGGCTGTTTAATCAGATACATCGGTGTAGGCTGTAGATGACTTACTGCTGTGTGATTCTGATGGAGTAGTTAAGGGATGGTGTGTGTGTGTGTGTGTGTGTGTGTGTGTGTGTCCGCCTCTGGGAGAATGTTTGATGTTAAACTCTTCCATCAGCTGTGATTGAACACCAACACAACACAGGGTTTCAGTGTTTTCCTCTTTCAAGACTCACAGCTGCTGCCGAGCCGGAGCTAAACGACGGCAGCTGTGATGAGTGGGATGTTTTAACCAACCTGGAAGTATTGCATTATCTTCAACCTCGCTTATTTTAAATTCTTTTAAGTTAAGTTAACTGAGGAAGCTCCTTGGCAACATTTGCAGGTATTCATTGAAAGCAATGCAGCGTTAGACTCGAAAGACTCGTTAAATGACACATAATTAGCTAGTTCACTTACAGCTTCTAGCAGCTATAACAACTTAGCTTTACAGTACTATTACATTTTTCTATGTTACTGAAAATGTGTCAGAGTTTGTGAAACATCTCATTACCGTTGTTTCTTTGGTCAAATGTTGAATTAGCCATTAAAACAACTTTACAAGACACACTAGCGCAGCTAAAACTGGCTCTAAAAGAAGAGAAGTCTAATTGTAATGCTACATAGCTAAAGTTAGCATTAGCAGCTTGAAGAAACATTAGCTCAGCATCAAAGTTCATTCCTTTTCTCACCAAGAGTTCTCCAGAGCAGTGGTTCTCAACCTTTTGTACATCAAGGACCCTAAATTGACACAAATTAGACCACGGACCCCCATTGGACCAAATTTAGAAGTAAACACCAGAAATACACAAATATTTGTTCGGAGACTGAAGAACATTACTTTTTTATACTTTTAAATTAGGGCCAATAGTGTGAATTTTGGGAAATACTATAGAGAAATTTCTGTAAAAAAAGTGGTCCAATTTCTCAAAAAAAGAGAGAGAAAAAAAGTAAAAATTTTCTCAAAAAAGTGGTAAAAATTTTTGTTAAAAATGTTCAAAATAAAAAGTAAACATTTTCTAGAAAAAATTGGTAAAATTTCTAAAACAAATTTGAAAAAACAATGTGGAAAAAGTGGTAAAATTAAAAAATAAACTTCTAGAAAAAAAGTGGTAAAATTTCTCGTAAGAATGTTCAAAATGAAAAAGTAAAATCTTTCTAGAAAAAATTGTAAAATTTCGAAAACAAAAGATTTTTTAAAATTAAAAAAAAAAAAAACTTCCAGAAAAAAATGTTAAAATTTCTCATAAATGTTCGAAATAAAAAAGTAGTTTCAAAAGTTTCAAGAAAAAAATCGGGGACCCCCTTCAAATCTCTCAAGGACCCCTAGGGGTCCCCGGACCCCACGTTGAGAACCACTGCTCCAGAGGATAAAAGTTAGCATGCTAACTTCGTCTTTTCATTTTCCGATACCGAGTCAGTGCAGTGTGTTATACTAGCTTAATTACCAACACCTGCTAACAGCAAGAAACCACATTTGACAGCAGATACAACTTATTTTTACTTCTAGTTTCCTTTCTGACAGTTTGAATTTTCAAAATAAGAACAAAAAAAAACAAAAAAACAACACAACAAACCCCAAGAACAAAGGCAAACAGTAGCATTGAGGGACTTCTTATGCACACTGCTGCTGCATAAGCATGAGTCAACACCTGTGTTTTATTAAGATATATGTGGTTGTCCAAGCAATATTCACACCTTGCTCGTTAGAAGAGACTTTAAATACAGAATCGTTTCTGCTGATTCTTCAGTTTAGTTCTGTTTACCCTCCACAACCTGGATGCCATCTGATTGCTTTTAATCCCAGTCGTGGTAACGTGAGAAGGCCGGTGAACAGTGGTGTTAATGCTGGTTGACAACAGCCAAGGCTTCGCTGTGCAGCAGCAGCAACAAGGACAAACTGAGTAAAAATAGAAAATGTGAAGCGAGGGAACATTTTCATATCTCGAGAACATACAACTCTGCTTATTTTCAGCTTTATGTAAATGAAACCATCTGTTTTGCAGCCTGCGTCTTTATGATGGTAAATTTACTGCTGACAAGCATAGTGTTTGATACTGCTCAGCTCTGACACATCCTCCTCTGCTTGTTCTGCTGGAAAAAGGGAAAAAAAAAATCATGCTGCACATTGTGAAAGAGCATAAACTCTCAGCAAAACAGCTCCTGGATGAATGAAAGTTAAACTGCCCCGGGCGGAGTGTTTGTGAAATAACACCGGTCTTATCAGACTGAATTAGGAAGTGGATGCTGCAGCAGGAACTCGCTGGAAGTTTTCCTCCGCTGCTGCAGAGAAAACATCCTCACAATGTGCAGCAGAGAAGCAGCAGCCATTGATACAGCTGCCGGTTTAACTCACCACTAAATGATGAGCACAGCAAATAACAAAGCTTTAATGGAGCGATTCAGTGGATTCAGTCTGACTCGTCTGAGCCGCCATTCAAACCTTAACGAGTGTCTGGCCTGGAAACGACGCTCAGCTGATTGGAAAAGATGCTGCACAAACCCACTGATCCATCCCTCCATCATGTTCTCCAACAACATCCATTGATTTCAAATGTGCATTTTTGCATGCATTTTTTTTCTCCAAATAACAATCTGTAACACGATCCTGCAAATATGAAAAAGAACAGAAAGTTTCTGACCCATCGATCGACTCTCAGACTCCGTTGCTGAACAATCGACTAATTCATTCATTATTTCTTCCATGAAAAATTCACCAAATTTTTCCGTTGATTTTCTTTTCTTTTCTTTTTTTTTCTTTTTGGGGGCAAACAGCCAAAGGCGCGTCTTGTTTTGTAGTTGACTCGAACAGATTCAGAATCAGTTCATATCAAATTGAATTTTTTTTCTACAGCCGTCTGATGGAAGTGGTTTGCCCGAAGATTTTCAAAGTGGAAGTCTTAAAGGAGTCATCACCCGGAAATCGCAATTTCTCTTGTTAAAACATGCATATTGGTGTTTGACCTCAGTTGAAACTTGCCTGAAAAGCTGGAGTTTGAAAGCGGCGCCGTTTTTTTCGCCGGCTTTTTTCCGAACAGGAATAGCACACAATAGAGTTCTCAACGGGCCTGAAAATTCTCCGAACAGGAATAGCACACAATGGTGTGCCTTCCTAAACACGAGATTTTGATTCTGCTCCTATGGTGACCTCACCGGCGGAGGCTACTTGCCTCCCACTTTCACCACCGCAAAGTAAAAAGTCCGCTGTCTGACGTTTAATAGCGGCGGGGCGGGGCGGGGCGGGGCGGGTTGTGAAAATAGATGCGGTGGTGCGGCCCGCGCATCACTAATGCACGTTGCACGCAGCAGCAATGATTTATCAATGTTTTTTTTTTTTTTCACTACACCTGTCCGCTATATCTTTTTTGACGATTTTTAAATCGTTTTTTTTTTTTTCAAAAATCGATTTTTAAAAAAAAAAAATTTAATTTTTTTTTTTTTATACTGTGCAATGTGCATTTGTTCGCCTTTTTTTTACATACAGAGAGTACAGGTTTTGAAAAGGGTTTAAGTTCACTTTATAATGGGGGCTGTTTTGTGTTTGTTAAAAATGCAGATTAAAAATCGGAGAATCGCAATATCTAGAATCATTACATATCCAAAAAATCGTAGAAGAATAGCTACAATGCACATCCGGACCAGTCAAAAATGGTGTGCCTTCCTAAAGCAGGAGATCTGTGATTCTGCTCCTACGGTGACCTCATCTCGCGTGATAAATTATACAATACACATCCGGACCAGTCAAAACCTTGTAGGATAAAGGGTCAGAACAAGCTCAATGTTTGATTAAAATTTTTTTTTTTTCTAATAAGTTTTACGAAATGATCCAAAGCGATCCAAGGGGGGCTGGATACGCAAAAAACAGGTTATGACTCCTTTAAATACTTCCTGTTAGAACGTCGGCCTATTAGCAATATTACAATTAGCATTATGTTAAATGTAAAGGTTATAAACGCTGTCCGTGGTCAGAGGAACTGCAGAAGAACTGATCCTGGTCCTCAACATGTTCTTGACTTTTAAAAGCAAAGTGTTTGATGTGTAGTTTAGTTTAGTTTTGCATGTTTGAGCTTTATTTGCATTAAACGCGACACATTTATCACCTTTTGTGTGTCTTTGTTTTAACTTCTGGCCCCAAAATATGAAAACTTTCAGGTTCCCTAGATTGAATCAGTGTGGTTTTACGAGCTGTTCCCTCAGCTGTCTTCCAGTGATGTAATAAGTTTTCTCATTTGCATAATCTCACCCCTCCTACCTGGCAGCAGTAGAAGGGGGCGGAGCTAGCAGCATTTAAAGGGACAGACACTGAAACAATGTTCTGGGGATGAAAAGAGCCGTGATGTTTGATCCGCATGTCAGAGACATGTCTTTAAGACACCTGGGAATTGTTGTAATGTGTGTAAAGAGCTCATCGTGTCTCCTTTAAGACCAGGACGTGTTGTTGTGAAGACGTGGCGGCTGCTGTTGGAGCTCTTTGATCTCAGGTTGATTTCTTCTACACTTCCTGGCAGCGTACACACTTCCTACAACCTCAACTAAACTCTGCTGATTTGTAGAATTAATTTGATGTTTCATGTCTTTTTTATTTTTATTTATTTTTTTGGATTTGCAGAAGCTTTTCCTCCCCAAACTCACAGTGACAGGGAATATTTTTTTCGCACTAAGCCGGGCCGGAGTTGACGAAGTCCGGTCCGGCTTTGATGAAACTTGATTAAAGTTTGGAGGCGAAGCCGCAGCGGTCGGAGCTGGAGAGTGTGTTTTGTGTTGGAGTTGTGTAGTTGGGTGAGACAGGAAGTAGCTGAGTGGGAGTCGGGACTCGCCGCCTGCAGCAGCAACTTTCATGTTGCAGCGCTGCACAAAGGAAACGCTCTCTTCTTCTTTCCCTCTCTGTGTCTGTCTTTGCTCTCTGGCAGCTGTCATCATCCTCATCCTCATCATCATTGTCGTCTTTATCGTCGTCGGTGTGTTCTGCTTCCCTGTCGGTGTGTTTTTTTTTCTAATCCCAGCGCTGTGACTGGCAGGCTCATTACAGCGCGGCCTCAGAGGAAGACGAGAACAGAGAATCGGCCGCGTTGACAAATTTAGAGCGTGGACACATTACAAAGGTTTCAGCGGCAGCAGCGCTGACGGAGAGAGGCGTGTGTGTCTGTGTGTGTGTGTGTGGTGGGGGGGACCAGAGAGTGTGTGAGTGTATGTGTGTGTGAGTGCGTTTAAGGCAAGAGTTTTGTGACAACCGTGGGAAATGAAATTCCCCCGGACTGACTGCTGGATATTAAAGCATCCCAAAAAAATTCTCAGTTTGATGGAAAGTGGGACCGAGTCTGACCGACGTTATGTAACTGTGTGAGTGTGTGAGTGTGTGTCTGTGTGTGTCTGTGTGTGTGTGTGAGTGTGTGTTGGCTGGATGAGGCATTAAGTCTGCTGTTTACACTCCGCTGGTGGTCCTGCTGCCAAATGTAATCTGTGTCCTGACAGGAGGACGGTGACGATGACGACAGGAAGTCCTGCAACTCTCAGGAGAAGAAACTTTAAAACACAGCAGCAGCAGATTCTCTATCTATCTATCTATCTATCTATCTATCTATCTATCTATCTATCTATCTATCTATCTATCTATCTATCTATCTATCTATCCATCCATCCATCCATCCATCCATCCATCCATCCATCCATCCATCCATCCATCCATCCATCCATCCATCCATCCATCCATCCATCCATCCATCCATCCATCCATCCATCCATTGACCGGTCCCTCGTTTTATTGACAGGTCCCTCGTTTTATTGACAGGTCCCTCGTTTTATTGACAGGTCCCTCGTTTTACTGACAGGTCCCTTATTTTATTGACAGGTCCCTTATTTTATTGACAGGTCCCTCGTTTTATTGACAGGTCCCTTATTTTATTGACAGGTCCCTCGTTTTATTGACAGGTCCCTTATTTTATTGACAGGTCCCTCGTTTTATTGACAGGTCCCTCGTTTTACTGACAGGTCCCTCGTTTTACTGACAGGTCCCTCGTTTTATTGACAGGTCCCTCGTTTTACTGACAGGTCCCTTATTTTATTGACAGGTCCCTCGTTTTACTGACAGGTCCCTTATTTTATTGACAGGTCCCTCGTTTTATTGACAGGTCCCTCGTTTTATTGACAGGTCCCTTATTTTATTGACAGGTCCCTCGTTTTATTGACAGGTCCCTCGTTTTATTGACAGGTCCCTCGTTTTATTGACAGGTCCCTCGTTTTATTGACAGGTCCCTCGTTTTATTGACAGGTCCCTCGTTTTACTGACAGGTCCCTCGTTTTACTGACAGGTCCCTCGTTTTATTGACTGGTCCCTCGTTTTACTGACAGGCCCCTCGTTTTACTGACAGGTCCCTCATTTTATTGACAGGTCCCTCGTTTTATTGACAGGTCCCTCGTTTTATTGACAGGTCCCTTGTTTTATTGACAGGTCCCTCGTTTTACTGACAGGTCCCTTATTTTATTGACAGGTCCCTCGTTTTATTGACAGGTCCCTCGTTTTATTGACCGGTCCCTCGTTTTATTGACAAGTCCCTTGTTTTATTGACTGGTCCCTCATTTTACTGACTGGTCCCTCGTTTTATTGACAGGTCCCTTATTTTATTGACAGGTCCCTCGTTTTACTGACAGGTCCCTTATTTTATTGACAGGTCCCTCGTTTTACTGACAGGTCCCTTATTTTATTGACAGGTCCCTCGTTTTATTGACAGGTCCCTCGTTTTATTGACAGGTCCCTCGTTTTATTGACAGGTCCCTCGTTTTACTGACAGGTCCCTTATTTTATTGACAGGTCCCTCGTTTTATTGACAGGTCCCTCGTTTTATTGACCGGTCCCTCACTTTATCGTGTCCCCAGAAACACTTCCTGTTGTGTTGGGATTGGACGTTGTCTTGATTTATACATGCATTTACACAAATTTTCTAAAGTCTGAAGCACATTTTTCGGATTATTCCGACACCTCTTGAACGCAGCGCTGCGTTTCACCAGGGCCTCACGTGGACTCAGTGGCGTCTTATTGTTTTATACGTCCAATATTATCTGATTATGTTAAACCTGAGCCGCGTGTGCAGGCGGACGACACCGTACGTGCTGATAATAACTTCTTACAGATCGCTATCGTCTCATGGGAGGACAGATTAACCAACACAACATATGAAACCATTAAAAAAAGAGCAGAGATAATTACAGCGGCGTTGTCTCCGGGCTTCCGTACTGTTCGCAACCGGAGTGACTGGAGGATCAGGGGATAAAGCCGTGGGATCGTTAATCATTAGCATTCCTAATGAATTCATGAGGTCCAATTAAAGTCAGTCGCCCTGTCGCTCTCCGTCTCTGCCGGCGTGGCCTCGCCGCCCTTCCTCATCACACACCTCGCTGCGGCGGGTCGCTCCTCATCGATCCTTTATTGATAAGTCTAAAGAGCCTCATCCTCGCCGTTTTTCCGCTCGGCTTCCCGTTGCACCCAGATGAAGGCTCGGTGACGGTCCGGAGCGGAACGTCCTCCGCTCCCCGCAGGGTTTTTTGGGAAGCAGCAGAGTCGGAGTCGGTGACGTGAACGGCGCTCGGCTGCCGCGGTGCAGCTGAACGCTCCGCTGCCTCCGTCCTCGCAGCCACTCTTCAAATGGGTAATCACACACAGCTCTGGCACGCCAACGCCACCCGGCACACTTCATTTCACTTTGAATTAGTGCCCTGCCAACACACACACACAACCACACACACACACATTTTAACACTTGTACACGCAGCGACACAAACACACCAAACTGAACTCTTCAAATCCTTCTCTTCACAACACGCAATACATTTAGACTCTTGCAAACACACACATGCGACCGAGCCGTAGAGATGAACCAGGCCTCCTGACGACACACACACACACACACACACACGCACACACACTGGTTGATGTAAATTGTGGCCCTCAGCGGCCGGTGGCCTCCACATTCTTCACATTCCTCCTCGTGTTGCGTCGGCTTTCATCACTGGACTCTTCAGGGGCTTTTATTGTGAAAGAGCTGGACTGACTGTCTGTAAATGAGTTTTGCTTTTTCACTGCGTACATCATTTATTGATTTCATCTTTATCGCAACTTTTGTTTTATTTATTGAACTTTATCTTTTATTTATTAAATGTTCTTTTTTTTTAAAGCATGTTCTCAAACATCCAGATGAAACATCAGGTCAAACAGATGTTTATATAAACTGGCTGTTTCTTTTACTATCTGTTTTTGAACTCATTTTGAAAACCATCATCAGTGAGAAGGACACATAAAGAAAAAACAACCTTTATTTTCTTCCCCATTCTTTCCTCCGATGGAGAATCGATTCTCATCTCAGTGAACAAACTGCAAACTGGTTCTGTGACGTTAATGTTTTTACACTGATGGAAAGAAAAACAAACATATTTCACAGTTATTTCAGATGCGTATTCATGAAATGACCAACAGAGAAGAAAAAATAAAGTCCAGTAGATGTTTGTGTTAAAACTTCAAAATAAAGGTAGATGTTTGTGTTAAAGCTCCTTCAAAATAAAGGTAGATGTTTGTGTTAAAACTTCAAAATAAAGGTAGATGTTTGTGTTAAAGCTCCTTCAAAATAAAGGTAGATGTTTGTATTAAAACTTCAAAATAAAGGTAGATGTTTGTGTTAAAGCTCCTTCAAAATAAAGGTAGATGTTTGTATTAAAACTTCAAAATAAAGGTAGATGTTTGTGTTAAAGCTCCTTCAGAATAAAAGTAGATGTTTGTGTTAAAGCTCCTTCAAAATAAAGGTAGATGTTTGTGTTAAAGCTCCTTCAGAATAAAAGTAGATGTTTGTGTTAAAGCTCCTTCAAAATAAAGGTAGATGTTTGTGTTAAAGCTCCTTCAAAATAAAGGTAGATGTTTGCGTTAAAGCTCCATACTTCCTGTCACTTTGTGATGTCACAACAGTCACACAAAGCCATTTGGACGCAGGATTTGGTTTCTCTGAGTGTTTTATTCTGAAATCTGCTACAGTAGATGGAAAAAGTTGAAACAAAACAAGACTGAGATGGTTTTCAAATCCTTTTTATGGAAACACAGAAGAAGAAGAGGAGAACACGGAGCTCGACACGTTACAGAATCAGCTCATGGTTCCTGGGAAATGTGGTTGAAACTCTGCGTTTCTGTACAAAATGAATAGTTAAACAGGCACTCGTTCCTCCTGGAGTTTGTCCGGCGCCGACAGCCGACTGCTAGGAATCTGCATGTGGTGAATGTGTGGAGAGAGAAATGTGGGATGGTTGCGATGGTCTCTGCACCGCAATCCCTTTAAAAAATACATGTCTCAGGCTGTGCAGCTGCTCCTGCTCCTCCATGCAGGCTCACAGGCAGCGTGTGGACCTGCAGACTTATTAAAGCTGAGTGGCAGCTGGTTTATTATTTGACTTGATACCAGGACGGGAGTGTGTCGGGGAAATTACTTTGTTCCAAATCCACTGTTTTCAGACTGATGAGTGAAGATGTCTTACCTTCATGCACGACTGCCTCTTATTTCACTGCACAGACCAATCTGACCGGCCAGGCAGAAATATTATTTATTTTGTCTCCATGACTGGAGTGTAGCTTAGTGTAGCTACTGTACAGGGTTGTATACAGAGGTGAACAACTGGAGCATGAATGAACGTCAGCTTCTCTCTGCTATTAAATTATGGTTTTGTTTCGTTATCAAAAACATACATTAAGTCGACTCCAGTGATCCCGCCTCGCTCGTTTGCATTGTTGTTCTTTCAGTCTGTCAGTCCAGACTGAAACGGACCTGAAACCTTCGACTCCAGCGTTAAAAGTCTTTAAGATTATGTTAAAATGGTTTTAAGATGGCGTGTTACAACCAAAAACGTAATAACAGCCAATAACGTAATAACTGCCAATAATGTAATAATTTTGGCCATTTCAAATGTAATAAAGCCAATAGTGTAATAATGTGCCAATAATGTAATAAAACTTTTGAGCCAATAACGTAATAACTTTTTAACCAGTTATTACATTTTGAAAGGTTTTTTTTAATACCAGGCCAATAACGTAATAACCAGCCAATAACGTAATGCCTTATTACATTATCGGCAAAAAGTTATTACGTTATTGGCTCAAAAGTTTTATTACATTATTGGCACATTATTACACTATTGGCTTTATTACATTTGAAATGGCCAAAATTATTACGTTATTGGCAGTTATTACGTTATTGGCCGTTATTACGTTTTTGGTTGTAACATGGCGTCTTCTTGGCACTTATTGGCATGCTTCTGTTAGCATTTAACTTAAAGGCTAATTTTTTTCCAAGTCTATCGTAACATAATAGCCACATGCTCTTATTTAAATGTTTTTCTTTCATTGTAGTCATCCCCTCTGTTTACCTTGGAGATACACAGTCCCTCCCTTATGCACTTCCATTGTAAGTGGCATTGTAATCCACAGCTATTGTTTTCTGCAAAAAAAAAGAATAAAAAAAGATGGCGTCTTCTGAAAGGCAAGGCAATTTTATATGTATAGCCCGTTTTTACAAACAACATGGCGTCATAACAACATCCTCTGTTCTTAGACCCTCATGAAGAACTCACTTGCTAGCATGTAGCTAACTCATGCTACAACATTGACAAAGAAAAGACATAACGTTTATTAATACAAGTAAATGATTAATAATTAATGTTAAGAAGGAGTTACAATGTCACTATTCAGAGGCCGTTGGCATGGAAACCTTTGGGAACCCCTTTGCTAACGTGCTGAAAGAGTGATAGCATCCTAACGTCATTAGCACACATTAGCATACATTAGCATTAGCGTTTCCAGCGACTATAAACTTTATCTTTGATGTTTTCTGTTAAGGTTAATTCTCTCATTCACACATATTTGTTTTGAAACACTTCAATTAAAGTCAACTTTGGTCCAGTTAGAGTCGATAAAGTTTCTGTTTGCTTTAATAAACACTTTCAGACCTTGGCGGTGTTTTGGATGTTGACGTATTGATGGCGCCGGAATCGATGAGTTCGGCGCCGCTCCAGATGATCTTGGTCTCATTAAAACCACAGATTGTGTGGGATTGTTTGGCCTTGGAGCAGGTGTACAGGCTCTACCTGAGTATCTACCAATCTATTCATTTATTTATTTATTTATTACCCTTAAATTGAGTAACATAAACCACTAGTGCACCATTTTCTGTTTGTGTTTATCAGTTTATCAAGGATTTCACAAATAGCCTAAAGCTTTTACACTCAGCACAAGTGGAGAAGTTTTTGTATCCTTTAACAAGCCTAAAATATACACACGATAACAATCAACATCATTTATGTCAAATTTTCTACATTTTTTTTTACATTTGAAATCTTAAAAGCTCTTTTTGTTTCATCTTCTTACGGTTTAATGGCG
This sequence comes from Decapterus maruadsi, assembly GCA_030347415.2. Lineage (NCBI taxonomy): Eukaryota > Metazoa > Chordata > Actinopteri > Carangiformes > Carangidae > Decapterus > Decapterus maruadsi. The sequence goes on from CM064898.1 coordinate 1,942,856, forward strand.
CTAACTGAATAATTAGCTTCATGTACTGTTCGTATTTCCCACTATTTGAATAAACATCACGTAAATATTCATAAATGCACATTTAATTGATGTAAATTGTCGTTAAATATGGTTTAAATTTGCGAGACACTGACCCGGGTTCCCCGAGGACGGGCTTTGCAGCTTATATCGTATTTGTTGTGAAAGATCTAAGAATAGCAAGGAAAGTTTTCTGCCCATCAACAGTTTGTTTTCCGGTGTGTAATGAGCTTCGCAGCTTCACATGAGCTGCTCGCATGCCTGCACACTCCTCCTAGCATGTTGACAATGGCAGCAGGCAGGCCATGAGTGCAAATCCGTGTAATTTTTCCTACATGGAAAAAAATAGCTTGGCGGTGTTTGATTGTGGCAGAAAAACACCTCCTTTCCCCCCTCGATGCTGTGAAAGCAGCCGGAGCGTGCAGCCAGAGAGCCCAGTCATTACTTATCATATTTTATCATATTTACACATTTATTCGACCTGAAAAACAGCTGCCGGTGTGAGAGCGGAGAGAGAGGAGACGTCACAGAGGGCTTTTTAGCCACTAACACACACAGATTCATGTCTTTGTGTAGTTGTGGGGACCATGATTTACATAATGCAACTTAGCACCTACGTCAAACCCAAACATTAACCGTGGCTTTACCTTCTGACAAACATGACAAGTTGAACCAGTGATGAGTGAATACACTGCAAAAACTCTTTAAAAGAATCTTACCAAGAATATTTGTCTTATTTCTAGTGAAAAACACCAATGTCGTTATAAATAAGACTCATCACATCAAAAGAAGCTCATTTTCTTATTCAAATTTTACTTCTTTCAAGCCTATTTTCACTTGAAATAATCTGATTGTGGGGCAAAGAAACTTTCTTATTACAAACACAAAAAAATATGTTTTTCTTATTTCAAGTAAAAATGAGTATGAAACTACAATAATCTAAAAACAAGTTAGTTTTTAGGTGAATTTTAAATAGAATTTAGACATTTTGACAAGAAAAAAGAGTCAACAAAGGACAAAAGGGTCTCCCACACACTGTCCAATTACTTGCAAAAGACTTTATTATAAAAAAGGCAACGTTTCAGGACTTTTCTCAAGCAGAGGTTATTAAAAGAATATATTACAGGCAAATATATGGCCTACTATACAGTAACTAAGATAGCCAATCACAGGCTGGGTCAGTGGGCGGTCCTACAGCTGTAGTCAACTAGTGGTTTGCCTGTAATAATGTATTCTTTTAAAAATCTCTGCTTGAAAAATGTCCTGTGGACCCGAAACGTTGTCTCTTTTATAATAAAGTCTTTTACAAGTGATTGGACAGTGACAGTTCCGTTGTTGACTCCAGTCTTATAGCCTAATCCAACGCACCTGTCGTTTCAAGATTTTTTAGCTGTGCATCGGCCTCTACACCTTGTCGACAAGAAGAACAAATATTCTTGGAAAGATTTTGAGTTTTTGCAGTGGAATCAGCCCAAAATGTCCTCAGAATGATGGACGACGACCCATCGATGACCCCAGTCCTTAAAGTCCGACTGAAACAAAGTTGTTTTGTTGTTATTATCTTGTCACAACAAACATATCCACTCATCCACAGCAGGAAAAAGTTAACTTAATCCAGAAGGGAGAAATTAGCATTTTTGCATTTTATGTTTTGGTGTTGTGGTTCCACAGTAGCGCCCCCTGGTGTATCACCCTGGTGTTGGTTCGTAACAGCTGCTGTTTGTTGATTGTAACTGCAACAAAGAGACAAAAGACTCTGATGCCGATCCATTGACTTCTTATGTTCCCAGGATACGAGTCCCATCTCAATTAAAACAATTTCAATGTAATTTAAATATATTAACATTCACAGATAATTATTCAACCTGATCTGAATCCTCCTGTTGATGGAGTGAAAACAGTCGGGTTGTTTTCCACCTCTGGACAGATGTTGATGAGGAGAGAGAGGGAATAAAACATGATGTTGAACCAGTAGAAAGTTACGGGTAGGTACTCAACTACTTTTTAAAGGGATAGTTCAACATTTTGTCAAATTGTCCCATCACCATAACCGCTATAGTCATAGCAGTAGGTTCGTTACCTTTATTTGTCGGTGCAAGCTATTTTTTGAACGGCAGAGCAGAGCCGTGAGCTGCTCAGAGCTACGCTACGGAGGCTCATGGGATTTCTTGGTCTCCCTTCATCAAACTCAACAAATACACAATCCAACAACTCCACAATGCTCGTATCCAGATATTAAAGGGATAGTTCAACATTTTGGCCACCATAATCCCTATAGTCATAGCAGTATTTCTGCCTTTCCCTCATCAAACTCATCAAATACACAATCCAACAACTCCACAACGCTCTGGTGGACAAGTTGTGACCTGCACATTCACCACGCTATGAGATAATAACACAACGTTACCACACAGAGTTGTTTTAGAGGGAAATTCATGCAAAACCTCTGATGCACGTTGCCTTCAGGGACAGTTTTTTATCACCAGTCTCTGAATTTCCCTCTAAACCAACTCTGTGTGGTAACGTTGTGTTATTATCTCATAGCGTGGTGAATGTGCAGGTCACAACTTGTCCACCAGAGCGTTGTGGAGTTGTTGGATTGTGTATTTGATGAGTTTGATGAGGGAAAGGCAGAAATACTGCTATGACTATTATTATGATTATGGTGGCCAAAATGTTGAACTATCCCTTTAATATCTGGATACGAGCATTGTGGAGTTGTTGGATTGTGTATTTGATAAAGTTTGATGAGGGAAAGGCAGAAATACTGCTACGACTATAGGGATTGTGGTGGCCAAAATGTTGAACTATCCCTTTAATATCTGGATAGAAAGCCAGAGGTTTTTACATGGGAGCAAAGTACAGCGACGTCCTCCTCCATCATCATCATCATCATCATCATCCATCCTTTATGTTGCCGTGGTTTTACTATAAAAGCTTGAAAACCGCTGACCAGAGAGCAGTTAATGTGTTTTCAGCTCCGACGAGTTCAATCTGAAAGTGACAGCAACACACACACATACACACACAGACACACACGCACACATGCACACGCACGCACACACAGAAGTTGATGCTAAACAGTGTTTGCATGCAGGTGAGGCGGTGACTGTGAGTTATGCTCCGTATTGATTCCACTTCTCTCTCTTTACTTTAGCATTCAACATTTTTTCCCTCCTTCATCTCACCATCTTTCTCCTCCCTTTCTCCCTCACTTCCCGTCTCTTTTCACCTCCCTCCCTCCTCCTCTTCCTCCCTTCCATCCCTCCCAGATCCATTTTAAACCTGCTTTACTTCTTCCTCCCTTCTTCCTTCTCTATCTACTTTCTTTTCCCCCTTCACTCTCTTTATCCTCTTTTCTCTCTGTTTCTTCCTTCCTTCCCATTTTTTTTATCTCTCCTTCTCCTTTCCCTTTCTCCCTCCTCCTTCTCTTCTCATCTTCCTCCATCCTCCTCTTCTTCATCTTTTATCTTATACTTGATTCTCTCTTTTCCCTTCTTCTCCCTCTAACACACCAGCAGCAGCTGCAGTTACTCTTCCTCCCACCCCTCCTCCTCCTCCTCCTCTTCTTCCTCCTCCCTCGCTTCGCCTCCTCCCCCCTCCACCCCTCCATCCTCCTCTCTTCTTTTACGCGCTGTGCGTAAAACGCCTCAGTCTCGTGTCCGTGTCCAGAGCGCACGGACGGAGCAGAGAGAGACAGAGAGAGGAGGAGAAGAAGAAGAAGTAGAGGAAGAGGAGAAAAAACGTTCCTCGTCTTTTCCCGCGCTGAGGACTGTTTCATCTCTTCGTCTGTTTGCCTTCGGCTCTTCGTCGCACTTGGTCCTCAGGACACAGGCTCGATTCCCCCCGGCGGGTTCCGCTGATCCTCGGTGACAGCGGTGCGGGTGTCCGCGCGGAACTCTCTTCTCATCTGTTTCCTAACAGCGGAGCGCGAGCGAGGAGGCTCCGGTGGGACGCGCGAGGACCCGGAGGATGAGGATTTAAACCGACAACCACCTTGACACCGACGGCTTGGTTTCCATTTGTATTGATCATCATCATCAGTATTATTATTTTTATCGATCGATATCCTAAATGGCACGCGCGAGCCGCCGCGTGACCATCCCAGTGGTTTAACGTCCGGTCTTCGTGGGAGATGGAGCGCGAGGACTCGGGATGTGAGAGCCGCTGACCCGAGACAGACAGAGGTCAGTGTGTCAGTCACATACACACACACACACACACACACACACACCGAACCGAGCGATTGAGTGAGAACACAGGCAGACTCACGTGCGCAAACAGACCCCGAGGGGCACGTGGAGGAAAAGTGTCAAGAGACGTACGTGTGTCACTCAACGCGCGCGACAATCGCTGCTGCATCAAAGCAGAAGAAGACGTGAGACAGGGACGATTAGACAGCGGTGCGGCTGCAGCACGAGCCTGCACATCTGCAGAAAGGGCACGTGCATACTGTATACTGTATATACTGTATGCACGTAAGGTGGAACAGAGGCAGGTGACAGAATGACACGACAAACTAATGGATGTTAATATATTTTATTGTTAATGAATGGGTTTAATGTGAGTGAGTGTGAATCTGCTGCAATGTGTGTAGAAAAAGTTTCACCAGGATAAAGAGAATAGATTTAATTTGATCTGAAGGCGTTTAAAGTCTATTTTTCATGTTGACACGTCGTTGATTTCATATTTAGTACAAAAAAACAACAAAAAAACTGAAGACTGGCAGCTGAAGTTTGTGTCTTAGTTTCATTTATCGTCCACAATGTGGACATTTGTCTTTGGTCTCATAAAAACAACAAGCAGGACGACGACAACAACAACAACAACAACACTTACACACAGACATCTTCAGGGCAAAAAGCAGGACAGCGGTGGCAGTTACATCAACATTTTACAGATATTACAATTTCCCCGTGGCGCTTTGTAACGTCTACCAGAGGGAAGAAGAGGATGACAGGGATCGTTTGCTCTCTTGACAGCTGTTTTCCTGAGCACTTCCTCGTTCGTACAACTTCATTGTTTGTTCTGGTTGTTTTCTGAAACGGAGACTTTCAGGGAAAACCTCACCTGTGGGTGTTTTGTGTTGAGCGTTGCCTCTGGACTTGTTGTTGACAGATTGAAACCTGCTGGACACCATAGATCTGCTGCTGTGTTATCAGGACGTTGGAGATGCCTGGTTTCCAATACGCTGCATAATGAGAGCTTGAGTGGCACTGACAAACACAAACACTGATAAGCCAAGGACGCTGTTTAAATATTAAACCGCCATCATCATCATCATCATCATCATCATCATCATCATCATCTTGGAAACTTTGTCCAGATTTCTTCCTGCACTTTGGACCAAACGATCGCCAACAGGAAATGGCCCCAAATTCATTTTCATTTCAGATTTTCTTGTCTGGTAAAAAAAAAAGAAAAGAAAAGAGAAATCCTATCGGAGGCTTAATGAGGCGCGGCGTTTCCCCTCCGAGCTGACAGCTGGTGACCCACTTCTAATAATTTATCACTCCGGCCAAATTTTAATATCAGCGGCCGTCGAACGCTGCACTGTTTGTCTTTGTTCCCACAAAATGAATCTGTGACTCAGAGGTTTCTGTAAATCTTCTCAGTCCCGTCACTTTCCTGATGCTCTCTGATTTGATTCAGAAACTTCAGCTTGAGACGAAAAAATCCCTGAAAAAAAAAAAGGCAATTTCACGCGTGTGTGTGTGTGTGTGTGAGTGAGTCAGGTCTATGAAGCAGCTTCTTAATGAGGCGTCCATGCAGAATGAAAACATGTTTGCAGCTGAATATTGATCGCGGCGCTCTGGGAGTGAATGAATGATTGTTCAGTTTCACGCTGAGCTCTGGAGCAACTCCCGGCAACCAGCACGACCTTTATTCTCCGTCTGTTCGACAGAATCCAAACACGGCTCAGTTTGTCTTGTTCGATATGAATGAACTGTCTGATGAACACATGGTGCAACAGCAGATATTAGGAGGATTATTGGCTGTTATGTCTTAAAAGTACAAGTATTTATTGTCTTGGTTTTGTACATTGGTTCCTAACTGAAGGACAAAACTGTGATATCTATATTTAAAGGAATAGTTCACCCAAAAAACGAAATTCCGGGGTAGTTTTTCACTCCTCAAAGTGCATCTGGAGACCCGGGAGGTTCTCCAGGTTCGTATTCCAACGAAAACCTTATATGAGAGTCAATAGGGCACAACACAAAAACGTCCATAAAACTACACAACAACCCTTTAATATTCCTCCACACTGCTCGTCCACTGCAATCCAAGCATCCTGAAGGGAGACAGTCCAGAGTTTACTGGAAATTACGTCATTTAGGATATTTTTACAGACTAAACCTCTCGTGTTTGTAGTTTCCAGTAAACTCTGGACTGTGGAGGAATATTAAAGGGTTGTTGTGTAGTTTTATGGATGTTTTTGTGTCAGGCCCTATTACTCACATATAAAGTTTTAGTATTCATCAGCATGAGGGTGAGTCAATAATGACTGAATTTCATTTTTTTGGTGAACTATTCCTTTAACACTACCCGTTCATGTAGTGTCAAAACAAGATCTTTATCAGATAAGTTTAACTTAAAAAATGTTGGAGTTTGTTTTGAGTTTAGTTTGGAACAATAAACTTTTGCATTTAGTCATTTGTCAGATGTTTTTATCCTCAGCGACGAACAAAACGACTGGCGACACTTAAGCTTAAGTGCAGCGCGCGGCGGAGCTCGTCTGCATCTGTTGAATAAGAGAAAAGAGATCAGTAGGAGAAGTTCACTCAAAGTGTAGTAGTGAGTCATCTCAGTGGAGGAACCTCCCAGCTTTGATGTTCAACTCTTCAAAGTCAACAGTGATGCACCAGCACCACAACAACCTGCAGCTCCCTCCCTGTCTGCCGCGTGATCACGAACTGCCGCTTACCTCGCGTGCACTTATAGGTCAACGCGTCAATCAAACCGTCTTTCACCTCAGGTAAACGATGATACTCTGCAACTGGGAGAGCAAAACATCGGCGGAAGAAAACAAACCAACATGTCTGCCTCCTGCACCTGAGAGGGCTATTATCGGCTCATCATTAATTCATCAAAAAAAAGGCGGCTTAAATATTTTACAAAGCTGATATGTCATGAGTTCTGCTTCGTACGCGGCTACTTCAAACGCGTTCGGCCTCCTCTGTCGAAGGCTCTGATGAGTTTTTAACTTATTTTGTTGAGAAATTAAGGAACATCAAAGCATCTCCAGCCCCTCCTTCATATGCTCCTTTCAACATCACTGAGTGGATTCACCCCGACCTCCCCGCTTGATGTTGTATCTCGCATGCCCTCGTCCTCCTGTTAGTTCGATGTTTCACCCTCCAGATTCCCAAAGACAGAAAACTCTTCGAAAGAGTCTCTGATTTCTGGATTATTCCTAGACCACTTCAAACGAGCCTGTTTCAAGGAACCCGGCCTTGATCCAACAACTCATAGATCATGTGATTGTGGTAAAGAAAATAACGTTGTCCTCAGTATTCGTGGAACTGCCCTCAGTCGGTTTTCTGTGTGTTTTAACGGTGGGGTTCCTCAGGGCTCTATCCTCGGTCCCTTGTTCATGTCAGATTTATTCCAGTGGAAGAGCGTCGTGTTCGCCATTTTGCAGATGACACTCTGCTTTATGTGTCATTCACTGTGCATCCCACACCCCAAAGAAAACAGCCCGTACAATACTTTAATTTATTACATTTGTGCGTATTATTAAACAGAGTAATAATGCTCTTACAATCTTTGAACTCTATTATAATATTTTGGGTGTCATTTTTGTTGTTTTTTGGTTTACTGGCAGCTTTATACTTAAATGCTTGGTTGTGATTCCATGATGCAAAATAATACAGACCAGATTTTAGACAGTTTATCAGGTCAAGATGAAAATGAAAAGACAATGGATCTTTGTTTAGGGGTAAATAAGCACAAACAGTTTTACGGATTAAAAATAGACAAAAAAATGACTAATTTGATATAAAGACATAATCATAAGGATAGGAAATGATTAGTTAAATATGTATCCATGTCAAACCAAACTGACTTCATCCTGGTTGGTTTGTATTGTGACCCTTTGTTGCCTCCCCTCCCCCCACCCCCCACCCTGACCGTGAAGTGCTGCACCGATCGGCCGATTGATCCCAGTAAAGTGGATTTTATCAGTCTGATCGATGTGTCGGCCACTGACTGATGCGGTCGGCTGCTCAGCTGCTGCTCAGCTTCAGACACCTGTTGGCTGTCCATCCAGTTTGGTCTCATTTCAACCACTAAAACTCACTAAAACATCGGCTTTGGGAAAGATCAATGCCCTGTTTACATAACTTAAACTAATACAATTAATAAAGCTGTGCAAGTTTCTTGTAGCTTTATAATGGCGCGCTCTCATTGGTCTATTTTTCTTCCTATCCCAGGAATAATGTTTACATTCAGCTAATTTGTTTCAGTAATTATGTTTTAAGGGAAATGTAATTACTGCCTGGATTAAATTCAGAGGCAGCATTTTTTTTTCTTGTGAAGGCATCGCTATGTTTTTTTTTTTTGTCACACAAAGCACAGGAGAGCAAAGTCCTTATGATCCGGGGCTTTGGTTAAATATTAATACAGTAAACACGTCGCGTCTCAGGCTGCAGGTCATTGTTGACTTTTTAAATATGTATTTGATACAACCGTCTGCTGTTAGCGCCTTTGGTTTGGTAGGGAGGTTGTATGGAGAAAAAAGAAAAAAAGTTGAATATTCAAACGCTGAATATTCAGTATTTACATGTTAGATGTATTTTATTTAAAAAAAAACAAAAAAAAAACATCGAGCATCACATTTTAGTTGTCATGATGAATGAGACACATCCTTCCCTCTTGACCCAATTGGCCCAATCTGTTCCCTCCCTCCATCTATCTTTCCTTCCTTTTCCCTCCCTTCCTTCCTTCTTTCCCTTCTTCCTCCCTTCTTCTTCTTTCTTGGACGAATCTGTTCACTCCTACCCTCCATATTTCCTTCCTTTCTTTTTTCCGTCCTTCTTTCCACAATCCTCTTTCCATACCTCCCTTCCTTCCTTCCTTTTTGACCCAATCTCTTCTCTCCCTCCATCTTTCGTTCCTTCCTATTTCCCTCCCCTCCTTCTTTCCCTTCTTCCTTCCTTCTTTCAACAAATCTGTTCACTCCTACCCTCCATCTCTCTTTCCATTCTTTTTCTCTTCCTTCTTTCCACAATCCTTCCTTCCTTCCTTAGGCCCAATCTGTTACCTCCCTCCATCTATCTTTCCTTCCTTTCCCTCCCTTCCTCCCTTCTTTCCCTTCTTCTTCCTTGAACGAATCTGTTCACTCCTACCCTCCTTCTTTATCTCCTTCATTCTTTCCACAATCCCTTTTCCATCCCTCCCTCCCTTCCTTCCTTTTTGACCCAATCTGTTCCCTCGCTCCTTCTATCTTTCCTTCCTTTTTCCTCCCATCTTTCCCTTTGTCCTTCCTTCCTTCCTTGACCCAGGAGGACAACAGGAGGGTTAAAGGTGACAGGATGTTTTCTGGGTCATTTAACCTGAACACAACCGAGCCTTAAAACCAGCCGTTACTACTTCCTGTGACTTTGTGATGTCACAACAAAGCCCCGCCCCCGACCACCTGGACAACACCATCCAAGCCTCTTTTTTTTTGGTTTCTATCAGTTAATTTAGTCTGTGTAAAAAAAAAAAAAAGCACACATATTTTCAATCCGACTCTGATGGCTTTCATTTTACTCCCTGAGCGCCGCAGAATTCCCATGAGCCTCGGCGGTGGCGATCGACCCAAAGTCCGTGTCTTTAATTACTCTGACTGTCCAGTGGTGTCAAAGTTTTTATCTTTTTGAAATGCGACCAATGAGAAGGCAGTGCTCAGCGACCAGCAGACGCCTCAGAGCGACAAGTGGATTTGTTTACACGCTCGCACATGATCACAAAAGCCCGAGGCTCTCCTGCTGCGCTGGAGCGACGCCGCCAATCGCCGTTTAATGGCCCCCCACTGCTGAGGGAGTGTGTGTCGGGATGTGTGTGTAATACCCACACACACACACACACACACATCTGCATACGTTAAACCACAGTGTGTGAGAACTGTCGACTTTCTCCCTTTTCCCCATTCTTCCTCTCTCTCTCGTCTAATGAGAGTACAGATGTTGGGCAATTAAAGTCACAGGGGTGCAGTGCGAGTGTTTTATCTCCAGCCACACACACACACACACACACACGCACACGCTCACACACAGAGTGATTTAATGGCTGCTGGCAGCTGAGCTTCATCACGCAACTTTAGGCCCCGAGGCCGTGAGCGTTCTGTTTCATCCTCATCCGTCATCATATTTCATCACTCGCCAATCACCCTTAAGCCCCGCCCACTCCCACATTGTTTCACGTCATTTGTCTTTTCTTTTTTCCTTTTATCCTTTCAAAATAAAAGTAGAGACAGGAACAAACAGAGGAGACATCGGAGTAAACATTTAGTATTCTGCCTGTCTGAATTATCATGATATTCATTGTTTATGGTGTTGTCGTGGCGCCAAATATGTTGCTGTGGCTACGGGAGGAAGGAGGCGAGGAGGTAGAGGAGGATGGTGAAAGGAGAGGAGAAAGGAAGGAAGGAAAAGGAGGATGGATGGAGAGAAAGAGGGGGGAGTAGTAGAGAAGGAAAGAAGGAGACAGGAAAAAGAGGAGGAATTAGGGAAGGAGAGGAGGAGGTGAGGATGGAGGGATATTTTAGGAAAGATGGAAAGGAAAGGAAACAAAGACAGGAGGAGATAGGAAAAGAAACACAGGGATAAATATAAATCTGCATCTCTCTCTTCTTTCTCCATCTGTCTCTCTGATATCCGTCCATCACTACGTCTCTATCTCTCTTTTGCTGCCAGTCTGTTGTCATGTCTCTCCATCCTCCCCTCCCTCCCTCTCTCTGTTTTACTGCCCTCCAACTGTCGACAACACGTGTCCCTCCATGTCCCTGTTTCCTGTGAGTGGAAACACACACACACACACACACACACACACACCGTTCTGGTTGGGCGCCTGTGGGACTGTTGTAAAGGTTTCACGAGAGGAAACGTCCTGCTGTGAAGTAACGGCCATTTTAAATCCTGATGATGTCGTTATTGTCGCTCCATTAAACAATTTAAACACCAATAATTCTGATTATTAGAAAAATAAAAATCAATTTGATCCAATTAAAACACACTTTAATCAGCTGGTGAGAGGAGAAATCAAACAAACATCCGCTCAATTTATGTTTTCTTTTTTATACATCTGTCACACAAAAATCTGTGCTGTAGCAACGCTAACACGCGCTGCTAATGCTAACATATAGCCACACCATCAGCAGTGGGATGAGTCGTTTCTTCTGTGAAGAAAAAGTAGACACAACTTAAGTGTTTCTGCAGAAGCTTTATAAAATGTTTATATAGCAGGTTGCTGAGGTTGTATTTATTGCTAATAGGCTACAGAGTGTAGCTCTAAGCTAACTGAGTGTAGCTCTAAGCTAACTGAGTGTAGCTCTAAGCTAACAGAGCCAACCAACCTCCGTTTTTATTGGGAGTTTTTCCTCTGTGGATGTGAGGGTGTCAGGTCAGAGGATGTTGTTATGATGCCATGTAAAGCCCTTTGTTGCAATTGTTTGTGAGTAATATTAAAAGAAAACACACAAACTCACACATGCAAGGAACAAATGGTTCAACAAATAAGTAAATAAATGTGTATTTCAGATGATTACACATGTAAAACACTGAATAACTCGCTTTATAAAACCTTTGAGTTCAGGTCTCTGATGGCCCGAGGCTAACCAGAGCTTAGTGAGCCGCCATCTTGGATCTAATTATCCTAAGGTCGCGTGTTAGCATGCTAACCTTTGTTTAGCACATTTGGTCATGAGCCAAAGTTTGATTCATCCTAATGTGTTGTTTTTATTTATTTTGTTTAGCGCTAGCTCAAACAGAGAAGAGGCTGACGATTACCAGAGCTGAGAGAGCAGAGTGTGTGTGTATGTGTGTGTGTTGTGTCCAATTGAAAAACCTCCACATCCAGAGTGTAATGGATCTAAATGTTCAGCTGCACCTGCTGTGTGTCCGTTACAATGAGACAAAGCAGCAGAATCACAGAGCTGAACATCTGAGCGACGCCACTTATAGCATCAAGCTCTCCACAGGATTCAGCAACTCATGCATACGACGAGACGAGCTGTGGCTTCACTCTGATTTAGAGTCAGTCTTATTGTTTCAAGTCGTCCTCGGAGGCAGGGACGAGGTCTGAGTGTGTTTGTGTTCTTGTGAGTCTGTCTCAGAAAGACCTCGGGGTCTTTGGGGACGACCTTGGCAGAGGGGACGGTTTTCAGATGGAGGCCGTTTTCTTTTGTGCTTTTCTGCCTCAGCAGATTTTCAGCCTGAAGTGAAGTTTTTTTGTTTTTGAAGAAGAAGGAGGAACTTTTACAAGAAGTCAGACTTCTTAGTGGACAACGAGGACATTGGGGTAAAGTAAAGTTTTGACACTTCCAGAGTACTGAAGGCATTTTTGTAATTGAGTGAGAACATTTACATATTGACATTTATGAATCGTAAAGACCTTGTGGGACAGTGAGGACATGTTGTACAAATGATCTAATTTGCAGAGTGTTGACCTTTTTCTCACAAATGCCATTTATGAGGACGTTTCAGAAAAAGTTGGGACATTTGAGAAGAGTGAGGACATGATTGAAAAATGATTGAAAAATTAAAGTTAAGACCCTTTCTGAGAACTGAGAACATTTGTTTAAAGGTTAGGGCAAGTGTGGAAATTGGGATTGGGAGAATGTCCTTGAGATGTTTTGGAAGGACAAGTTTGCATGTTTTTGTGATAGTAAGGAGGACACTTGTGGATAAAATGAGGACGAGTTTGGAAAGAGAGGACATAATTGGATTAGAAGGACATTTGTAGATAAATGAGGACATGTGACGATTGTTAGTAAGAGATAACTATTTTCCAAGACACATCTGTGTGTGAATCAGGACATTTTTTGGGCGATTTATTCATTATTTGGTGAATCAAACATTTTTGGACGCTGTGGACAACAATTAAAGAAATAGGCCAACATTTTTTTTTGTGTCCTGCCTGACTCCCGAGTCCATGACCAGCAGATAGACACCATCCTTTCGACTGTGCGTGCAGTAACAAGGGAGATAGAGCCGTATCGCTGTAGGCTAATTAGCTTAGCTCAAACACTGGAAGTCTATGGGTAGTGTTAGCCTGCCTCCTACCACTTCATTTTAGCTCTAAACTCTGTAAATATATCACTTTATCAACATTTCAAACATGTTTAGTTGAGAAAGTTAGCCTTAGCATCAAACACTGGAAGTGTATGTTAATTTGTCTCCACCTAAAGTAGCTAATTTTGTCAAACACTGGAAGTCTATGGGTAGTGTTAGCCTTAGCTTAGCTCAAACAAAGTCTATCCTGTTACTTTTTAGCTCAAACACTGGAAGTCACCAGTTGCCCTTTAACTGCTTTTACTCCTACCAATTCATTTTAGCTCTAAACTCTGTAAATGTATCACTTTAACGAAAATTCAAACATCTTTAGGTTGAAAGTCCGTTTAGATCAGCAGTGATCTTAATTTGTCCCAGCTGTTTACTATTTTGTTTGGACCGCTCAAGGTGCCTTACCAGAGAGTTTTGTGACAACGCTCTGTTACTTTAACAAAATAAAACACCAGTTGCCCTTTAGAGTTGCAGAAGGGCTTTCTGATGACTTTAAACAGGAGAGGCTAACCTACCCTCGATGTAGCTACTTCCAAAATAAACCGTTTTGCTTGAACCCTCCGTTTTGACATCTTGTCCCGTTACGGCGTTTGACCGCTCAAGATGCCTTACCGGAGAGTTTTGTCAGCTCTGAGGCTAACATCTACCCATTTCCAGTGTTTAGAGTTGCTGAAGAGTTTCTCTGACACTACTTTCCAGTGTTTGAGCTAAGCTAAGGCTAACACTACCCATACACTTCCAGTGTTTGAGCTAAGCTAATTACAGGTGATACGGCTCTATCTCCCTTGTTACTGCACGCACAGTGGAAAAGATGGTATCTGCTGGTCATGGACTCATGTAAAAAAAAAATGTTGGCATATCCCTTTAAGGCTGATATTGTTTACTGAATATTGTAACTGTCACTTGCTCCTGTGTTGTGTAACCTGTTCTTACATAACTCCTTGGTCTCATTAATTAACTCAACCTTCAGCTCGGTTCATGTTCTTTGACGTCTGACACGACTCCACGCCGTGTGCGTCGCGCTCTGTGAAGCGCATCATCGGCGAGGAGGAGGAGGACGGAGCGAAACAAAAGCAGGTCGGCGTTTTAATTAAGAGGTCAGGTCTCGTACTGTACGACGTGTCGGCTCGTTATCGCAGAACAAACCTTCAACACTGAACCTCCTTCACCTCCTACACCTCTTTTTCTGCCATCCTTCTCTTCTCTTCTCTTTTCTTCTTCTTTGTTTTTTTCCTGGCTGTAAGTGTGAGGACAGCAGAGTTTGGACGGGATAGAAACACAGCTGCTGCTTCTCATCGTTGCTGGTGAACTTAAACTCTGAGCTGCAGATCTGTTTGTCTCAGTCGTCTCATTCATTTTTCATCCGTATCACATATTCATCAGCGTGTGTGTGTGTGTGTGTGTCTTTTGAACGCAGCAGCAGCGCCGCGCCGTCGGCCGCTCTGGAAGGGAAACGTCTGTCGAGTGGATGTAATGTAACGTGTCACGTAATTGTCCACGGGGACGTGAACGTTTCGTGTGCGAGACTCTGTGACATTTTCCTCGGCGGCCTCTCGGTCGGGACGGACGACGGTGGGAATGACGCAACGACATGAGGAGGGTGAGACCCGGAGACATCCGAGGGGTGGACGAGGACGATGGATGGAGAGGGAAAGGCCAAAGAACGCTTCCAGTCTCAGGATGGACAGAGAGAAATGGAAGCAGCTTAGTTCAACAGTGAAAAAGACTTAAGTGGAGCCGGTGTTTGACATTTTAGCTGATTTTATTGAAAAATATCTGATGAAACGAGCGATCGACCCTCGCTCGTCTCCCAGAGGTCACCTGCTGCTAAACCACTTTGACCACTTGTGAACCTGCACAGCGATCCAACACAGTTTGACTCTGGTTGAAGACTCAGACACAGTTCAAAGTGCAGAAAAAACACAGTTTTTATTTGGAGCTAACCAACTGCTGATCAGCAGGCGCTAACCCTGGGCGGAGGGATACGCAAGTTGGTTAGGTCCAAATAAAAACTGTGTTTTTCCTGCACTTTGAAGGGCTGGAAAAAGTTATATTATAGCCAACAATGGAACTGTGTATTTATTTTTCAGGTAAAACCTCTTTTAGGCCGTGAAAATAGGCCGTTTCTTTGGGTCCATTCACAACAATGTACAGTACACTGCCTATAATAAGTATTCACCCCCTCTTGGATGTTTTCTCCTTTTATTGCTTTTATAAATTAAATCATGACCAACACAGTTTGGCTTTTTAGACAAAAAATAAATAAGACACAACTCCTTCATGTCAAACTGAGAACAGATTTTTACAAAGTAATGTCAATTAATTAAAAATAATAATGTAAAAATACATGATTGCATTAAATATTCACCCCCATTAAAGTCATAGACCTAATTCAGCTGACGCTCAGCTCACAAATGCTGGTAGTCTCACAATTAGCCAAAGGTGCATAAATATTAACTTGAAAGGGATTATTTATTGATTTATGAAATTATGTATTTTATGTTATGATTTTTAATTAATTGACATTACTTTGTAAAAATCTGTTCTCAGTTTGACATGAAGGAATTGTTTCTTATTTATTTCTTGTCTAAAAAGCCAAACTGTGTTGGTCATGATTTAATTTATTTAAAAAAAATCCAAGGGGGGTGAATACTTATTATAGGCAGTGTATGTGGTAAATCTCTGGGCAGGGCTATTATGGGCTGGCGTTGCTAACGGGAGGAGTGCAGAGAGTCTTCTACTGCAATTAAAGTACTTAGGGGCTATTTGTAGATCATACAACCACACTTTTAAAAAAATGATACTATCCCTTTAATGAAGTCCTGGTTCTGGTTAAACCAGTGACTTGTAACTAGATCTATAGGGAGAATGGAGGCTCTGCCTTCCACGTAGCGTCTCAACCGTAGAAGATCAGATCCGTCTCGTCGGCTTCGTTGAAAACAAACGCAACAGTGAAAAATGAACCTGTAGGGGGCGCCGTGCAGCGACGACACGTGACCGAAACAGAGAAAAGGCGTTTAAATGGTTCTCCTTTAAGACTCTTTACCTTTTCTCCACTAAAGGAAGAAGCAGGATGTGTGAACGGGTCCTCCAGATATTTTTGGCTATTTTGTATTTGTTTATCACTCTGTTTATCCTCTCTCTCTCTCTCTCTCAGGGGAATTAATTAAAGTTGACATTATTATTGGCTGGAAAATTACTGTGTTCATTCGCCTTATCAACAACCTATTAACACACACAGACACACACACACAGGGCACCAGCAGCCATATGGCCACTGGCTTCTCCTCAGTGTTTAATACATCCAAATATATTGACTCATTAAGGTGCAAACACACGCACACACACACAGACACACAATCTCTGCTCCACAACCCATTAACCCTTCACCTACGACCTCGGTCAGTGGGTGTTGTTTTAGTGTATGTTAAAAAAGATGCATACATGTTCGTAAAACAACACACACGCACACACGCTGGCAGAGGTCGTAGGTCACAGGTTTAATGATTTCCTCTCTTCTCTTTCCTTTGCTGTTTCTGTCTCCTTTTAAAGGGATAGTTCAACATTTTTGTCAAATTGCACCATCACCATAATCCCTATAGTCATAGCAGTAGGTTTGTTACCTTTAATTGTCGGTGCAAGCTGTTTTTAGAACGGCGGAGCAGAGCCGTGAGCTGCTCAGAGCTACGCTACGGAGGCTCATGGGATTTCTTGGTTTCCCTCATCAAACTCATCAAATACACAATCCAACAACTCCACAACGCTCTGGTGGACAAGTTGTGACCTGCACATTCACCACGCTATGAGATAATAACACAACGTTACCACACAGAGTTGTTTTAGAGGGAAATGAATTTACCTGAAGGAAACCAAGAAATCCCATAATGAGCCTCCGTAGCGTAGCTCTGAGCAGCTCACGGCTCTGCTCCGCCATTCTAAAAATATCTTGCACGGACAATTAAAGATAACGAACCTACTGCTATGGCTATAGGGGTTATGGTGATGGGCCAATTTGCCAAAATGTTGAACTATCCCTTTAACTCTATCCTTTTCTTTTCTCTCTCTTTGATCCTTTTCTTTTCCTCCCCCTCTTTTTCTCTTCTTCACCTCCGTCCCTTCTCCCCTTCTTCCCACGCTTCACGCTCTTCCTGCTGCTTCATTCTAATTCATTTTCCCCAGAAAACCGTCTTTATTTTTAAAATGTTTTATTTGCTGTTTGAGCGTTTTCTCCCTCTGGGCTGTTTGTTGTTTTTCTCTTCCTCTTTTTTTCGCTCCCTTTTACAAATGTTTGAAGTCCTGAATTAGCAGCTGTAATACTTTAACATTTCACACAACGCTGAACAACGTGTCGCCTGAATCCACACAGGTGTCGCCTGAGCCTTTGATTGACAGGTGTGGTCGACCCTTTCAAAATAAAACTCTGGAAAATGGAAGATGTGAAGGTTTAATCTGATTTCTGTGTTTCCCATCACCTTCTTTTTCGTTTTGTGTGTGTGTCGACTCTTATCACACACACACAACTCACATGAACCCTGAGGTTGTGTGTTTTTATATTTGAGCTCATTCTGTGAAAGTTTAGTTTGTTTGTGAGTTTGTTTGACGTCTGTGTCTCCCAGAGGAATCACAGCGTCTCCACTCCGACTCCACATTAGACCTTCAGCTGTGTGTGTTGTGTTTGTGTGTCTGTGTGTGTGTTGTGTTGTGCTGTTCACTCACTGGAAAGCAGCAGCGTTGCACTGGAGCCCATTAGTCACTGAGGGAAGATTCATCAAGTCGAGCTCCCAAAAAAATCCCAACTTCATCCCGGAGGACTCAATCTGCAGATATCCCAGAATGCAATTTCACATTCCACATTTCACAACAAATCGATTCAGGGCTAAACTCTCGCAGCTGTTAACATTTCACTTCAAGTGCTTTTGTGTTTGTGGATTTCCAACATGTCGTTTTCTTTTCTGTGTGAGAGTCGATGAGAGAGCGAGCGCTGCAAACCTTCAATATCGTCTTTTGTCTCTTTCCACTTAAAATAAGACTCCTCACCTTAATATGAACTTGTTTTTAGATTGAATAAAGGAGAAGTGCAGTAATGTGCTTGTAAACTTGCCCCATTAGCAGATTATTCTTCTTATTTCAAGTGAAAATATGATTGAAAGAAGTAAAAAGTGTCTAAAAACAAGCTGTGATGAGTCTTATCTTAAGTATAATGACATTTGTTTTGATTATAAATGACATTTTGACTGTTATTCTTGGTAATATTTTGAGTTTTTGCACTTTCTCTGAAACCTGAGTTGGTGAAACCTTCTCAAAACCAACAACATCGACTCTCCTGGAGCAACAGGCCGGTGGTGTCATGGTGAATCTGTAGAAGAACAAGGTGTTTTTTCTTCTTCTGGTTTTCACTCAGCATGTTATATTATGTTATGTTATATAATATCTATGTTGCTGAAGAATCAGTGTTGTACAGTAGCTGAGGGATGGACGTGATCTCTATCGTTGAACTAGCCTGAATCTGCTGCTAATTAAAGTCTCTTTACATTTCTTTCAAGGTTTCATGGAAATAAGTGCATCTACTCAGTTTTATTATATTAATTATGACATTATTCATGTAGCACCATGGAAAACAAAGCAGAAACAGGTCGACATGAGAACAAACTGAGACAGGAGCAAAAATCAGATGTAAAGATGCAGTAAATGAGATAAAGTAATAGACGGGGGTGTATGAGGTGAAGAGTTGAAATGAGTGATGTCGCTGTAGGAACAGATTAAAGACTGTGAGACATAATAAGACAAAAAGCAAAGAGGAAATAAAACAATAGGAACAAAATAAATCATGTATGAGATGAACAGCACAGAGGAAGTTCATAAAGAGGAATCAAACAATGCAAAGAGATTAAGAACTAAACAAATGAAGAAGAGTAAGAGTTCATTAAAAGATGATGGAAAACAATTAGACCGCGACATCACAGGAAAGTGAGTCTGTAAAGTTTTAATGAGCAACTGAAGATTCTTCTTCACTGCCTTTACGCTGTCTGGTGTCGTTGGAGGTCGTATGAGGTCGTTGGAGGCCAATGGTGGTCGGTGGAGGTCGTTGGTGGTCGGTGGAGGTCGTTGGTGGTCGATGGTGGTTGGTGGAGGTCGTTGGTGGTCGGTGGAAGTCGTATGAGGTCATTGGAGGTCGTTGGTGGCTGTTGGAGGTCGGTGGTGGCCATTGGTGGTCGTTGGTGGTCGTATGCGGTCGGTGGTGGTCGTTGGAGGTCGTTGGTGGCCTTTAGTGGTCGATGGAGGTCGTTGGAGGTCGGTGGTGGTCGTTGGTGGTCATATGAGGTCATTGGAGGTCGTATGAGGTCATTGGAGGTCGTATGAGGTCGTTGGTGGTCGGTGGAGGTCGTTGGAGGTCATAGTTCTGTTGTAAACATCGGTGACTCCACCTGATCCTGTCGTAGCTGTAAACCCTCCTGAGCTTCTGAGCTTCTGGGTGGGTTCAGCTCAGTGAGGAGTAAATCCCTGAAACGTGAGACGTGTTCGTGTTTTCACAGGAATCCACAGATCCTCCGTCTCCTCCGTCTCCTCCGTCTCCTCCGTCTCCTCCGTCTCTCTCTCTGTTTCCATTTAGCTGCACATCTCCATCCGCTGATTTATTCATCACTCCATTATCTCACGTCCCTGTCAGTTGCGGCACCTCTATTTCTGTCCTGGTCCCAGGGAGCAGCAGGAGGAGGAGGAGGAGGAGGAGGAGGAGGAGGAGGAGGAGGACCAACATGTCCTACTGAACGTTCTGTTTCACTTCATGTGACGTCCGCTGTCACTCTGATTCTTCAACCAGTCGACAGAAACAAAACTGAAAGCAAAGTCGTATTTTGTTCCAGATCCAAACGACTTCCTTCATCCTCTGGAGACCGGAGCGGTCCTGATCCCAACTGTAACGTCTGACCCTTAAAGGTTCAATTCGTAATAATTAACAGAATTTATAGGCAAAATCTGAATCAGTGTATAATCGCTATAAAATAGAATCTGTGTGGTTCACGTTGCCTTATAATTATTCTTTTATATCTACATATAGCAAAGGTCTTGCACCACTATGTATGTATGGCAGCCCCAGAGGGAAAATCCAGCCAATCAGAGAGCAGGCTTCACAA
This sequence comes from Decapterus maruadsi, assembly GCA_030347415.2. Classification (NCBI taxonomy): domain Eukaryota; kingdom Metazoa; phylum Chordata; class Actinopteri; order Carangiformes; family Carangidae; genus Decapterus; species Decapterus maruadsi. The sequence goes on from CM064898.1 coordinate 1,963,272, forward strand.
GTTTTCCTGAAAATCCACCATCATAAACCATTCATCTAGATCAGAAGGTCATTTCTGTCCCAACGAGCCGGTTTGGATTAAAATTTTCTAATTGATGCAGAGTTTACATGATATAGTTTTATTCAGATCAGCATTTATTCCTATTTTATTCCCATTATTTGTGTCCATGGCTAGTGTCCAGTCTGTTGGACGTAACATTAAACACTAAAAACCAAAGACTCTGGTTTTACTCAGATACTATAGGTCATTATTTAAGACCCAGGTCTTTCATTTGGGTCTTTTTTTCTCCTTAAATCAGCTGTGAAAGGCTCCTTATCCATGAAAAAGTTGGTTTTACACTCATGATTTAAGTCTTAACTCCACGTATTGTTCTTATCGTCATAACCGGGTCAAAACTGAACTGGAATTTAGTGAAAACATTGTTTAGTTTTGTTAAATAGAGGTTCCTGTCCCTGTTCTCCTGTCCAGCGGCTGCAGGAGCTCAGCTGTTGATCCTGGAAGTCGTCACTGTTAGCGGGACAGACGAGGCGTTTGATGAGCAGCTGTTTGAACCGACGCGTCAAAGCACCTGGACTCAGATCCTGTTGTCTGTCCCCGTCGGGCCCGTCAGGTCTCCGCCGTCCACGCCTGGTTGAGACGGGTGGGATCAAAGCGGCTCGGCTCGGCGCTGGCGGACGGCAGCTTGTCCGTCCATCTATAATCATCAGCGTGACACTAATCCTCGCTCTGTGAGCCTCCGCGTGTCGAGCGGAGATTTGCGATCCTGCGACCTGAGGAGAGGTGGTTTTTATTGGCCCGCCGTCGCATCAGGAAGTGATTTACACCTGGACCCGAGCTGAACCCAAGACGCCGCTCACAGCTGCTGCTTCCACTGTCCCGACCATCAGCCGTCAATCAAACAGCAGGGACGCGACTGATGCCGACAGGCCGTCAGCACGGAACCGGTGACGGGATAAATCCCCCTCAGCGATCCGGAGACGTCTGTATCTGTGGAAATCTGACAGGAAAAGTTAGGAGTCCTTCAACAAAACAACAAACGCTGTGGAAGAGAAAGACTTTTCTGATGTGACGTCTTGATGAACGAGTCCGACCTTCAGCTCAAACACGTCTACGTTGAATCCTTCATTAAAACGTATTAGTTTTAACCTTGTTAAGGTTCAGGTCGCTCCGGTCTCCATTAGAGGCCACGAGGCGGCTTTCACTTTTACTTTTCTGACTCGAAACGTTACACTCCCTCGTCTTGGTGATAATTAATGGAGCTGCTGCTGCTGTGTGGACTTTCCTTGTTCCTAACTTTGACTAAAAGAAACTCAGTTTGTCATCTGTCATGGCAGCACAGCGGCAGCTCGTTCCATCAACTGGCCTGAAATAGAGACGGAACGAAACAAAGAGGAACTGGAAGAAATCAAGAAATCCTGTTGAGCTTCACGATGGAGGAAATAAACAAAGTCGTCAAACCGGTGGAGCTGACGGACGCTGATTAACCGTCCTGTCGTCCTTCTGGGTCAATTTAACCCAATCTGTTCACTTCCTTCCATCCTTCCTTTCATCCATACTTCTTCTTCCTTCCTCTTTTGATCCAATTGACCTTATCTGTTCCCTATCTCTCCATCTTTCTTTCCTTCCTTTTTCTTTTTCTTTCTTGAACAAATCCGTTCCCTCCACCTTCCTTTCAATCTTTCTTTCCCTCCCTTCCTTCCTTCCTTCCCTTTATCCTTACTTCTTTCTTCCTTTTTGTCCCAATCTGTTCCCTCCCTCCTTCTGTCTTTCCTCCCATTTTTCCCTGTGTCCTTCCTTTCTTAATTCCATTCGTCCTTCCTTCCTTCCTTTCTTCCTTGACCCAGGAGGACAACAGGAAGGTTAAGGAGGAAGATGAGAAAATTGAAGCCTTGAATAAAAGGATGGATGACTTGGAACAAGACCGGAGACCAGACAACAAACTGACGCCGAGGCGGAGTACAGCGACGAACCAACTTTGTTGGTTGTTAATCTATTTCTTTTCTTTTTCTAGTTTGACTCACTTTCTGCATCATTTTATCAAACATTTTTATTAGTTTCTTATGGACTGATGTTTGGACGTTGATGTAAAACTCAGATAATGTTGAGATCGGGGGGGGAACCCCTACTCCGAAGGACCGCCATTCCGAAAATTCAGAGGGGCGGCCATTTTGAAAAATAAATGTCCTTGCTCTGTGCTTTGATTGGGTTTGTAATATAGAAAGGAGTTAAGTTTAGTAAAGGGATCATGTAGAGGGTAAGAAAGTCTCTAATATGCAGCTCCTCCAGGAGTCGAACCCTGATCTCAGGCGCCAGAGCCAGATGCTCTAACCTCTGAACCACCAAAGCATTTGCTCAAGTTGACGGCAACACATGAACCCAGTGCCTTAATCCTTTTAATGGTGGACTTTTTTCAAGTTCGGAATGGCACCGCTTTTCCATAAATAATTAAGGGTCGGCATTTCGAAACATGAAAGTAAACGTTCGGAAAGGCACCCTGGAACCGTTGAGATCTGTTTGATGTGAGTTTTGCTGCTGCACCAGAACAAGACCTGGGTCTGTTTGGACTGGTTCTGGTTCTGGTTCTGGTTCAGAGGATCTGCTTTATCAGCTTTAGCCGCTGCAGTGATTTCCTCCTCCATCCTGGAATAAAACCCGCTTCCAGCCCTCCTTCCTTCCTCCTCCTCTGCTGTTTGTCCTGAACAAACCTCCCGTCTCCGTCTCTTTCTCGCTGCCAGACGCCGAGCGTTGAAATCTTTAAAATCTCTGGCGGGGAGGGGGGGGGGAGGGAAGACGAAGCAGCAGCAGGTTATTTATTCATCTGTGTGAAAATGTCAGAGATAATGACTTTAATTTCAGGTTCATCTCATTAGATCTCCTCTCTCTTCTCTGGCATTTCAATAATTTGGGTTTTCAAACCATCGACACTCGGAGGATGAAATGAAATCTATGAATCGGGCGCTGAGTCCGCAGGTTACGACGCAGCTGAAGAAAATCCCTTTAGTCACAAATCACTAATTAGTGGTTAGTTTTCCAGCCGCGGTGTTTTTAGACGAGTCTGCAGCGACACATCCATGAACAATGTGACGTCTGGTTGCTGATCAATTCTTTATCAGTGGAGTTGTGTGACTTCTCAGAGTTTAATGAGCTGCTGAAGCTGCTGCTCCACTTCCCTCCTCCTCCTCCTTCATCCTCCACTTCTTCACCTCCTCTCTCTTTATTCTCCGTCTCTCTTCGGTTTCACTGGAGCAGGAATGTGAAGAATCTGATTCGACATCTTTATTCATCTCTCGTCCCTCCAGACGCTTTTCTCTCATTCACGCAGTTTCTGAAAATCAAACTTGTTTTACTTTCTAATTTTTTGGCGTCTTGCTGTTTTGATGAGATATTCTGTTTTACTGCATTTTAATTTGTATTTTAACATCTTGTTTAAATTGTTTCATGGTGTTTTTGAGATTCTGTCTCAGTGAAACTCAATCAAATAAATGAAGAGGGATATAAACAAAGATTTAAATCCGTTGGTCTTTAGTCATTATTTTGACTTCTTTTATCTTTTCTCTGAATCCTTTAGAATGAGTCACATTGCGTCGCTCTGATTTGCCCTTGTGCTGTACATTTATAATTAAAGGGATAGTTCAACATTTTGTCAAACTGGCCCATCACCATAATCCCTATAGTCATAGCAGTAGGTTCATTACCTTTAATTGTCGGTGCAAGCTATTTTTAGTACGGCGGAGCAGAGCCGTGAGCTGCTCAGAGCTACGCTACGGAGGCTCATGGGATTTCGGTTCCGGTTCTGGTTCTGGCACCGGTTCTGGCACCGGTTCTGGTCCCGGTTCCGGTTCTGGTTCTGGTACCAGTTCTGGTCCCAGTTCTGGTCCCGGTTCTGGTTCTGGTACCAGTTCTGGTCCCAGTTCTGGTCCCGGTTCCGGTTCTGGTTCTGGTACCAGTTCTGGTCCCGGTTCTGGTTCTGGTACCGGTCCCGGTTCGGACCCAGTTCGTACCCGGTTCTTAACCAGAACCGTAATCGGTACCAGAACCAGAACCGGAACCGGTACCGATAACAGAACCGGAACCGGTACCGATAACAGAACCAGAACCGGGACCGGAACCAGAATCAGAACCGGAACCGGTACCGATAACAGAACCGGAACCGGAATCAGAACCAGAACCAGAACCAGAACCGGGACTAGAACCGGAACTGGTACCAGAACCAGAACCGGAACCGGGACCAGAACCGGGACTAGAACCGGAACTGGTACCAGAACCAGAGGGAAATTCAGAGACTGTTGATGAAAAACTGTCCCTGAAGGCAACGTGCATCAGAGGTTTTGCATGAATTTCCCTCTAAAACAACTCTGTGTGGTAACGTTGTGTTATTATCTCATAGCGTGGTGAATGTGCAGGTCACAACTTGTCCACCAGAGCGTTGTGGAGTTGTTGGATTGTGTATTTGATGAGTTTGATGAGGGAAACCAAGAAATCCCATGAGCCTCCGTAGTGTAGCTCTGAGCAGCTCACGGCTCTGCTCCGCCGTTCTAAAAATAGCTTGCACTGACAATTAAAGGTAACGAACCTACTGCTATGACTATAGGGATTATGGTGATTCGCCAATTTGCCAAAATGTTGAACTATTCCTTTACTTATAAAATGTACTCTACATTTATAGCTGCTATTTAAGGTAGTCTCAATGTTTTTTGAGGTTAACTGAGCTCTGTATGTCTAAAACTGAAACAGGAAGTAGTGCTTTTAAAATTCACAAACTCACAAACAGAAGTATCAGTTTTCTCGTCTGGTTTTTGCTCCATGTTTGGTCTCCACCACCAGAGAAACAGGAAGCTGAAACCAAACAATGAGCAACAAGAGGCTGAGAAGCTGTGAGTTGTGGCTGACAGACAGACAGACGAGACGAGGTTGTAGGTGAACTTCACAGCGTCTCTTCAGCCCCTGAGGACGAACTCCTCTCAGAGTTTTAAATAATTCATCTCTTTTATTCTCTCTACTTTCTGATTTGCTTCAATAATTAAAACTCTGAAGGTGAGAGAGCTTCTTACAGTCACAGTTTGGCTCTTCCTTTTGTTTAAATATTTTGTTTTTTTTCCCTTTGTTCACTAAATTCACAGAATATGTCACATTAATTCTGAGTGGGAGTTGATGTGTGAGTGGACTCTGGAGGTCAGAGGTCGGCGTTTCCTGCGGAGCCGCGACCTCCATTAGCCATTCAGTTAGGAATGTAATTCAGACTCTTGGCGTGCTGCGTTCAGGGCCCTCGCTCCCTCGTCTGATTAAATTTGCAGCACCTCCAGCGCCCGGCGGCTCAGCTCCTCTCCCCCCGCTGCTGCTGCTGCACTTTGGCTCCCATGTTCTGCAGGCCAAAAAAAAGAAAAAAAAAGAGATTCACCAGCATTTAATCCACGGACGCCGCCGTCCTGAGGCCGACACGTCGTGTGTTCGCTCGTGTCGAGAGGTCAGAGGTCAGACGCCTCCTCCACGCCGGCTCCACTCACACACATGTTAGATTATTTATTCATCCGCTCTCTGACAGACACATGTCTGTGGATCTGCACAGGGACGTCTCTGCAGAGTTTGGACATTTTATTTCATTTGACGTTGAGTCAGCATCAATAACACCAGCAGCCGTTAAAAATCGATACACTTAAATATCGCGATATTTTTTCGCGATACGGTATCGATATTCGGTTTTCCGTATCGATTTTTTTTACTTTATTTTTTAATAAAACATGTACAGAAATACAAAAACACAAGGGGGGGATAAGCACTACTTAGTCTTATTTTTTTCATTTCTTCATGCAAAATTCCTGCCAATGCTTGTATTTCTTCAGCAAGCCGATGTTAAGCATGTAACAGCATGTGTGTGCTATGTGCTACAATTTTCTTACAAATAAATTCTTTCAAAGAAACTCAATATATCGTTGTTCCTACAGTATCGCAATATATCGCAATATATCGTATTGCTGCCCCAGTATCGTGATACGTATCGTATCGCCAGATTCTTGCCAATACACACCCCTATCTACGTTACCACTTGTTAACGGGTCCATTTTCAATAAACACATCGTTTTGTCTCTATCGTTATTTTCATATTATTTAGCAGCATTTCCTACTTTCGGTTTCGCAGACTCATGGGAATGGGAATAACGCCACCGGATCGCTGTTTATGGTCGGAACTACGACACATCTGATCGTCTTCAAACCTCCGACTTTCATTCCTTCCTTCATCGGTCCTTCTGCTTCCTCCCTCGCCTTAATCAGTTCCTTTCCCCCCATTCTTCTTTCCTTCCTTTGTTCTCTTTGTCCGTACTTCTTCTTTTTCCTCTTTTGATCCAATTGACCTGATCTGTTCCCTCCCTCCATCCTTCTTCCCTTCCTTCCTTCCTTTCTCCCTTCCTTCCTTCCCTTCATACTTACTTCTTCTTGATCCAATCTTTTCATTTCCTCCATCTATCTTACCTTCCTTTTTCCCTTCCTTCTTTCCTTCCTTTTTTCCCTTTGTCCTTCCTTCCTTGACCCAGGAGGACAACAGGATATGGCAGTACTGTATTGTATAAATTTGATGATTTACGGATCAACTCCTGGTTTAAACCGAGCCCACTTCCTGTTTAAATCTGGATGCAGCATCCGTGTGAAGACCGACTGTGTTTAATATAATGTTCTGACTGTGTCAGCGTCTCCTGCTCTCGTTGTTGTTGTTGACGTCCAGCTGTGAGTCTGGGTGATGAACTCCGGTTCAACCTGGAGATCAACGTTAAAGAAAACAGAAATATAGATAAAGGTTCATCTATTCATGTCGTCAAATGGAGATGAAGTGATGAAACAGAGATGAAACCTTTGTTCTCCGTCTGATCTGACGTGATGTGGAGGGTCAGACGTCTCTGCTGATTGACGGTCCCTCGACGTCCCTGATTGGTCCACAGAGACGTCTCGGTGGAGGTCTGAGGTCTGAGGCTCAAACAGCAGCTGCTCAGTCATGTTCCCTCTCCCAGACACATGAAAGTTTCAGTGAGTGACCTCGACTGCGACACTGACCTGGATTTTCCATTCGACTCGGGCGGTTTTTTGATTTTCCGCTCCACGGTGGAAGTAAATGGTTCTTCCTGCCGCCACCGCTGCTGCCGGTTGTGTCGAAGCGCCGCAGGTCGAGCGAGCCGCTGTCGCCTCATGCTCCAGTTCCTGTTCCAGCAGGCTGCAGACAGGTCAGCCATGTTGGACGTCAGCGCTGCCTGCTGACGTGAAATTAACCTCAGGAAACCAAACAGGTCGACTGTGACGGCAAAGACCCACATGGAATAGTTTTTTTATTCTTTAAAGCTCCTGTTTTTCTCTTCTGCTGTCTTTTATTTTGAAGGGTTGATCCATGAGAACATTTAAAAACCACCTCAGTGTAGTTTTACATCTCTTCTCTCAGCTCAGATTGGTATCAGCCAATCAGAAGCGAGGAGGAGGCTCTGAGGTTCATACTAACTCACATCTGGGGACGACATCTCCTGTTGATGTGACCCTCAAGACGATTTAAAAACACAATCACTCTCAGGCGGCTTCTGACGTCTTATGGTGCGTTCAAAACAACTCGGAAGTCGAGGAAAAAACGAGCTCCGAGCCGTCAAAGATGAACTGAATGGCATCACATAGGTCGGAAATTCGGATATCATTTCAGAGCTCCGACTTAGTACATCACAACAACATCAAAACATGGCGGTTTCCATCTTAAATGGTTAGAATTAAGCAAACATTAAGTGGTTTGTTGAGGTTTTAATGCATATTTTTAATGTATTATTGCAGTAAATGAAATACGTTTATATTAAGCTGTGATTGTTGTATTGTGTGAAATTGTCGTCCTTGTATGTAATGGAAATAACGTTTAATTGTTAGAAGAATCAGATTTTATTTCATTTCATAGCGATTGTACACTTATATTAATAGTATAATATTACGAACTGGACCTTTAAGTTGCAGCCACAGTCCCCTCCTCCACCCTCTTCAAGCCACCGTCACAGTGTGTGAAACTCAGCTCTGATGTGAGACATGACAGCGTTGAGGTTGTGACGACTCATTAAGAATCTCCTCTCACTTGTTAATTTGATGCATAATTGATCATCTCGTTAGTCGCCTTATTGACTCCAGCTGTGGCGCGTGAAGACTCGAGCGTCTCTGCAGGTTCACACGCGGCTAATCCGCTCCAACATGACAGCCGGGCGTCGCGCTAATGGAGCCGTAAGCGACGTTTCTATTGATTTCTAGCGAGGCGGGGGCGGCGAGCTGCGTCCGTACACAGGCCTCGTTCATCAGCGTCGTTTAGCTACGACGCTCCATAATAAACGAGCTGCTGATGCAACGCTACGGGATGATGATATGTTGTAGATGATGCACCGGTGAACTGCCCACATCCATTAACTGCACTGATAAGACGACTGGAGGTGTCAGAGCTGGACTCAGATCAGCAGGTTGATCGATGACAGTGTTGAGGCCGTTCATCAGGATGTCGCAAGTTTCATAAAAGGCTGAAAAAGTTCCAAGTTCGGACAAAGTACACGGACTCTTAAAGGTGTACAGAAAAGAAAACTGAACCTGAGCCACTCTGGGTCATAAAATTAGTGTAAAAATGCAGGCCAAACTTTGTGCAAAATTCTATTTCTGAGTAAATCCAGGATGAAAGTGTGGATTATTTTTTCGCATTGGACAATGTAGGCGTCAGCCTGTACACGATTCAAAAAGCCACTGATATTGGATCTGTCATCCGTCATTCAAACGTCACACACACGGAGCTCGGACTCGCCCCAAGCTTTGAACATCCCGCCCTCTCGGTAACGACCAATCAAATCAGTTTTCCTCACTCGGGTAAAGTCGTGTTGCTGCTCGTGACGACTCGGCGCAACAAACGGGACAAACAGCCATTTCTGTACAGCTTTAAAGCTCCTTTAGAATAAAGGTAGACATCGATGCTGCCTTCATGTGCTATGGTAATTATGGTAAATACCAGAAGACGACTTGAAAAGTGCACATGAACACCCTCTCATGTGGTATTTTCCACTGGGAAACTCGTAGAATTTTTTGATGCCCGAGTTGCCGAGATGAGAATAACCTTTGACCTTTTCAACATGGCGGCGAGCAACGCAAGATTCGTTAATGGTAAACAAGGCAATAAGCCTTTAGAAAACAGTTAGCAGCTATTCACTTTATGAATGCGTGCATGTACAGTAAAAAACGCTTTTAAAAAGCTAGCCAAATAGCCGATGCTAAATCTCCATGAATAATAATATTTACCGTTTGAGTTTTGATCATTCATCTTCTTGCTGTTAGAGATGAACTAGGATCCAAGATTGTTTTTCTGCATACATGTAGATATCGCACGTGTTTATATCTGTGATTTAAGTCTGAATCTGTGTGTCCATCGTCTTTATTTTTTCTGTACAACAACAAAAGCACATGAACACAACCCACTAGTAAATACCAGAGCACATGAAGGCAGCATGATACAGCCATGAAAGCAGCCGTCAGGACTTCCTGTCACTCTGTTGTGTCACAACAAACCCACACCGTCCGACAACAACCTGTAGGATCTGGTTTTATTCTAAAATCTGCTCTATTTTACTGTAATTGGATCAGAACAGAGGCTCTAGAGCAGCGGTTCTAGAACTTTTTTACATCAAAGACCCCTAAACTGACACAAATTACACCATTGGACACAAATACTTCTTCTAATACTGAAAAACGTTCCTTCTTCAAGTCAATGTAAATTCAAATTACTGCCAATGGGATGGATTTTTGGGAATATTTCTAGAAATTTCTGCAAAAAATGTAATATTTATGGCAGAAAAAAGTGGGTAAACTTTGAGAAACAGTTGGGGATCCCTTTGGATATCACTCTCTGGGATCTCTGCAGTGATAGCGACTCAGCGATACGGATCTGCACATGCACGGATTCACCGCCAACAGGAAGTGGTTGGAGGTTAATCCAGGTTGTTGTCACGGAGCCAGACTCGGGGCTCAGGTTTATTTCCCATGAGGGAAGCGACTCCTCGGCGGCGTTAGGCTTTAAAACCCAGCGTTTAGAGGCTCAATGAGGAAAGTTCACATTACTTTAAAACTGCAGGATTATCCCGAGCGGAGGAGGATTCTCGACTCGACTCGCCGTCCTCTTATCACCGCCGCGCTCCTCTCCGCCGCCGCCGCGCTTTTTGTTCTGAGAAACACTCCAAAGTGCAGCGGCGGCTTGATCCCGTGGAGCAGGATTTCTGCAGCTCGGGAGGGAAAGGCACTGAGTCAGGAGAGCGTTATTAACCCTGCTTTCTGCCTGGGTCACTCGGCTTCATGCAAACGCCTCTCAGAGGGAAAAGCAGAGAGTTTAACACGCTTGGTTTTTTGGTTCTGATGCGTCATTCCGGAGCGCCGTCCCTTGATGTTTTCTCCAAGAAACTGCGACTCTTTGATTCGTTCCCGGCCGATCGGCTTGTACAAATAAATAATGAACTGACGTCTTGTGGGGGAGGTTCAGTGAGATTTCACTCGTCCGCTGAATTTCAATGAGGCCACTTGGCAAGAGTAATATGAAATCAATGTTTTTTTTTTGTTGTTTTTTTTTCCTGGAGCAGAGTTGTTTAGAGAGAATTCACAAATGAGTCTGGTTTCAGGAGACAAACAGGAAGGACCTCTGGTAAATTGAGATAAATTAGGGGATTGTTGGGTTTCAGGGTGAGAAAACAACCGTCACTCTTCTCTAAGTACATGTGACATCACAGCTGATTGATAAAAACCTCAGCGTTCATTCATGTTCAACCTGTAGCGTGCGGATAAACGGGAACTCTGTGTTCTGGCTTGTGATCAGATGACATGGGAACGTTGGTGTTAGCTTAGCTGCAGTAGCCTGTTGATCCCCCCCCCAGCTCGCCACCCCTCCCCCTGGGGGAGCTCAGATGATTCACACCCACACCTTGGATTTGTTCAGGAACGTCTGGTGTTGTTCTCGGCCGTGGCAGCGTTCCCGGTCGGAGCTGGGAAGGCAGGGGAGCGAGCGGTGCCATCTTCTTCCTACGTAGCTGGCTAGCAGCACGGATTCACCTCAGAGTGGGACAATGACAGGGTCTTCCCTCAGATACAACGCTAACTGCTGAAGTAGGTCCAGTTGTTTCTCCTCTGTCTTTCAGTTCAAGCAAATAAATGGGTTTTAAAGGGATAGTTCAACATTTTGGTGAATTGGTTGTGTTATAGCGTGGTGAATGTGCAGGTCACAACTTGTCCACCAGAGCGTTGTGGAGTTGTTGGATTGTGTATTTGATGGTCCTGGTCCCGCTTCTGGTTCTGGTTCCAGTTGCGGTCCCGGTTCTGGTACCGGTTCCGGTTTCGGTTCTAGTCCCGGTTCTGGTTCCGGTACCGGTCCCGGTTCCGGTACCGGTTCCAGTTCTGGTTCCGGTACCGGTTCTGGGTTCTGGTCCCGGTTCCGATTCCAGAACCAGAACTGGTTCGGTTCAGAACTGGAACTGAACCTGGTTCCGGTCCCGTTTCTAGTTCTGGAACCGGGACCAGAACTGGAACCAGAACCGGGACCGGTACCAGAACCAGAACCGGGACCGGTACCAGAACCGGAACCGGAACCAGAACCCAGAACCGAAACCGGGACCAAAACCGGACCCAGAACCGGGACCAGAAACGGAACCGGGACCAGAACCGGGACCAGAACCAGAACCGGGACCAGAACCGGACCCAGAACCAGAACCGGGACCAGAACCGGAACCAGAACCAGAACCGGGACCAGAACCAGAACCGGAAGCAGAACCAGAACGGGGACCAGAACCCAGAACCAAAACCGGGACCAGAACCGGAACCAGAACCAGAACTGGGACCAGGACCATCAAATACACAATCCAACAACTCAACACGCAGAGTTGTTTTAGAGGGAAATTCATGCAAAACCTCTGATTCACGTTGTGGAGTTGTTGGATTGTGTATTTGATGAGTTTGATGAAGGGAAACCAAGACATCCCATAATGAGCCTCCGTAGCGTAGCTCTGAGCAGCTCACGGCTCTGCTCCGCCGATCTAAAAACAGCTTGCACCGACAATTAAAGATAACAAACCTCCTGCTGTGACTATAGGGATTATGGTGATGGGCCAATTTGTCCAAAATGTTGAACTATCCCTTTAAGCCTCATAGACAACTAGAGAGCGTAGTCCAACCAGACTCCATGAGCTGGATCTGCTCTAAAACGTTAAAATCCTCCTCCTGAACACTGAGACACACAACGGAGGAGGTTTGGTTTAAAAGAATCAGACGATAAAGTTTCCTGAGTGAAGAGTCGGTGAAGTTGTAATTCCTCCTCGGGGTGTGTGAACGTCTCCTGGTGAAACATCCACACGTCAGGAAGACGTTTTTATATCTAAAACTCAGTGACAGTTAAACTGCAGCGAGGAGAAGAAAATAAAACACTTTCTTCTGGGGTGAAAAAACCAAACAGACTCAACGGGTTGTTTCTGTCAGGACGAGACAGAAGCTCAAAGTTCAAACTGTGAGAAACAAACTTGAACTGCTCCCCGGCGTCGACGAGTCGAGTTCAGCGTCTGCAGCGGCGGCGAGAAGCGCAAACACAACCAGACTCACAACTTTGTCTAAACTGCTTTTTGTATGTTTTTTTCCTGTGATGGACGGAGAGGAAGTGAAGCAGCCGAAGCATCTTATTAAACCTCCATTAGTCTCCATTATCTCATCATTATCTCTTATCATCACCACGGCTACATGTGGCGGCGGCGGGGGGAGGGGGGCGGTGTGTGTGTGTTAATTGTGGAGTGAGTGTGTCTTTAAAAAGTGGAGTGAGTGTGTTTTTTAGGTCAGCGGTGATTGCGAGCAGCGGGGAGCAGGTGTCAGCGTTTTTCTAAACAAAGCCGTCGCTAATTTTAGGGAAATGAACTCGTCACGACATCACGGCGTTCGGCTGAGAGACGCTGCAGGTCTGGGATCAGCGTGAAGGAAACAGGTCTGGGATCAGCGTGGAGGAAACAGGTCTGGGATCAGCGTGGAGGAAACAGGTCTGGGATCAGCGTGGAGGAAACAGGTCTGGGATCAGCGTGGAGGAAACAGGTCTGGGATCAGCGTGGAGGAAACAGGTCTGGGATCAGCGTGGAGGAAACAGGTCTGGGATCAACGTGAAGGAAACAGGTCTGGGATCAGCGTGAAGGAAACAGGCCCTGGATCAGCGTGGAGGAAACAGGTCTGGGATCAGCGTGGAGGAAACAGGTCTGGGATCAACGTGAAGGAAACAGGTCTGGGATCAGCGTGGAGGAAACAGGTCTGGGATCAGCGTGAAGGAAACAGGTCTGGGATCAGCGTGGAGGAACAACAGGTCTGGGATCAGCGTGGAGGAAACAGGTCTGGGATCAGCGTGGAGGAAACAGGTCTGGGATCAGCGTGGAGGAAACAGGTCTGGGATCAGCGTGGAGGAAACAGGTCTGGGATCAGCGTGGAGGAAACAGGTCTGGGATCAGCGTGGAGGAAACAGGTCTGGGATCAGCGTGGAGGAAACAGGTCTGGGATCAGCGTGAAGGAAACAGGTCTGGGATCAGCGTGGAGGAAACAGGTCTGGGATCAGCGTGGAGGAAACAGGTCTGGGATCAGCGTGAAAGAAAACAGGTCTGGGATCAGCGTGAAGGAAACAGGTCTGGGATCAGCGTGGAGGAAACAGGTCTGGGATCAACGTGAAGGAAACAGGTCTGGGATCAGCGTGGAGGAAACAGGTCTGGGATCAGCGTGAAGGAAACAGGTCTGGGATCAGCGTGGAGGAACAACAGGTCTGGGATCAGCGTGGAGGAAACAGGTCTGGGATCAGCGTGGAGGAAACAGGTCTGGGATCAGCGTGGAGGAAACAGGTCTGGGATCAGCGTGGAGGAAACAGGTCTGGGATCAGCGTGGAGGAAACAGGTCTGGGATCAGCGTGGAGGAAACAGGTCTGGGATCAGCGTGGAGGAAACAGGTCTGGGATCAGCGTGAAGGAAACAGGTCTGGGATCAGCGTGGAGGAAACAGGTCTGGGATCAGCGTGGAGGAAACAGGTCTGGGATCAGCGTGAAGGAAACAGGTCTGGGATCAGCGTGGAGCAACAACTCGCCTCCGAGTGTCAGAACGACGTCGAGTCTGTGATGTTTCTCTTCTGATTCGTCTCTAAAGTCGCTGACGATGGAAAACGACTGATCGGTTGATTGAGTGAGATTTTACTGATGAGTGATGGACTTGTCGTCTCTTCAACATCAGCGTTCTAGCTTCTCCTGAACTTAAAGGGACAGTTCAACATTTAGTCAAACTGTCCCATCACCATAACCCCTATAGTGACAGCAGGAGGTTCGTTACCTTTAATTGTTGGTGCAAGCTATTTTTAGAACGGCAGAGCAGAGCCGGTTCTGGAGCTGGTTCTAGTTCTGGTTCTGGTTCTGGTTCTGGTTCTGGTTCTAGTTCTAGTTCCGGTTCTGGTCCCGGTTCTGGTTCTGGTTCTACTTCCGGTACCGGTTCTGGTTCCGGTTCCGATTCTGGTCCCGGTTCTGGTTCCAGTTCCGATTCTGGTCCGGACCAGAACCGGAACTGGAACCAGAACCGGGACCAGAATCGGAACCGGGACCAGAACCGGTACCGGGACCAGAACCAGAACTGGGGCCGGAACCTGAACCGGAACCAGAACCGGGACCAGAATCGGAACCAGAACCGGGACCAGAACCGGAACCAGAACCGGGACCAGAACCGGAACCAGAACCGGGACCAGAACCGGAACCAGAACCGGGACCAGAATCGGAACCGGAACCAGAACCGGGACCAGAACCAGAACCAGAACCAGGACCAGAACCGGTACCAGGACCAGAATCGGAACCGGAACCAGAACCGGGACCAGAAGAGGGACCAGGACCAGGACCATCAAATACAGAGTGAAATACAGAGACTGATGATGAAAAACTGTCCCTGAAGGCAACGTGCATCAGAGGTTTTGCATGAATTTCCCTCTAAAACAACTCTGTGTGGTAACGTTGTGTTATTATCTCATAGCGTGGTGAATGTGCAGGTCACAACTTGTCCACCAGAGCGTTGTGGAGTTGTTGGATTGTGTATTTGATGAGTTTGATGAGGGAAACCAAGACAAAATGAGCCTCCGTACCTCTGAACAGCTGCTCTGCTCGCACTGACAATTAAAGGGAACCTTATGACTAATTATAGGATGGACCAATTTGCCAAAATGTTGAACTATCCCTTTAAGTTGAACCCTTTTTGTTTTTTTGATTCTTGTTAGCTTGTCCAAACGTGGTAAAATCTTTGTTGGACACCACATCTATTCATCAACAGGACTGTGTAACCTTCATTCATTCATTCATTCATTCATTCATTCATTCATTCGTTCATTCATTCATTCATTCATTCATTCATTCATTCGTGGTCTACAGGAGAAGCTGTAACATTTTGTGGCGCTGAGTACTGAGAGCTTGTATTTCCTGTCTGGCCGCCGCCGCCGGCCTCGCTGCAGCCCTGAGCTCCCTCCACGCTCCACGTCTCCGGAAAAATGATTTTGAAGGATTTTCCACTTTCTGTTGTGCAGCCTGGTCAGCGCGGCGCGGCGCGTTGCTGCAGAGAGACAGTAGAACAAGTATCATTAGACGAGGCGGTGCAGTGTGAGTCTGCAGCCGCTCCTCCTGCAGCCCAACAACAACAACAACAACAACAACAACAAAGACCAAGTGATGTAAACAAACACTTTGACAGAAAGCAGAAGAATCCTGCTGCTTGGTTTTCTCTCCACTTCCTGCTTTTATCTCTTCTTCTGTGTTTGATCTGTGACGTGTCATCGCTCTGCTCCTCTTCACTCTATTATCACCAAGTGTTTCATTAACACGGCGTCAGCGTCTCGACCTTGGTGTCGCGTTGAAGAGGCTCCTCGCTCTCTATCGCAATAAAAATAGCTTCTTCTTCTTCTTATGTAAATTGAAAAAAAAACAGCCTTTGTGTGTTTATAGAGACGTTGTGGTGTGAAAACCTCCGACCGCTCTCTGAAGGTGAGCGTCGTTGCACGGCGGCGTGTGAGCCGGCGCCATGGCTGATCCTGTCAGTGGCGAGGAGGGGGCGAGAGCAGGAGGAGCTGAACGCCCTCGGGCAGCGCGCTCACTGAATCAGCTGGAGCGTGTGTGTGTGTGTGTGTGTGTGTGTGTCTGTGTGAGTGTGAGTATTCCTGTGCTAATATCTCAGTGTGTTAGTGTTGAAACGTCCCCCGAGGCCTGATGACTGGCTGCATCGCAGAGCTGTGAAATGGAGAGAGGCCACAGCTGTGTGTGTGTGTGTGTGTGTGTGTGTTGTGTGCATGTGTGTGTGTGTGAAGCAGCTATGACACAGCTGGTGTGACGCTCTCCCACCTGTGAATCACAGAGTTCAAGTCTCTCTGCGGTGATGAAGGAGCGAACACCACAGTTTACACCACACGCTGCTCTGGAGCTTCATGTGGAGGCTTTTATTGTGAAGGGTGAATAGTTTATGTTTTAAAGGGATAGTTCAACATTTAGTCAAATTGGCCCTTTGCTATAATCCCTTAGTCATAGCAGTAGGTTCGTTGCCTTTATTTGTTGGTGCAAGCTATTGTTAGAACAGCGGAGCAGAGCCGTGAGCTGCTCAGAGCTACGCTATGGAGGCTCATTATGGGATGTCTTGGTTTCCCTCATCAAACTGGTGGACAAGTTGTGACCTGCACATTCACCACGCTATGAGATAATAACACAACGTTACCACACAGAGTTGTTTTAGAGGGAAATTCATGCAAAACCTCTGATGCACGTTGCCTTCAGGGACAGTTTTTCATCACCAGTCTCTGTATTTCCCTCTAAACCAACTCTGTGTGGTGACGTTGTGTTATTATCTCATAGCGTGGTGAATGTGCAGGTCACAACTTGTCCACCAGAGCGTTGTGGAGTTGTTGGATTGTGTATTTGATGAGTTTGATGAGGGAAACCAAAGAAATCCCATAATGAGCCTCCGTAGCGTAGCTCTGAGCAGCTCACGGCTCTGCTCCGCCGTTCTAAAAATAGCTTGCACCAACAATTAAAGGTAACAAACCTACTGCTATGACTATAGGGGTTATGGTGATGGGCCAGTTTGACAAAATGTTGAACTATCCCTTTAAACACTTCAAATAGTCAAGCTGCTCCAATTGTAATTAATTGTTTTTTATTCACATGTGCCAATACGTTTGTGTATTAGGTTCTTTAGCGACACTGTGCATGGTTTCATATAATAACCTTATTGTAGAGTGTTTGATATTTGTAACATAGTGCAGAGTTAATCTGGGTCAAATACTCATGAATACAGAAATTCATAGTAGCTGACGGTAATATTTGACTTTATTTATGCAGTTTAACGCTTCTTTATTTTCTTATTTTCAATGTGTAGTCGGATCACGACACAATATCACACTCACCACAAATACACAAAGTCACTTCAAAGCCACAAAGCCTTTTATCATGAATAGTAAAAAATAATAATAAAAAAGAAAAAACAAGCGTATTCATAACAGGAAAAATAATAATAGTATAAAAGAAGCTGCCTTTGTTTATAGGCAGAAAGAAAAACCAGGTCATCACTACAAAGTTAATACAGGGGAGTTCTGAGAAAATAAAAGTACCTTTACATTTATTATTGGTTTTTTAACTAATTCTTCTTCTTCTTGAAAATTATGATCAAAACACCACACACAATCTTAAACAACTGTATCTATACTTTCACTTCCTCGAATATAAATCGAGTTCAAATAAAATGTAGCACATAAGAATATCTGAGCTGACGCGTGATTGGCGGCTGCGATCACGACGACACGTGACCGTGTGGTGGCGAGCAATGTGTGATGTCAAGATGGCAGGAGATTCAGATTGAAACACTCATTTATAACACAAGCCTTTACTCAACTTAATTTAAATGTTGAATAAAAAACAAAATTAACAGTTATGATACACTTTATTTTTATTTGTTTATTTATTTTTCATCAATATAACGATCAAACAACCCTCAGTTACCCTCCAGGTTACTTATGTACTTTTATGTACTATTTATGTACCTATTTTAGTGTTGTATGAAAATGTTTTTTAACTTTTTACCTGCCTGCAAAGCAAATTTCCCTTTGGGGACAATAAAGTTGGATTTCCACTGCAGTACCAGTCGTGGCCACTGGGGGGTGAAACTCGGCCACGCCTCTTCCAGCTTGATGGATCTGGTCGATTTCAGATCACTTCAGGGTTTCAAGTTACTTTTCAAGTTACATCAGGTTATTTGCTGTTGGTTTCCATGGAGATCCAACACACGGTCCCAACAAGTACTGAAAAACTGACCACGTCCCCACAAGTGTGTAAAACCGGATGGGGTGTAAAAGTTCTGGCGGGGACAAAGTTCACCGACTGACTCGTAGGTCAACACTGGAAAGTAAACAATAGAAACTTGGATCATCTGTTTGTTTGTTGATTTCTCTGTTGATGACTGAGTGAAAGTTAATTTCCCCCCCGTCACGGCGGCGAACAGACCGCGGTCACACACGGTAAAGAGGCTGAAGGCCCAGGAATGGTTTTTGGCAGGCGAGACGCTCTAATTCCGGCCGGTCTCAGACTTTCACGGCGCCTACGTGTTCTGACTCAGCCTCGAACAAACTTCACTCAACTTCTTCCTCCTGAGTTTCTGACTGTGTGAGTCGGTGCAGCCCGAAGGCGCGAGGCCGCTGGGAGCTGCCCGCGGTCCGACCACCATCTGCTGCTCGGCGCTCAGACCTCGTACCTCCATGACGCTGCTTTTTGAGATGATTAACGGTGGGTTTTAGGAACTTCACTTCATGAAGTCTGAGTTTGACTCACACAGGGAACTGTTTAATGAGATATCGATCAGCTGCAGCTTTTCTTGTCTATCAATCTGAGTCAGACTCTTTGTCAAACAGGCTGGAAGACGAGAGACGTTGTAGAAATTAATAATCTTACAATGACAATATATGAGGAAGGAAATGACTCATAGCTGCGTCGTGGTGATAATCTGCTGCAGAGAGAGAAATGTTGTTTCTTTTCTGGTGTTTTACACGTAGAACAGATTATCTAACGGTTTCCTTTTGGAGGTAATCTCTTCTCTCTTTTTTATTTCAACTCATAAAACTCCTAATCCAGGTTACATCCAGGTTAAGGGATTAGGAATGACCCAGTAAAAAGAGACAGCGATTAAAACTACAAAAAAAAATCCTTAAAAAGCCATTAAACAACATGTTTGAACTGTGTTGAAAGGGGAAGTGAAGCCGTGCTGAGGAGAATCTGTCCCTGGTAGTTCAGCCCAGTGTCTGGTCTCTCCGTCACTCTGCTCTGCTGTAAACCAGGAGAAAACTTTCCTTGTGGGATACAAGCGTTATCCAATGAGGAGAGAGAACGGCATGAAGGGCTGTGTGTGCAGCCAAGGGATGCATCGCTGCATCGTGAATGTGGTGACGTAGCACGAGGACCAATAGATGCCTGACGAGGGCGGGGGCTGCTAACTCATGGTGCCTTCAAGGAAACTCCTAACTTGTGTTTTTCCTTCCTGTGAAGTCGTACCGGTTCCATCTGGTACGAGTTCACGGGTCGGAAGTTACGAGTGGCCGTTATAGTGACTTTCACAGGCAACAGGACGGTAAAAACACGAGTTACAGGTTGGAACGCTACAAAGTCGTAGTCGTGACTTGAAGCTGTAACTTACGGTTTCAAAAGCCTGGAACGCAGCGTTAGACAAAACGACCGGATCGCTGACTGATGCTTTAAGTCCTGCTAATTAGGGGGAACATGACATATTATCCTATTGCCATTCAATTGAAAACGGGGGCGGGGCTCATGGCTCGTTGACAACAGCAGCGATACGTCGGAGTTTTCAATCTTCAAACCAGAAACGTTTGTAACAACACCGGAAAAAGTCACTAGATTTGTCGCTTTTGACAAAAAAAACGTTGCCAAAAAGGTTTGGAAAGTCGCCAGATTTAGCGAGAAAGTTGCCAAGTTGGTAACACTGTTGGAACTGTTGCAACGGTCGCATATTTGCATCGTGTGAACGGTCGAATGGTTTTGATGCAGAATTATCGAAACCAAATATATTGAGTTTAGAGTTTTTTTGTTTAGTCGTCGTGTTCCTGGTGTAGAAGGTCTTCAGCCTTTAGCCTTCCGTCTTTTTGCATTAATATGAAGTTTTAAAAAAGTTCTTAAATAATGAAACCACCGTGTTCAGTGGTTTAATTCTCTAACTGTAAAATGAGACAGTTAGCAACTAGCTAACTAGCTAGCTGAAGACGAGAGACAAAAAGCTAAAGAACAGAAACGACTGTTTACTAACGTTAAACACAGCGACTCTACAGGTTTATACACAACATGGCGACTGTGTGTCATCCTGCCCCCTGGTGGTGAAACTCTGCACTGCCTTTAACTCACCTGTCCGTCTGTTCCTCTGTCGTCCCACAGGTCGCGTCCAAGTGTGTGTGTTTGTCAGACAGTGTGTGTGTGTGTGTGTCTGTGAAATGCCGCTGCCGGATGAACACGTGTGATTGGACATGGAGGGCTGCTGCGTTCAGCGCAGCTCCAGATAATCAATAATCAACAACTCACAGGAGCAGTTCAACCTCCTGCCCCCCAGATGCCTCACGTTTACAGAGCTAGTTGTTGTTTCATGCGAGATGGGGACGACCCCGGCAACCTGGTCTATCATGACTACGACCCCAACGGCGTTGGCGGCGGCGGCGGGGTCATCCCCCCGGCGCTGCCGCCGTTCGTCTTCGAGGGCGTGAACTTCCCCGAGGACCCGATCAGGCTGCTGAGCGTTCAGGTCGGTCAGCTCCACTTTACTCATTGATAATCAATAATCACTTCCTCCCTTTCACAATAAAAGCCTTTTTTTTAGAACTAGCAGCTTTGATCTGCAGGTTCAACCAATCAATATCAACCGCAGCTGTCAATCAATTATGTCACACTCCACCATCGGCCACTGGGGGGCGCTCCAGATGTTTAGGTCTCACGTTTACAGAGCTAGTTGTTGTTTCATGCTTGGAACAGACAAACTATTCACATAAAAGAAGCACTGAAGGCCTTTTATTCTCTTGTTTTCTAGTCTTTTCTGGTGTTACGACCTCTTTTTTTAACCTTTGTCTCTGGTGTTCGAGTCGGTTTGACCCGTGTTTTAAATCAGCTGTAAAACAATTATTCATCGTCCCATTTATTTCTCATCTCTTGGTCGTGTCGTTGGGCTTCTTCATCCATGAAAAGGCTGGTTTTTCAGTTTTAACTCTCATTGTTGTTCTTATCGTTTCACCACAAATGTCATAATTTTAACCATTTGTGGAAAAAAAAATGTTTTTTTTTAAATACGGGTTCCTGACAAAGTGAAAAAGCCTTGATGCAACAAACACATTTATGCATTAAAACCTGCCAACGAGGTCAGTGGCGACTCAAACACAAGAGGAAGGTTAAATGTTTTGTCCTGTAAATTGCATGCATTACGTATTTATTTATGCTTTTATCTGCTCTCTATCGCCCTTTTTCTATTATTGTATTTTTCTCTTAACCTGTGACGCACGTTTGGCTGCACCGTCTGCATGAAAGGTGCTGTTCACTTATTATTATTATTCACTATTACTGTGTGTATTATACACAGAGCTACATAGAGAGTCAGTCAAATGTTGTTGTCACGTTACAACATTTACTAATTAGTAGCAGTGCTGCATCACGCTGAGGCTCATGGGAAATAAACACGGTGAAATGTTGAGCTGTGGTGACCTGATTGTGTCTCAGGAAGACACACACACACACACACACACACACACCTCCAGTTACAGTGATTAGGAGGTGCATTATTGTATTCAGACATCGATCAGATCTTTCAATTCAATTCAATTCAATTCAATTCAACTTTATTTATAAAGCGCATTTCATGCACAAGGCAGATTCAATGTGCTTCACAACAAAAATCAAATTCAAAATCATTTATAAATCACATAGAAAACAAAAAAGGAAAAGTGCCAGTAAACAATCATATATGTCAATTTCAACACATACACACTTAGACGCACAAATTCACACCCACTCACACAATCACATATGCATATCTACACACACATACACACACACACACAGGTCAACAGAATACTGTTGAAAATAGATGTGTTTTCATCATCAATAGTTTTTCCTGCAGAGGAAGCTGATGCTGATGCTGACGGCGTCATGTTCATATGTGTGTGTGTGTGTGTGTGTGTGTGTGCAGGTGGTGCTGATCCTGGCGTACAGCACCATCATCGTGCTGGGGGTTCTGGGTAACTCTCTGGTCATCTACGTCATCTACCGCTTCAAGACGCTGCGCACCGTCACCAACTTCTTCATCGCCAACCTGGCAGTCGGTACGACACACACACACACACACACACACACACACACACACACACACACACACACACACACACACAGACACACACAGCTTTGTCTCAGGATGTCGGAGGGCATTTCCCAGCTGTGACGAGTCTGACAGCATTGAATTAGCATGTGTGTGTGTGTGTGTGTGTGTGTGTGTGTGTGTGTGTATTTGTGTGTGTGTGCGTCCTCTGTAGGTCGCCGGCGCTGATGACTCAAACATCTGTCAGCTGTTATCTGGCGTGTGTGTGTGTGATGTGTGTGATGTGTGTGATGTGTGTGTGTGTCTGACATTCGCTCAGTCTTGGAGGAGAAGCCGCCGTAGAAACCAGAGTCGTCGTATAAATAGATTTTCTGACGGAGACGAAGAAAAAATAACAAAGACCTTGTTTTTAGAGAAGAATTCCCAGAAGCCTTTGCTGTTTGTCCCTCTGTGTCTGTCTGTCTCCTCTCATGATGCAACACCTTAACCCTTTCCTTCCCATCTTCACTTGATAACAACCATGTGTAGTTTTTTTCGTCTCTTTTTAAAATAAAACAATTAAAACATTTTTTTTAAATAAATAAAAATTGATAGTGACACAGAAAAAGAAAAAGTGGTAGCTCTTTTATTCACAGGACGCCACGGCGTCAACTGTCCTCAAACAAATAAACAATAAATGAAAAATGAAATTTACTTAATAATAGAAATGTCATGTTTTTCTAGACATGCTTTTTATGCTTTGAATTTTTTTGCGGAAAGGCCAGAATTTTCCCGACCAAGTCTTTTTCTATGCAATCAATTGTTATTTATTGGTCATTTTTTTATTGACATTATCACGCAATTAGTGGCCTGTAAATTAAAGGGTTACCATTACAAAAAAAAGAAAATAAATTGCAGAAGAAGAAGAGAAAACGGTTCAGTAGCCATCCGCAAAGTTGTGCTAAAACTTGCTCCACGTTTTCTAGTTATTTCAAGTGAAAATCTGCTTGAAAAACATAAAATAAATAAATAAATAAATAAAAACAAGCTGCTTTTTATGGGATGAGTCTTGTTATAATTAAAATGTGATCAGTTTTGACTAGAAATGTCATTTTGACTTGGTAGGATTTTGAGTTTTTACAGTGTATTCAGTGACTTACAGAAAGCAAACAGACTGAAACTTTACCTTTAACTTCATCGATTCAACGCCGTGACATCACCTTCACAAACTGAAATGAGATTTTTTGTTTTTTTTTTGGTCTGTGGAGGATTTCCTTTTTCTCCACAGTCACAGATTTATTTTTGTTTTGAAAAGTGATTCATCACCGACACACAATGAATCCTGGGACAGGATCCGTTCAAAGCAGCTTTTGTTGCCGTAGAAATGAAGGAGCCTTAGAAACGAGAGACAATGAGTCTTCAAATAGAATTAAAACCGAGCATTTGTTTATTTTTGCTTCACTGAGGTCCTTGAACGCATCAGTTCGGTTTGGCTGTTTACATCCCACAAAGAAATGTACAAATGATTTACAGTTTTAGAAACATGTTCACTGGTGCATTCGGGGAAGTCAGAAAGCATTTTGTGTCATTTACACAGAAATATCGACTCTTGACTTGCTACTAAAAAAAACTTATCGGCGCATGTTTGAGTCGCCACCTGATGCTGTCTGTTGAAATGTACACTTGAAGCAAGTAAAGAGTCGATATTCCTGTGTTTATGACACAAACGGTAACTGCACTTGAATGCACCGAGCACGGCAGCAGGGTCTTGCGCGAGACTTTGAATTAGATCTAGTTTTACAAGCTCTTTTGAGAATAAACTTATCGGTACATGTTTGAGCATCTGAGCTGTCTGTGGAAAAAATTGCTTTGCTGGGATGTAAACAGCCAAACTAGGAACTTGCTCCATCCCATTTCTTGGTTTCCCTCATCAAACTCATCAAATACACAATCCCAGTTGACAAAATGTTAACATACACCCCCAAGTTGAATTTGCCCGGAATTGTCCTTTAAGACCAAGCATTTGTTTATTTTTGCTTCACTGAGGTCCTTGAACGCATCAGCGGCGCCGAAATGTACAAATGATTTACAGTTTTAGAAACATGTTCACTGGTGGGAGGCATTCATTTAGAGTCCGCCTTAAAGGGATATTTCAACATTTTAACCCCTATAGTGATAGTAGTAGGTTCGTTACCTTTAATTGTCGGTGCAAGCTATTTTTAGAACGGCGGAGCAGAGCCGTGAGCTGCTCAGAGCTACGCTACGGAGGCTCATTGGATTTCTTGGTTTCCCTCATCAAACTCATCAAATACACAATCCCAGTTCTGGTACCGGTTCCGGTTCTGGTTCTGTTCCCAGTTCCGGTTCTGGTTCTGGTACCGGTTCCGGTTCTGGTTCTGGTACCGGTTCCGGGTCTGGTTCTGGTTCTGGTACCAGTTCTGGTTCCGGTTCCGGTTCTGCTTCTGGTCCCGGTTCTGGTTCTGGTTCTGGTTCTAGTCCCGGTTCCGGTTCCGGTTCTGGTTCCGGTTCTAGAACCGGAGTCCGGTTCCGGTTCCGGTTCCGGTTAGAACGGTTCCCGGGACCAGAACCGGAACTGGGAACAGAACCAGAAGAGGGACCAGAACCGGAACTGGAACCGGGACCAGAACTGTGACCAGAACCGGAACTGCAACTGGGATTGTGTATTTGATGAGTTTGATGAGGGAAACCAAGAAATCCCATGAGCCTCCGTAGCGTAGCTCTGAGCAGCTCACGGCTCTGCTCCACCGTTCTAAAAATAGCTTGCACCGACAATTAAAGGTAACAAACCTACTGCTATGACTATAGGGGTTATGGTGATGGGACAGTTTGGTAAAAATGTTGAACTATCCCTTTAAACACTGTGTCTGTGCTGCATTGTCGTAAACTCTGACTCAGCTCGACCCTCGGAAAAGGTTCCAGTCACATCTCGATAAGACAAAATGAGTTGATCGTATCTGAGACATCAAAGAGCCGCCAGGCCGGAGCGGCGGCGGCGGCGGCGCCTTGTTTCCTCCGCGCTTCCACCGGGGACAAAGAGGATTAAACCGTGTGAGTTTTAATGAGCCGGAGCTCGTCTCAACTCTGACCTCGGACATCACACAGACAGGACGCCGGCGACCGTCCGACACTTCACCGACAATCTGCTCGACGTGGAGGCACGAGGACGGACGGCTTGGACCACATGGCGTGTTGTTGTCGTTGTTGTTGTTGTTGTTGTTTGTGATGAGACAAGGGTGAAGAGGCGAGATTCACAAGTTCCCTCTGCCTGTGAAGTGGAGCACCATGGATGATTGTTTGAAAAATTCACACCGGTTCAAAGATGTAATCCTGTTTTCAGAGTCACGGTGGGCGTTTTTTAATTCAAAACACGAGTAAGAAAAAAGTTCAATTTAAAACGTGCAGAAAAACATTAAAGACGTAACAATAGAAACGCATGAATTAACATGAAAACAACTAAACTAATAAATAAGATCATTATCAAACAACACATGTGCAGACAAGCTGATAAATAAGATGCATAAGGAGTGAGGAGTAATGGGCTGTGGAGCAGGAGGACGGGGCGAGCCGGGCTGTCTGATGGTGTTTCAGGCCTGAAGGAGCATTTCCTCCAACACACACTCCAGGGACGCCAAATGTAACGTAACACCGAGTAAACAAGCACGATGTCCCCCACACGGAGACGCAGAGGGACGGGGTCAGGGGAGGAGACCAGGACCAGGGAGAGGGACGAGTTCAGAGACTTCAGGACCACGGACAGCGACAGAGAGGAGTTCAGGGACAGCGATGAATTCAGAGACATGAGGATCAGGGAGAGAGACAAGTCCAGAGAAAAGGGGACAGGGTTCGGTCTTCTTGTCTCCACAGTTACAGATTTGGCCTCAGACCAGTTTAAGTGAAACTAGACCAGCATTAGTGTCCAGACGATGGACATGAAGACGGAGCTGCAGGGACCAGCTGGCGGAGGAGAAGGAGGAGTCTTCTTTACAGAGACTGAATATTTTTGACCAGGGACTTTTCAGGACCAGGGACAGAGACTACTCATTATAGGGACAGTGAGAGAGGACCAGGGACAGAGACGAGATGGAGGACGGACAGTGTGAGACAGTGTGAGACAGGACCAGGGACAGCAGATGGAGGACGTGTTTCAGGACCAGGGACACTTGGAGGACGCTTTCAGGAGTCTCCGCTTTCAGGACCAGGGACTGAACACCAGGGACAAAAATGGAGAACCAAAAACATTTGAAGTTGAAACAACTACGAACTCAGAACGAGCACAAAGTTGATCTGGAGGAGGAGAAACTTCAGGACCAGAGACGAGAAGGAGGACGGGCTTCAGGACCAGGGACAGAGACGCAGATGGAGGACGGTTTCAGGACCAGGGACAGAGACGCAGCTGGAGGACGGGTTTCAGGACCAGGGACAGAGACGAGATGGAGGACGGGTTTCAGGACCAGGGACAGAGACGAGATGGAGGACGGGTTTCAGGACCAGGGACAGAGACGAGATGGAGGACGGGTTTCAGGACCAGGGACAGAGACGAGATGGAGGACAGGTTTCAGGACCAGGGACAGAGACGAGATGGAGGACAGGTTTCAGGACCAGAGACAGAGACGAGATGGAGGACGGGGTTCAGGACCAGAGACAGAGACGAGATGGAGGACGGGTTTCAGGACCAGGGACAGAGACGCAGATGGAGGACGGGTTTCAGGACCAGGGACAGAGACAGAGACGCAGCTGGAGGACGGGTTTCAGGACCAGGGACAGAGACGCAGCTGGAGGACGGGTTTCAGGACCAGGGACAGAGACACAGATGGAGGACGGGTTTCAGGACCAGGGACAGAGACACAGATGGAGGACGGGTTTCAGGACCAGGGACAGAGACGCAGCTGGAGGACGGGTTTCAGGACCAGGGACAGAGACGCAGCTGGAGGACGGGTTTCAGGACCAGAGACAGAGACGAGATGGAGGACGGGTTTCAGGACCAGGGACAGAGACGAGATGGAGGACGGGTTTCAGGACCAGGGACAGAGACGAGATGGAGGACGGGTTTCAGGACCAGGGACAGAGACACAGATGGAGGACGGGTTTCAGGACCAGGGACAGAGACAGAGACGCAGATGGAGGACGGGTTTCAGGACCAGGGACAGAGACTGACTCAAAACGTTTGTTTAAACATTCCTTTTCTTTCCTGACGTCCTGAAATGAAGTGAAGGTCCAGCTGCAGCGACCGTCTACTGATCGTCTCCTGATCGGCTCCTGACCTCGGCTCCTCCTGGTTCCTCCAGACTGGATCACTGGGATCACAGCAGACCAGACCAGATCCAGTCAGGAAGAGACTCAGACACAGTCCACTCCTTCTTCTTCTACATCTTCATGTTTTTCTTCTTCATCTTCATCTTTTCCATCTTCGCCTTTCTTCCTCTTCTTCTTCTTCGTCTTCATCTTTTTCTTCTTCATCTTCTCCCTTTTTCTTCTTTATTCATCTTTTCCATCTTCTCCTTTTTTCTTCTTTTTCTTTATCTTCGTCTTCATCTTCCTCTTCTCTTTATTCATCCTTTTTCTTCTCCTTCATCTTCGTCTTTTTTCCATCTTCTCCTTTTTTTCTTCATCTTCGTCTTTTTTCCATCTTTTCCTTTTTTCTTCTTCTTCTTCTCCTCCTTCATCTTCTACTTTTTTCTTCGTCATGTTCTCCCTTTTTCTTCTTTTTTTTCTTCTTCTTCTTCTTTATTCATCTTTTCCATCTTCGCCTTTTTTCTTATTTTTCTTTATCTTCGTCTTCATCTTCTTCTTCTCTTTATTCATCCTTTTTCTTCTTCTTCATCATCATCCTTTTCTTCTTCTTCTTCTTCTTCCTGACTGGACTTGAGGTGAAGAAGCTGCTGTTGTTTTCTGGAGGAATCCACTTCCCTGTTCCTCTGACTCACTGACCCACACGTGTCCTCCAGTGTGTGTGTGAGGGAATTTCAAATTAAAACGCAGCCTCCTGGTGAATTTGTTCCATCGTCTCGGCTGCAGCTGTTAGCAAATAGGAACCAACTCCAGTGTGTGTGTGTGTGTGTGTGCGTTGCCCCGAGTGTCAGTTGTTCTGAAAACTATATATAAAAAAAAAAATTAAAACTGGATGCAGCGTAAAACTGAACTGCCGGCGATCATTAGTAAACACACACACACACACACACACACACACACACACACTGCTGCTGCTGCTCGTGTCCTGGAATGAAAATATTAATTTGCTGTTTTGCCGTTTGAGTTTTACAAGTTTTGGACGTTAAATTATAAGTAAAACTCAGTGTGTGTGTGTGTGTGTGTGTGTGTGTGTGTGTGTGTGTGTGTGTGTGTGTGTGTGTGTGTGTCCTGCTTCTACTCTCTTTGATGTTTCTCTTTCTCTGCTGTTTTTTTCTTTTTCTGTTTATTTTTTTCTTCCATCCAGACTCATCATGTAAAGGAGGCGTCGGCGGCCATGTTGTTTGTTGTTGTTTGTTGTTGTTTGTTCAGTGAAGGTGACGAGACGTTGAGGTTTGATCCTTAAAACACAGAGAAACAAACAGGAAACAGCTCGACGTGATGACGTAAACAACATCAACAACGAATAAACAGGAAACATTAATTAAATATCCACGAGGCTACGGAGGCTGAGGAGGGACAATTCAGGTCAAAACGTTCACACCGAGTCGCCATTTATTTATTTGTATTTCCTGTTTCCTTCTGAGACGTAGAGTCAGTCCCACTTCCTGTCACTCCTTCAAATTAAAAGCCATCCAGCGTTTCATTAGAGGCTTTCTTCTTCTTCTTCTTCTTCTTCTTCTTCTTCTTCTTCTTCTTCTTCTTCTTCTTCTTCTTCTTCTTCTTCTTCTTCTTCTTTCTTCTTCTTTGATTCAGTGAGTTAGAGTTGCGATGTCAAGTTGTTATATATTATGAAAAATCTCTCTCTTCTCTCTCTCTGCCCTGAAGCGTAACAGGAAGTAGAAAGAAGATGAAATGTGGCGAGTTTAGAGGGGGTGAGTGAGGGGCGGGGGAAGAGGGGTGGATGATGTCATCAGTTTTTGTCTGACATGAACTGAATTTTGCGCCGAGGTCTCGTCCTCGTGGAGTCGACCAGCGTCCGTCGGTCTGTTGTGATGTTGTGTAGCCGCAAACATACACAAAGGTCAAAGGTCACCGTGACGGGTTTTTTTTGTCCTTAAAAGTCAAACTGCTTCCAGAGCGTGATGCGTTCAGGGCCCCACGGGAAAAAAACAATTCATCATCATCATCGTCGTCGTTGTCGTCGTTCAGCAGCTGTCGACGCTCACACGGACCGATGTGGATGTGACTGTCGATCATGTGACCTGTTGGAACAGATGGTCTCTGTCTGTCTGTGATGTCACCAGTTGTTTTATCTGTGTGTGTGTGTGTGTGTGTGTGTTAGTGTGTCCTCAGACGACCTGTTTGTCTGAGCAGACAAAGCAAACAACTGTTATTTTATGAGACCTCATCTTTGTTCATCACAAAGTGACACGACGTAAAGATGCAAGTTATTAAACGTATCAACTTGTGTCTGTGTGTGTGTGTGTGTGTGTGTGTGTCTCTGCAGCCGACCTGCTGGTCAACACTCTGTGTCTGCCCTTCACCCTCGTCTACACGCTGCAGGGAGAGTGGAAGTTCGGCAGCACGCTGTGTTTCCTGCTGCCGTACGCCCAGGGCCTCGCCGTGCACGTCTCCACGGTGACGCTCAACGTCATCGCCCTGGACCGCCACAGGTGGGCGGGGCCTAAAGGAGGAAGGGGGGAGGGGGTTGGAGGAGGTTGGACGTCTCAGTGTCTCGGACCAAAAAAAGACACGTTTTCACTTTTGTTGCCAAATTTAAACAAAGAAAGAAAATTCAGACATGAGATTAGTTTAGTTCGACTCGTTGAGGAACGTTAAACTGACCGTTAAAGAAAAAACATCTACTGAGAAAAACCTGAGAGAGAGTTTCAGACGAACATCGGTCTCATCTGAATCACTCTGACCTGATGACCTTAAAGCTGCTGGAAGCCAAACTCAACTCATCAGTGTCGGATTGGAACAAGCCTTAATGAGCCGAGCCCAGACATGGAAATTAAATATTCACCATTTAAATAAAGTTCCTACAAAGCACACACACACACACACACACACACACCTTTGTGGACATCTTTCTGTTTTGGCAGATGGTTCCTGCCGGATAAAACCAGAAGTGAAAACATTTAAAGTCCTGAGCATCTGCGCCGCGTGTTCACCACTCAGTCAATTAGGCAACTGTTAACACACCGACATGTTCAGTGTGAAACAAAGTTAACTTCAGCGTCTGAGCTGCTGTGAGATGAAGTTTAGGCTCTGAAACTGATAAAAACTTACTGTTTCTGTGTCTTTAAGTCTTTACAGATTGAAGTTTGTGCTCAAATGATTCTGTTATTATTCTAAGGCATGAAATATGTCATTTAGCCAAATTAATTATCCACATTGTCTTTACTGGAGTCAAACATGTGGCATTTGAGACAAACTGTTGGTAAAAATGGGCTATATAAATGAAATCGCCTTGCCTTCAATTTAAAGGTAAAAACCGCCCCCAAAAAATCAAAATAGGCTACAAATTAAAAACATGTCCATAAATACCCAAGTCCTGATTCTGTCAGCTCTTACGTTTGTTCCCATTTCTAACAAGCGTCTAAATGACGACAAAATCAAACTCCCTCAGAGAAACTTACAGATTTTTTTTTCAATTCCCACATTTTAGGAGCCAGAAGGCAAGACAAACACCTAAATATATGTTAAAGAGCCTTCAAAAGGTGATATTTCCATAATATGTCGCGTTTAAAGCCCTGTATTAGCCTCTTAACTTTAACAGCATTGTGTATTGATTCATTGGTGAAGATCCTGCTGAACAAAACCTGTTATTACATTAGGCTATAGTTTCTGTAATGATCCAAAATAGGCTACCTTGTGAAAATCCCATAGGCTTTTTTTTAAAAAGAAACAAAGGTGATGCTAATGCGAATAAAAAAGCAGACAAATTTTAAATTTCAGTTTTATAAGCACAAAACAGTAAGATTCATCAATAAAACATAGTTAAAAAATGTAGCTTTAAGCTAATGAACTCGCATCACTAGAGGTAGGTTTAAACCCAAACATAGAGTTGAGAGATGCTAACACGCCGACTGAGGGGCTAACACGCTAACTGAGGGGCTAACACGCCGACTGAGGGGCTAACACGCTAACTGAGGGGCTAACACGCTGACTGAGGGGCTAACACGCTGACTGAGGGGCTAACACGCCGACTGAGGGGCTAACACGCTAACTGAGGGGCTAACACACCGACTGAGGGGCTAACACGCTAACTGAGGGGCTAACACGCTAACTGAGAGGCTAACACGCCGACTGAGGGGCTAACACGCTAACTGAGAGGCTAACACGCTAACTGAGTGACTAACACACTGACTGAGTGTTGTGGCTTTGTCACTACAAGTGAATCCCTTCTCTCAGTGGTTCAAACCTTTGTTCGAACAGAAACATGAAGCAGTGCAGCTCTGAAAAAACAACACGATGATACATTTACAGGAGCATAATTGGATGTAATGTAATTTCATCAGTGTTGTGTCTGCTGCGTAGCTCGGGCGAGGAGTGTGAAGTGTTGCTATTTAATCATCAGCAGATATTAACATAACGAGCTTCATTAAAGCGAGCTGCTCCTCGGGCTGCGTCTGTACATTCAGCACGGTGACTAACTGCGCGGCCACCGGCAGAATAATCACCCGCTGCCGCTCTGTTGGAAGAGCAGAGAGTAAACTTGGCTGCAGATGTAAATGAGTTTGTGTGAATCAAACAGAAACAGCAGAGCGAGTCAAAACGTCGTCCCCAAAAACTGGAGAGGGAAAGAAAAGGCAACTTCCTTTCTTTTAAAGAGGTCACAGCGGTGACGGCGGCGGCCACAGGAAACGTTCCCCCCCTCAGGTTCCTGTCTCAGCTGGGACGGTGGAAGCTAAAAGCAGCTTCGCCGGCGTTTGATCCAATCGACAAAACAAGAAACAGACGGCGGCGGCCAGGAGCCCACAGAGACCCAGTTGGCCGGTCTGGTTGGTGAGCGCGGGCGAAGCTGCCAGGACGTTCACAGCTCAGCTCAGCTTTATTGCAGAGCGGAGGCCACAACAAGGAGCCTGAGCACCAGCGGAACGGGTTCATCCATCTCCTGCTTGTCACCGCCGCCGCTGCTGCTGCTGAGGAGGACGGAGTGCGGCGCTGCTGAAGTTTGGCTCCGGGTCTAATGAACAGTTTATTCAGAATCAGCTGCAGAGTTTAGAGTTAAACTGGCATTTTTGGACCTGTATGTTGCAACATTGATCCCCATGAGGCAATAGGTAGCCTAGCGTCAATCTTCCGTCCACACAGAACTCCACATTACCACTATTTTAAAGGGATAGTTCACCCAAAATTGAAATTTCTGAGTTACAGGGGGTCTCGGCGTAGCAGTGCATTTCCATATAACGGTTGCAAATGGACACCAGCTGTCTTCGTCACAAAAAAACACACCAGAAAACATCCAAATATCTCCATGCTGCTTGTATTTAATGTCCCTCTTGTATTGAAGCCCTGACATGTGAAATTGTCCCGAAATTTTTTTAGAAAAAAGTCTATATTTCAAGCTTGTTTTGTAGCGGAAGTTTCTTGAAGCTCCTCTTCCTGGTTCGTCCAAATTTGACGAACCGAGTCCAGGACTTCAATCCTCATGGAGCCAGTTTTGTTTTTTTTATCCAGGAACTTCAACCACATTGTTATTGTAGTTACAATGAAAGTAAAAGTTGCAGAAACAACTTATTTTTATTTCAAAACGTTGTACTTTTTTGTGCGAACCACAGCGCATCACTGTAGGCGTCTAGAAGCTCCTGTAACAACAACGGTGTGATAACGACCTGATTATGTGTCCATGTGAGCAGATGATTGTTGCTGTGTCACTTTTCTTTTGCTGCTGTGGAGTTGTTGTAAATGACTGTGTCTGTGTCATCAGCCCACACACCTCCACCTCCACCTGCACCTGCTGTGGACGGTTCATCCACCACACATTAAAAACCACCTACAGCTCCGGTCCAGAGAAAACAAGCTGGTCTTAGTCACCGTGTCTGATCCAACCAGGACTGTGGTTTTCATGCATCTCATTTTCTTTGTAAAGCCCGAGGTCTGTTGGAGCCGCTCCGCCCCCACAGCTCAGGACCAACGCAGCTGGAAAACCTGAACAACTGTTTGACGGATAAGAAACATGTCAGAGCCTCCAACAGGTTCTCAGCTGGAATGTGTCTCCAGTTTTCATGTTTCCCTGAGGATCGACCCTCGTGCTGGACTTCCTGTCCAAACAGGAAGTTGACAAGTTGAAAGCAGCTCTATTGTTAGCTATTTTAATTGTAAGCTAATACTTTTTGCCATAGATAGATATAAGAAGACAAGAAGACTCACATGACGCTGCTGCCCAATGACACAGCGTCTCCACACGGCCGCCATCTTGGCTCAGTCAACCCGCCCCTCAGAGCGGTAAACATCTGGTGCGTGTTCTAGCCGACTAAAATAACCAGAACTTGCTCCATTTTAGGCGATTTTTGAACAGTTTGGTTTGTTATTATCGACATGATACTGCATACTTGAAATCGCAAACAATTTTAATCCTATTAAAGTAAAGCTATGCAAAAGTTAAAGTTATAGATACCAACAAGTTTGTTTAACGGGGCGGCCATCTTGGATTGTTAGCTTAACGTCGCTAAAGATCATCTGACTAAAACAAAACTGACTGAAAACTTGGAGAATCAGACGTCTAAGTTTTAATGAACCACTCCGATGTTTTGGTTCCTACTTCCTGTCCTGTCAAGTTGCGTCATATGATTGTAGCTACCATTGAAGGAAGTTCATAGCCTAAAACTCGAATGAGGGAACAAAAAGAGCAGAAAAACAACACAACTCTGCTTCATCATGTTTCCTCAGGCTCCTAGAGATTCATTATTTCCTCCACGCGTCAGAGAAGAAGCAGAAACTCTGCAGATTATTGAACATTTACAAGAGTCGGGAGGTTTCAGTTCATTCACAGACGTCCTCCATTATTCATGACTGCTGTGCACCAGTGGCTTCCTGCTGTAAAGGTGGACTCAGACCCGCGGCGTTGTGTGTTGTGTTGTGTGTGTGTTGCAGGTGCATCGTGTACCACCTGGAGACCAGGATGCGTAAGGACGTGTGTTTCGGGGTGATAGCGCTGACCTGGGTGCTGAGCGCCGTGCTGGCCAGCCCCCTGGCCATCTTCAGAGAGTACGGCTCCTTCACGCTGGAGCCTGGACACACTATACAGGTACACACACACACACACACAGACACACACCTGTAGCACTGTGTCTCTGAATCAAACACTCCCTCCTCATCCGTCGCTTTGATCTTCGTCCTCGCTGCCTCCTCTTCGTGTCTTTCATCTCTTTCTTTCCTTCCATTCCTTTCTTTTCATCACCTCCTTTAACCTTTCTCTCTTCTTCTCTTATCTTTCCTTTCGCTCCCTCCCTCTCTCCGTCCTCCTCCTCTGGTTAATATTTCAGCACCATTGTCTTATTTGACTCATTTGTTTCAGATTTCACTCTCTCACATTATCATATTTTCACATTATCTCCGTTCCCTTTCATCCTGCTCTCATCCGTCCTCCACTAAACGCTGCTGAAATCACATCTCCTCTTTGTTTTTTATCTTCTTCAGGGTAATATTG
Organism: Decapterus maruadsi; assembly: GCA_030347415.2. NCBI lineage: Eukaryota > Metazoa > Chordata > Actinopteri > Carangiformes > Carangidae > Decapterus > Decapterus maruadsi. The sequence continues at coordinate 1,998,381 of CM064898.1, forward strand.
AAACCGTTGCTTCATTATTTTTTGGGTTATATATGGCTGTTTGACTTCTTTTTTATTATTCAGCTCCTTTTGTTTGCTGCTGCAGAAATAAAATGTTCCAACTCCTTCCAACTCCCATCTAAATCAAATAGAAAACTAATCCAATCTATATGTGAAAGTCTAATTAAAACTAAATTAGGCTGATATACTGATGTATTTAGTCTAATTATGTAGAAGTTTTACCTAAAGTAAAAGAAAAAAATCAAACCTGAACTAAAATGAAAGGAAAGCGGAATTAAACTCATTTAATCTGATAATTATATAGAAGACATTGAACCAAATCAATCAATCAGACATTAAACTTAATGAATGTAAATGAGTCTGGTCGACTAAATAATCTCATCTCAAGCCTCATTTAGTCGCTTCAGGCCGAGGAGGCATCAAACCGGTGGATCCAACCGGTTTCCCATGATGCATTGCAGCACTGAGAGTCATAATGGTAAATATTTTCATTATCTTTCAGCTCGAGTCACAAACAGAGAGTTTAAAACTCCTCAGTGGACCTGAACGTCTCATTTCATGGTCTAGTAAAAACCACAGCTTTGACATCGACGACATCGATGTTCATTTACAGAAACCTGAATAAATCAGATTTAAAGGGATAGTTCAACAGTTTGGCAAATTAGCCCATTGCCATAATCCCTATAGTCATAGCAGTAGGTTCGTTACCTTTAACTGTCGGTGCAAGCTATTTTAGAACGGTGGAGCAGAGCCGTGAGCTGCTCAGAGCTATGCTACGGAGGCTCATTATGGGATTTCTTGGTTTCCCTCATCAAACTCATCAAATACACAATCCAACAACTCCACAACGCTCTGGTGGACAAGTTGTGACCTGCACATTCACCACACTATGAGATAATAACACAACGTTACCACACAGAGTTGTTTTAGAGGGAAATTCATGCAAAACCGCTGATACACGTTGCCTTCAGGGACAGTTGTTCATCAACAGTCTCTGTATTTCCCTCTAAAACAACTCTGTGTGGTAACGTTGTGTTATTATCTCATAGTGTGGTGAATGTGCAGGTCACAACTTGTCCACCAGAGTGTTGTGGAGTTGTTGAATTGTGTATTTGATGGTCCTGGTCCTGGTCCCGGTTCCGGTTCCGGTTCTGGTTCCGGTTCCGGTTCTGGTTCCGGTTCTGGTTCTAGTCCCGGTTCTAGTTCTGGTCCCGGTTCCGGTTCTGGTCCCGGTTCCGGTTCTGGTCCCGGTTCCGGTTCTAGTTCTGGTCCCGGTTCCGGTTCTGGTTCTGGTACCGGTTCCGGTTCTGGTCCCGGTTCCGGTTCTGGTTCTGGTACCGGTTCTGGTTCTGGTACCGGTTCCGGTTCTGGTCCCGGTTCCGGTTCCGGTTCTGGTTCTGGTACCGGTTCCGGTTCCGGTTCTGGTACCGGTTCTGGTCGCAGTTCTGGTTCTGGTTCCGGTTCCGGTTCTGGTACCGGTTCTGGTCTGAACCAGAAGCAGAACCGGAACTGGAACCAAAACCAAAAACCAAACCTGCGACCAGAACCGGGACCAGAACCGGAATCAGTACCGGAAACGGGACTGGGACCAGAACCGGGACCGGGAACAGAACCAGAAGCGGGACCTAGAAATCCCATGAGCCTCCGTTGCGTAGCTCTGAGCAGCTCACGGCTCTGCTCCACCGTTCTAAAAACAGCTTGCACCGACAATTAAAGAACCTACTGCTATGACTATAGGGGTTATGGTGATGGGACAATTTGACAAAATGTTGAACTATCCCTTTAATCACATCAACGTACATATAAATCAACCGTTCTCTGACCCTGTGTCTCCGTCTGCAGGTGTGTACGGAGAAGTGGCCGGGGAAAAGCACGGACGGCACCGTCTACAGCATCTCCATGTTGATCCTCCAGTACTTCCTGCCGCTGTCCATCATCTCCTTCGCCTACGCCCGCATCTGGTCCAAGCTGCGCGGCCACGTCAGCCCGGCCGAGAACAGCGGCAGCAGCAGCGCCGGCTCGGAGCGCCACCGCCGCCGCCGCAAGACCACCAAGATGCTGGTGACCATGGTGGTGGTGTTCGCCGTCAGCTGGCTGCCCTTCCACGCCTTCCAGCTCGCCACCGACATCGACAGCTCGGTGCTGGACATGCGCGACTTCCGCCTGCTCTACACCGTCTTCCACGTGGTCGCCATGTGCTCCACCTTCGCCAACCCGCTGCTGTACGGCTGGATGAACCGCAACTACCGCGCCGCCTTCCTCGCCGTCTTCAAGTGTCGCCGCGGCGGCGAGAGGGGGAGGGGCGGCCGGCTGGACAGCATCCACCCCGTCGGGGGAGGGGGAGGAGGCGGCGGCGGCGGTGGAGGAGGAGGGAGGGCGAAGAAGATAGTGTTGGAAACGCAGGACGTGGTGTCGACCCGCCTCAACGCCACCGACGTGTGAGAGCCTGAGGAAGAAAAGAAGAAGAAGAAGAAGAGGGCGACGGAGGAGAGACGATGATAAGACAATGATGGAGAGACAGAAGAAGAGACGGAGAGAAAATCATTGTCAGGAAATCGTTTGTTCCCCTGGAGACAAGAGGAGCAGGATTCAACACGGACAGAGAGATAAAAGACGTGGGAGAAAATAGAAACGACGGAGCGAGGAGGACGAAGCCGACGGCGGATTTAAGAGTTTTGGAAACCCAAAAATAGAGGAGGAGGCGATGAGCCGGGGATTAGGAGAGAAGACGAAGAGGAATGACAGCGGGGCAGCTGGTTAATGACACAGCGATGGCGAGTTCTCTCCGCCGGGACGTGACCTCACTACGACACTTAAAAGGACTTTTATTGTGAAGGTTCGTCTCGTGCGCTGGATTCAGCTTCCGCCTCAATTCTGTACAAACTTTTTCCGAAAAAAAAAAACGACCTCGGACTTTGATGCAAATCCGTCCAACACAGGGCTTTTACTCCATCACTCATCCGACTCCGGAAGCGTTTAGCTCCTACATTAAACCCAGAGTGGCTTACCAGGCGGGGGAGGGGCGCGGCACGGACACCGGGATTTAAAGAGCAGAGGAAAAAAAAGGAAAAGAAAAAACTGAAGGCCGGGGTAAAAAAAAAAAAAAAACATCTCCCAGAAAAAGGACGAGTGCATGATGCAAACGTTTAATGTAAATGAAAAAAGCCTTTGATGTGGATTTTCCACCAGAGGATGAAGAGGATGTCGGAGCGCGAGTTAGAAACGAGTGAGGTGGACAAACGGAGGGAGATGCGAGACTTCAGAATAAAAAAAACAGCGGGGTCGATGAAGGGAAGAGAAGAAGGAGAGAGTGGTCAAAAAAAAAAAAAAAAAACACAACTGCTTCACATCAAAGGGAGCCGCTCCGTTTTCTCTTTCTCGCTTTTTTATGTTTTTTTTTTTAGCAGATGAAGGACGGAGAGCAAAGGAATACGAGATGGGGCAGGAGGGAGGAAGCAATGAGAGGCGGGAAAAGAGAGAAATGTGGGATAATGAGGCGAAAAGAAAAAGACTGGATGTTCCTACAGGAGCGGAGCTAAGAGGAACACAGCCGGCTACAAACGGACACATGAATGTTTGAAAAAATACAAAAACAACAAAAAAAACCAAACAACACAAAACAAAAACAAGAGCTCAAGTGATTTATTTTTTACTTTTATTTATTGCATCACTCGTTTCTTTCAGGTTGGATTTTCTTCAGCTCGTCTGTTTTACGTCTCAGCTCACGTTCTCCGTCTCTGCCACAGTTTAGGATTCATGAAGAAGAAGAAGGTGATTAAAACGTCTTCGCTCATGTTGATGTAAAAATCGTTCAGTTCATTCATTTTCCAGGTACAAACTGTCAACGACTTCACGACGACAGAGTCTGAGCTCAGCAAACAGAAACTAAAAGTCTCATTAATTCAACACCATCAGAAGTTAAAGGCCTTAAGAGACTTTAATTACATTTATTGATTTATTTTTGGCTCAGTCTGTCGTTTCCTCCACCGACCACTTCTAGTCTCGAGATGTCACGGTGGCGTTGGCCTTTGACCTTTGGGATAATAGATCATCACTTTACTTTAGTGAGTTAAGGCCAGAAATGTGTTTTGTGATGTCACAATGTTGCCAAACTTTCATATTCCACACATTCACAATCTGTTGCCTACGTTACCCAAGATGGGTCTCATTCATGAAACATTTGTAAATCTATGTCGGGTAAAACTCTACTCCAACTTGATGAACGGTGCTAGAAACTCAGATTTGATCGCATAGTATGTGTGTAAGATCATAAAAGCTCACCCATCGTAAACTGACAGCTCACTCCCAGTAATAAGCAATTAGCATAAATCTCCACATAGCCATATAAGGAAGTCGGAGCTTCCTGTTCACCTACGATCAGGACCCAAACAGTAGTTAGTAGTGACTGGGACAGGTGAGTCACAGGCCTGGAGGGAAGGAATAAAGTGTCCTCAGTACAAAGAACCTTTGAATTGAAGAAATAAAGCCAAGATAATTTGATATGAAACAAGGAAAAACTCATAAACACTGACCGCCTCAGCTGCATCAACACATCAACTCATAAAGGCCGGTTGTTATTGTCACAGATGAACCAGCTGTCTCTCTCAGCTCCATCCAAACAAGAGCCAACTGGATGAGGTGTGCGTCCACCCAGCGTGTGTACACAACAACAACACACACTGTGCATCACATATCAGCTGCACATTTATGGAATTAAAGTTTTTCCGATCCCTAAAACATGTTCCTCTCCAAGTATTTCTAATCGTTACATTAGCCTACGAGTTTCAAAGGCATCAGCTTACTGTCCTACTCATATAGAGTAATATTGTAGCTTCCAAAAGTTATGAGCCTTTCTGTGCATTCCTACATTAACACAACTGCTGCACACAGGTGGAGATTTTATGAGTAGCTGCTAAAAGATTGATGAATGCGGAAACTCCTGTGAATTTTCTGCTGCACACGGTTTACACACAAATTTGTGCTGCTCACGTTTCATGAATGAGACCCAACAGTTGGTTTGGAGGTTCAGGCGCTAATTGTGGCTAATGTAGCTTCTCTTCAGTCGACTCCATGACCTCCATCGCTTCAGATTAATGATCACATCAATGTCCGATGTTTAATTTTATGTCAATTTCTTTCTCAGAGAAAGGGCAGGGAACATGTTTCAGTCAGAGCTCTGGATTAAGACGATGAGCTGAGGTGAAGGGTTCAGGTCTGAGATGTTTGTTTTGCAGCCCGAGGCCATGAAAGCAACACAAACGTTAGACGATATATCTCCAAACACGCTGCAACTTGTGTGTTGCTGCTCGTATCAAACACACTTTTAGTCTGTTCTCACTGCCCCCTCCAGCCAGACCACAGCGACCCCATGAGACATTTATTACCCATCATAAATAACTGAGTTAGAGGCTGTTGGAGCTCCTCAACCTGAGTTCTAGCTGAATCCAGGATGTTGATGTGCTCATGGGAAAGAAGTAGAAGGTCAGTTGATGTAGGAGCTGATCTGGAGTCAGTCTAGACCTCCAGATCTCCAAGTTCCCAATTTTTACATCTTTCTACCTTCTCCAGGTCGTTCAATAACTTGCCCTTTGTCTTCGTCCACGAGCCGCTGCATCAACGCTCCACCATCTGCTAATGTGAAGAAACTCATCTCCATTCGTTTCAGTTTGCGATCAGCTGATTGAGTTTTAACACACTCCTGCAGCGAGGTCTTAATTTTCATTTGGCAGATTAAACCCATTGTTTAAATCGTCATTACCCAAGGTCGTTCCGTTTGTGTGTTTACTTTTTAATTGCCATATCCTAATTACGGCAGTGTTTCACTCTGGCAGGAGCTGTGTCAACAAATTAATTGTGTCTAAACACAATGTGAAGCGACATCAGGGCAGGAATTAGTAGAAACTCTTTCATAAACCGACGACTGAAGATGAAATCCCTCCTCCTCCACGACTCGGCCTGTGGCCTTCTCTCGTCTTAACCTTTTTAAATTCCTTGATTGTCTCTTTCTTTCTCTCTCTTGCTCACCTCATTCAACCTGCAATCTCACAATCCCTCTGTTCCCCCTCCCCCTCCTCCTCCCTGAACCTTATACCAGCTGTTTATCTCCGTCCTGGTTTCAGCTCCTCGTCTGTCTCTCTTTCCCTATTAATGCATGCCTCAAAAAGCTGAAATGGTGTCTCTCTCTCTCTCTCTCTCCAAGGACAAACATGAAATAACTATGAGATGTGTCTGTTTTGTTTTGGTTTCACTAAGTGCAAAGTCACAAATGTTCCCCACAAAAAACAAAAAGAGTTTTTCAATGAAAGGTTTTGTTCCAGAACAGCCGAGATGTTGTTCTCACTTTATATTTTAAACATGCACTTGACTGTATCCACCTGAAAGAAAAAAAAAAAAAAACAGACACCATGTTCAAAGTTGGTTATTTAAAAATTAAACCATAATGTGCTTTAGTTCAAAGACAGAGTTCAAATCCCTGGATTTAAGTTTGGATGTTTTTCCAGTTCAGTTTTGTAGAGAGTTAACTTTCACATGGAAGCAGAGGTGAAGACACTTTGACGTCATCTGGTTTACTCTGAAACCTCAAAGCTATCCCACAATGCAGTGCATGGACAGGTTATCGTCCACTCTTGTCAACAGAGTTGGGAATTGGGAGTTGTTTTGGGGCCGAAAGGTCTTCAAAGTAAAAAGTCCAATTCACCGGAGCACTTCAAGGGTTTGGACATAAAACTCTCCTGGTTAAATGGAAAAGGAGGAACTTTGCCAGAAAAGATCTGGTAAAAATATAAACTTTTATACTTTCCTAACTTGTTTATAACCTGCTAATCAGCTCCTTAATGCTTAGTAACAACTTGGCTTCAAACAAACCTAATTGTAGCTGTGACCGATGTTGTTTGGTTCGGACTTGCCCTGAGCGAGGATCGATCCCACGACCTCTCGCACCGGAGGCGACGATGCTAATAGTGCAAGAGGTTGACAACCGCTTGGCAGGTTGGTTAGCACGTCTTTTATGGGTGAGTGAGTTTACTTCCGGTACCCGTCACTTCACCTTACTGGTCCCAAATCATGACTGTGGCACACCCGCGGACCTCCGTTACATAGCATAAAGAATGCAAGCTAATCCATTGACAAAGCTAACTAGCCAAATAAGCAAACTAGCACTTACTTTGTGATTATATTGGCATGGTACTCAGCTTTAAAATAAAGTAAACATAAGTGTCAAAGCTAATGCAGAAAACCAACCAGGAGGCTAAAAGGCTCGCCAACACATTGCGGGTTAATTCACAAGTTAGAAAGCTAGTTTGACCTTTGTCAAATACGCTCTTTAGTACCTGCGATCAAATTGCCTGGCCTCAACTAAACATAAATAGATAGCATGCAAGAAAGCTAATTAAAGCGAGCTAACTCACTGACAGACGCCATGCTAACGAGCAAATTGACCCACCACCTGTTTTTATTAACATTCCCAAACAGTACTCATTGTACAGCTGCCTGGGCTAAACTTTGAGGACAGGAAGTAAACAAGATGACATGAAAATTGTTACGAACCTCACCTTTAAATTCTTTTTTTTGATTTTGGTTAATTTTGAGGAAAATGTTCCCACAGATGTTTTTGTTTCTCGCTGACAAAGTTCTGATGCGTTTCAGATGAGGTTTGTGACGGGAGGACACAGATGCTGCTTGACCTTTTATTAAACATGAATGTAAACTGCTTTGTAACATGGCTGTAATGTTCTACATGTGTAACTCTGTAAATATTGACCGTGTGAAAGACTGTAACCAAGCACAAACTGTTGGCCTTTACCTGTGTCCAACAACCGATGTACTATTCTCAAGCACAAACACTCCTGTGGCCTCTTTCTTATTGCGTGTGTGTATGTGGTCTTGTTTTACTATATTTGTGGGGCCCAGGTTATGACTATACATGTGGTGTTCAGCTGCTCAGAGGTCAAAGGCCTGTTTGTGGGTTTAGATTTGGGGTTAACATCAGGGTTTTGGTCCTGGTTTTGCGTTTGGGTCCTGGTATTGGGTCCCCATAAATGCAATAGAACCAGTATGTGTGTGTAGGTGTTCTGCGGGGTTTATTTGCATGGCTGTGGCTCAGATTTAATTAGTTAACTTTCAGCAGGTCCTAATTAGCTGCATAAGTATGTGAGGACGCAGGTCTCCATGGCGACTAGGAGTTGGACAACTTTCCATCTTGATATGCACCATCATGCAAATGGCTCGAGTGCAGCTCGTTATCCAAGGAGCAGCGCGCCACGAATACAGATTGGCAGATTTGTGTCCGTCACATTTAGTTCTGTGATATTCTGATTCTTTTACACACCGGATTCAAAAGTTTCTGCAGCAGCGACCGATGTTTCTACTATAAACAAACGGCAACTATGAGCTCTGGTCTTCATGATTGATGATTTACTTAAACTTTGTACTGGATCAGCAGCAGCAGGATGGTGTGTATGTATGTCATTATAATGCAGCACTGGGACTTACTTTGCATAAAGATCCTTAACATTCCAGAGGTTTTTGCAACACATTTAGCAAACTATTAATCACTTTGAAATGAGTTATACGCCAAAGTTATTACCATGAACTGATGTATGTGTGACCGATGTTGTTGCTAACCGCTTCGCCAAGAGGTTGACAACCGCTTGGCGAATTGGTTAGCACGTCTTTTATGGGTGAGTGAGTTTACTGTCACTTCACCTTACTGGTCCCTCATGACTGTGGCGCACCCACGGACCTCCGATACATATGTATATTTATATATTTTTCACAATATGAAGTAAAATGGGGATCACACATTTATCTCCGGTGTCACAGTCGGCTGGGTCACAGCTGCAGGACCATCCTCCAGTGTCTAGTGTTTTTGTTTTCAACCATCTCCGGCTTCACAGCACAGTCTGTTTTCTTTCTTCTTTTTTTTTCACAGTTGAACACTGTGTCCACAACCACCGGCGTCCGTCTCACGTTCACACCGGACCCCATCTGGCAGCTCCAGGTGTGATTCACTTCAGCAGAAATATCAGTTGTTTTCTCGACCGATGTTCAGTCACCATCAGTTTTCCTCCCTGTGTGTAACAATACAGACAATAACACACACAGTTTCTAAATGTGAGAGACGATCTAATACAACATCAGGAGACTACCGACAAAAGGGGGGCTATCGCACCTCCTCTTTGTGTGTGTTACTGATCGTTTTTTAACATAATGCGGAAAAAATAAAGTGAAAAAGAGAAAAAAACAAACACATTTAAGGAAACAATTGCAATCATCCAATTTTGTTCCAGTTTTCATGCTTGAAAACGAATAATTAGCTGAATAAAGTCATATTTAATCTGTTGCAGATAAGCATATTGCCAATTAACAAGTGCTTATTATAAAACAATGACACTTTGAGCTCTGTTTCATTTCTAATTAACTCATATCCATTAATTTAAACACATAATCAAGTTTAGCTGTTGTGTCTTAAAAGGTAAGGGTTGTGTGAGTTGAAAATACTCAAAACTATAAACTATTTAATTCAACCTTTTAGTCAGTTTTTTCCTTCTTTCAAAAGTTACAACATACAGTATCTTAAGTCTTTAATTATTCCGCCTTTATTTTGAGAGGGGACAGCAGTGACAGGAAAGGACATGTTGTGAACATCTCTTAAATCCCAGTTTCATGTTTCTCTTAGACTCGCTGTCATCCATGAAACGACTACAGGCTCATGTCCCCAAATTTAATTAAATCTGAAAAAGATTAATTAGTCAAGAGTTCAAAATCGTCACTTGTGGACTTCAGATAGTTTGTTAATTGACATTCATGGAAACGATCCCACGAACTCAGAAACTGCTTTGCCCTTCCAGCGAGGTGCCGTTTGCCTCTCTGCTCTGATGGAGCCTGCGAGAGCTGACGATGCAAAACACAGCTGTTTAATGGAGAGTCTGAGCGTGTGAGGTAAAAACAGCTCGTTCTCCAGACTCACCAAGGTCACTGCACAAAAACTCAGATTAAAGAGCCAGAACTCCGCCGTCCTTTCAGCTCGGTGTGAAGTGTCAGGATGAACATCATGCACACACACAACTGCAGAGTCACTCTTGGGGGGTCAGCTTTTAGCCCACTTCATGACTCACGCTTTCACACCTCCGTGCACAAACATGCACACGACGTGACTCATCCGCTGACACTTTTTTTCTTCAAACACCTGATTGAACCTGAACGCCTCGTTGTCTGCAGCGCATCAAGCGAGCAGTCGAGTGCAACAAGAAAAAATTACACTTGTCATACATCGTATTAAATATGTGATAAGACACAAATACGCGACAGTCAGAGCTATAAATTTTGATAGTAGTGCACCTGCTACATCCAGATATTCAACAAGTGCCTCTAAATGAGCAGTCACTGCCATTAAACCACTGAAGAAGAAGACGCAACAAAATGAGCCCTAGTCTGAACTCAAACTGTGAAACTATAGCTGTGTCTCAATTTGAATACTTCCATGAGTTCACTGTCATGTAGTATCTACCATATACACTATGTAATTAACTTCTTTAGAGCACTAATTTCGTTAGTGTCAAAAACTGTCTCTAATCAAATACTGTCGTTGTGCATTTACTGGAAAAAATAACTGCAATGGTCGCCAACACCTTCTTTTTTGGACACTATGGCGCCCGTCAAAACATTTACTGGTTTATTTTGTTTGTAATAGGACGAATCTCCTTGTTGTTTACAACTACTATTGTGTGCACATTTTTGTAATTAGTCATGGTTATCAGATGCTTTCTAGACACCGTGATTCCCCCAACGGAATAAATACCACACATAGCAACACGAAACACACACACACACACACACAGAGAAATAGTAATGTTTCCTCAATGATTTCAGATTTGTCTAATAGTGATAGGGCGTGAAAAATATGATTTATAGCTAAACTCTCATTCGTTACTACTGTTCCCATTCAAATTACGTGCTGGTTTTCTACTCGGAAGTAGTTGTAAACAACAAGGAGCTTCGGTCTATTTCAATTAGCGATAATATATGCCTTACTCGTACTTTTTTGGCTTGTGTGCGCCACCTGGTTAATGCGATTACAGCGTTAGAAAACATTGTCAAGGCAAGGCAATTAGCTCACAGTTTGTCTAAAAGGGCTTTACATAACATTGGCCTACTGTTATGTTGGTTTACATATTAAACTTATGTATTATATTTCGTTACGTAGCCAAGACAGCGACCACTGAGGGTGGTAAGTGTCAACCTTTTGACCGTTCTGAGTGCACCAAAATAGTTGGTATGGAAGTATTCAAATTGATACACAGCAAATGTTTGATCGTTGGATTTTCAAAGTTCAAACTGAAATGAACTGAACGACGCTCAGGTTTCTGAAGGTCAGACTGAGCTGCTCCGCTGTTGCCGTCTCACTCTGCTCCCTGGCTCCAAAATAATCCAAAGTTTTAAATAATTTGAAGCCTAAATAAAGTGTAAACTAGTGAGGTTTTTAAACAGGAAATAATCCGTGGGTACCAAAGCTGTTTTTGTACGATGTTTATTTCTGACATTTTTAACATCACCCATTTACCAACACACATCACACAAAGGTGTTTCCATCAAAACGTCCCCTGGTGAGGATGAGGATCCCCCATGGCGGCCGCTGATGGATCGGCCGGTCGTTACACCAGCGTGAGGCTTTAGAAAGCTCTGACCGGGGTGTAATTGTTACATCAACGGTTATTGACAGAAGAAGAAGACAGGAGAAGATTACAGAGGATGACGCTTCCTGGGAGGTAGAGAGAGAGACAAGACGGACACATGAGGGAAGAGGGAAATAGAAAGAGAAGGAGTTATTGATGGGAAAGGTGGTGAGAGTAAACAGGAGGAGATGGATCACGTCGACATAATGATAAGGGAAGAGGGCGAGAACATGGAGGAAGGAGGCGGGAGGAGGAGGAGGAGGTGTGGGGGGAGTCCACACTGAGGGAGACAGAGAGTAATAGCTTATTTCAGTCCATACATTCCCAGTTGACTTGAGCTGATGGGATAATGGTTGGTATTAGGGGACAGAATCAATGGCTCTGACCTTTACCACTGAACACCGGATTCCAATTTCATTCTGCCGCGTAATGACTCAGGCCGGCGGCCGCCGAGACTGAATTACGGGCTGCAGGGGACAGATTGGTTTGACTTGGTTTGACGTATATAAAAGGTGCATATAATGATAATGCTGAGCAATTTCCCATGAGGGCACGGAATAAAAGAGCCGGTGGACTGAGAGAACCGCTCGCTACGCTTCGGTTAAAAAAGGTTTGCATGAAAGAAAATCTTGTGGTTTAATAATGTGTTGTGATGCTGAGACACAGTATAAAAAACAACAGGCTGCAACCTCTTCAAGGTTATTATAGTTTTACCGTTTTCATTAGTTTTCAGTTTAGGGGATAAAAGAGTAACAACAGCCATCGGTCAAGTGGGAGCGCCTCCTGGTGGCTGAATATAGGCATTGTTGCAAAAGTGCCCAAAGGCGAACGACTAAGTGTGGTATTTTCAATAATTTCTAGATCACCCACATGGAGCCCTTACAGATAAACACTAACACACATTAAAAAAAAAAAAAAACAATTGTCTACATTTATAATAAACAGAGTATATGTGTAATCTGATATGACCAAAACATCTTAAAACAAAAACACTGGACAACAACATTGGAGTGAATGGGTTTTCTGGGCAATACCCATATCCTGCCACTAGGGGCGCATGAGGCTTACCACAGGAGTCAAAGGAAGTGACGTTACTCTCTTATTCCAACACTCTAAGTTAGTTCAACGAGTGACAAAGCAGTTTAAGTTGAGTTTGTATTTAATTTTAGTACCGTTGCTTTTGGACTATTGAGCGCACCTGAATATAATCTGCTCCAGCTAAATTTACATTTTGTACATATATAGGCTGCACTTGAATATATATAAGCCGGCAGTTTTCATGTTGTAACATGAAATATTTCCACAGAAAGGCAGTAGGGAACTGTGCAAGTTTCTGCTGTTTTGGTCACGCTCCTCTTGCCCATGTGCAGCTGGTGAAGCTGGTAAAAAATCAATAAAAGGAGCGGTGGAAAACATTACATAACATATACTGTACAATGTTGTGTGTGTTTGTGCCATCTTAGCCGTCATGAACAAAAGATTACGGCTTAGGGCTTATAGTACGGAAAGTACAGTATTTCAGGACAAAGACTTGATTAATAGAAACTTCTCTGTGAGATGAACTTTCAAATTTGTGGGATTTTTCTCTTTTAGTTCAACCCACACGAGTCCTCATCATGATACATTTACTCTAATCCTTCTGGGAGTTCGGACTGAAAAGAGTCTGTGGTGTTTCCTTCATTTAGCCATTTCTATGACAGTTATCTACAATTCAGTTAGTTTTCTATTGTTCAACATAGTGTTTTAGTTTAATTCTTGTAGAAATTAATTATATTGTCACCACTACTGTAGTTTTAGTTAATAACCCGTCTTCCTCTTCACTTCTCCAACCTTTCAGCTTCACCTCCTCCCTGATGCTCGACTCCTTTCTTCTTCAGACGCCATCGCCGGCAGCGTGGCTCTAGAGAACCATCACTATCGGTCTGATGGACAATGAGTCACTGGATTTGTCTGAAAATGAAACACATGGATGATCTTTCTTAACAACCGTCACTCGTCGACAATGAAATCACACTTCACTCTGTGTGCGAGTCGTCTCCGTGCTGAGACACTAATGCAGCAGGTTCACAACGAGTTCACACTTGAATAGTAAGTGAGTAGTTTTGATAATTGAGGTCCACGGAGAGAAGAAGAAAAAGAAGGTCTAGGAGACTGTGCCGACGCATCAATGAGGGGTATTATTCAACTCTTAACACGCTTTGTAATAACGTCGACTTCAAAGCGTGAAATTCCATTTACGCCACTGACACAAGGACACGCGGCTGTTCTCAGAGCAGTTCATTACCGTTCTCCAGATCTCCACCTCTTCTGTTTCTGTCACACCTGATTCAAAGTCCATAAAAGAAAGCCGATAAACCGACTCAAATTTTTCTTTTTGTTAACTTACTTGGCTTTTTCACCTCAGATTGACAGATTCATTATAAGGTTTCTTGGGCTTTTAATCACATCTCTTCATCGACACACGGACTTCACTCAAGTTCTCAAAGAGGTCGTTCACTTATCATCCCTTGTGATGTCAGCTCAACGTTTCATAAGCGACTCTGAGGAGGTGAAAAGAAACTCAGCTTTATTAAGATCACTCAGCGTTACTGAAGTACATTTAAGGCATGTGCATTATTAAAGGAGCTTTAGTGAAGGCAGTATGCATTAAAAAGATGCACAAGGCCAAGAAGTTCTGCACAACACACAGTTCAGAGAGTGTGTGTGGAGGCTACAGGCCTTTGTGGAGGTGGTTCAGTCCTTATTAGACTCCAGCACCCAAGAAGACCGAAATCTCTATGAAACCGAGGTCTTTTAAGTTTTTTGTATGAAAGCTGCTCTGAAGTTCTGAGGTTATGAGTCTCTGTATATATTAATGTCCTGTGGTGGACGATGACGTCCTCACGGCGATGGGAAACATCAACCACAGCTGCAGCGTCCCCTCCAGACTGATTCTATAGAAAACTATAAAGCAGGGTTTCTTTTGTGTGTGTGTTAATGAGAAAAGTTCCTTAACTCAAATGTTGTGTTTTCTTCAACCAGCTAGAGGTCAAAGTCCACACCAGGACATTTAGGGTGAATTTCAGTTCCCCCCTGGGCCCTACCCCTGATTCTGGTTCAGACGAGGGTTAGGGGGAAGTCGTAGGGCGATCCGGACCTTCAAACAGAGATTTTTCAGAAGCACACTTCAAACTGAGGGGACAAGTTTCCCAGAATGCATCTCACAGCAACCGGTAGCTGTTTTATTTCTCGCTGTGGCGCTGCTATTACGTCACTTTAAGTTTTAATATTTGTTCATGTGATAAAGTAACTGTTTAGATCCCAATGTGAGGTTGGTTTATCCAAATGACGGCTGTTTAGACACCACCCGTCCAGAGAGCTGGTCAGGCGGCCAACCTCTGTCATCATCCCGGGGGGAAAGACCATCGCTAATTAACTTACCTGCAGGTTTTTAAAGGTTTACCGCCAGGTAGTTACATTCTTTTTAGGAGATAAATGCTGGTCTCATTGATGAAATGTAACAATTGTGGCAGTCGCATTAGTTTGTTTGAATTAAAAGTGAAGCTTCATGTGTGTATTGGACAGAGGAGCAGCGCTGCCTGGGGCTCTGGAGCCTACGTACAGAAATCACCACATTTACATCAATAAATACATGTAGACATCAGTTTGCATTACATTTTATTGTATTTTATTAAGTTAACATGATTTTGAATACAAGATTTGTGGCAAAAGCTCATCACGTCTGCTTATGTGAAAGCCAGCAGAGACACTGATGACGTATGTGACTGTTGAAGTGGTGTCCCAATTCGTAGGGGTTGACTTTCTACCCCTACCCCTAATTTCCGTCGGTAGTCCCCCCAGCTAAAATATAAAAACAAACAGGTTAAATAAATTACAAATACAATGTTTTAAGAAAGAGAACAGAGAAAATAGTGCAGTTGTATTTTACAATACATTATACTCATGGTTCGTTACGCACAGGTGGTCAGTGGCAAAGTTAGGCAGTGAAGTGCTGGAGTGGAGTTTAAAGTGCTGGAGATACTAATTAAAGTGCTAGAGTTGAGATTCTGAAGTGCATGCTCAAACAAACAAAAAAATAATAATAATAATAATAATAGGGGGGAGGATGGAAATGGGATGGGGTTGTCATGTGTATTGATATAATTATGTATATAATATTGATATATATCCAATTATTATATTTACATGGTCATCACTAAACTAAATCTCCTCATTTTCCACAGAAAGTAGAATTTCCTCACTTTTTAGTTGCTCTAGTTTTTCAATTTCCCCAAAAAGCCCAACGACATTTCTTCAAAATGTCTCTTGTGGTTTGAATGAGACAGATGTACAAGAACGCACACACACAAACACACACACACTAAACCCAATAATTGTCCTGGTTTTGGCCGTGGTTCAAAACAAATGCCTTTCAATAGCCGCTGAATGGTGACAGCAGATTAACAACATGTGTTGGCCGGCCGAGTCTCCACCGAGTCCAAAACCCGAGTCAGTCCCTGAAATTAAAAAAAAACAAACACACACAAAACAAAACAGACAAACAAAAACAAACGAGTGGAGGGAACAAAGCATTCGCAGAGACAAGAGTCGGTGTGACCTGGACACGGTGTAGGACAACGTCAGCGCTAAGTGGCGACAACAACACACTGCAGCTCATCACGTATTGATGAGACACCTGGTCGCGGCGCTCGGCTCGGCGCCACGACAAACACACACACACGGCCAGGCGTCTGGTTCCTGCCGAGGTCGGGACAGTTCCAGTCTCTCATCAAAGTGTGATGTGTTTACATTGTATATGTGTCGTGTCGTGCATCTCTAATCCACAGACAGTGTTACCTCAGGATAAGACTAGTTTCATTTTGTGAAAACATCCCAAACAATAATTTCATTTTTATCGTCGTCGTTACTTTTATTGCCATCTTATTGAGAGTCAGATAAAACTATAATGAAACTAGTTCAATAGAGACAGAAAAACAGCGGAAGTAATAAAAAAGATCAATAATAAAGATTTGAAAACCAGTTTAATGAATTGTGGAGGTTTAGATGGAGCCACCTGAGGCAGAAAAACATCTAATGGTAGAAAATTATTTGAAAATTACAATTTGGAAATGTGTCGTTTTTCTTTCAAAACAGATTTTTCTCATTAAGTTTCTTCTTTTTAACAAATCAAAGACTTTTTTTGATGTCCAAATCAACACAAGGACTGACTGAAAATTAGAGAAACATTGAGACAAGGTAACTGTCTAATATTATCACCTGAAACATCGAGAAATTATAGTTTGATAAATAATCAGCTGTTTTTTATTCCTAACGGTGTAAAATGAGTCTCAGACCGTTAGACGACGACAAGAAGCAGTCACATACTCAAGTGTACTCACTCAGTGCAGGTTTTTAACAGCTTCCTGCTGCTGCTGCATCATTTCACTTTTGAAAATTAAGTTTTTATTGATTTTATGTCACGTCTTCATCTCTGCGACTTTGAGCAACAGCAACTGTAAACATGGAGGCAGTGAAACCTGACAGTAAACTCCTTCATATCACACTCGCTGGGGGAACGTGATAAAGTGTGAGAGTGATTGAACTGTAAAAAGACACAATCAGTCAGAGTGAAGTCCTGATGTAACACCAGCTCACAGCGCTGCCACTGAAACTCAGCCCGTGTGATATGAAGTAGAAATAAAATGGAAGCGGGAGGCAGAAGATTAGTCCCAGACCTGGGAACTCTGATAATAAACACGGTGGGGAATGTTTGAAATGTATCCGAAGCCTGGAGCAGCGGACGCGTCCAGGCCGGAGTGAGACGTGACGTAGTGAAGCTGGTAAACGACCTGGAGGTCTGATGTCAACACAGGAAGTAAGAATGTGTTCCTGTTGGTTCAGTGAACTGCGATGGAGACGAGCGAGTCCGGTGTTCAGTGCCAGACGGATCCATAACGGTGTCAGTGAAGTATCGATTGATCTAATGGAGCTCGGAGATGTAGGTCAGCGCCAGGCGATTGGAGCTTCAGGTGAAACACGCGGTTCAGGCCTCTGATTGGCCGCAGTAACAACCGTCCTCCATGTGCAATTCCACTTTTCACTTCCATCGGCAGCAGCTGTGACACGGATAAACTAAATAAACTAAATAAACCAATCAGAACGTCTGCTGCTGTCGAGGCGGTCGACCCGAAGCTTGTGAAACGGAGAAGCTTCATCTTTTTCTGTTTTCCATCAGTTTTCCCTGGTTTTCCTTTGACTATCAACATTTCCTTTTTCTTCTTTTTTCTAACAAAAAACTTTTTAATGTTTGACTTTTTAAATTTTATTCTATTTTTCCTGTTTTCCTTTTAATTACGTCTTTGTTAGATTCACTTTTTTCATTTTTTTTCTCATCTGTTTTCCCTTTTCAACTTATTTTCTGTTGGAACCTCAGTTTTTTGCCATGTATGACCTTATTTATTTATTCTGTCCTCATTGCTTTACCCGTAAATGTTTCTATTTTCCCTTTTCAACTTTTTTATTTTTTAAACTGTTTTCCATTTTTCTGTTGTAACTTTTGTTTTTCCCTTTTACTTATTCTGTTTCATCGCCTTATTTATTTATTCTGTCCTCATTGCTTTACCTTTTAATTTTTTCTGTTTTCCCTTTTCAACTTTTTTTCACCTTTTCAAACAATTTTCTGTTCTAACTTGTTTTTTCCCCTTTACTTTTTTAATCACCTTGTTTATTTATTCTGTCCTCATTGCTCTACCTTTTCATTTTCAGTTTTCACCTTTTTTAAAAACTTTTTCCTCTTTGTTACTTTTTTCTCCGATCAACACAAATCCCTTTTTTTTCCAGTTTATTTTTCAACTTTTCAGTCTTGTATTGATTTTTCTTCTCTTGCTTCACCAAACAAACATTAACAGACAGCTGTTCTGAAATGTGCGGTGAAATCAAACTTGATTTTGCTTCTCTTCCTACAACTACCCCTCCTACTGCTGCTGCCCCCCCCCTCCCCCTCAACGCTGCTGCCGTTTGCACCAGAGTCCTGTCACTTTCCTCCGGCGAGTGTTTTTCTGCTGGTGTGAGTCTGTCAGATCTGAGGCCTAACAACTGTCCCCTCAGGCTCAGCTCAGTGTGAAACTTGTCACACAGTCCCACACCGGGGCGGCCGAGAAAACATCAATAATTTGTCACCACACACACACACACAGCGACACACACACAGTGACACAGAAATATGCAGAAACAAGCAGATTCCTTCAGTCTCCACTAAACAGACAGAAAACAGTTTCAACAGTTTCAATTAGCTGAGTGTGAACCGTGTCCACATCAGTTTAACAGTGACCCACATGCAGTGTGTGTGTGTTTCTGCATCTATGTTTCTGTATGTGTGTGTGTTGTTCAGGAGATGTGAACTTCAAAGCAGAACCAGTCCAGACCAGCTCAGCTGTCTGTTGAATTAGTCCTGGTCGACCGATTCTGCGTGGAGGTCGAGGTCAGGAAACGACGTCCTCTGGACATTAATGTACAGCCAGTCGATGGGATGTGATGGAAATCTGGCTCTGTGTGTGTCGTTTCCCTGGTCACAGAGTTCATTTCATTCACATGTTTAATTCTAATTCATCATTTCCAGACTTCCAGTGGAAAACCATTTCCCAGCTGTTTCTGTGCTCGTTTCTCTTCGTTGTGCTGACAGACGGGAAATTCAGCCGCGACAAACAACAAGTAGATATTAAAGCTCTGACACGTTGAATCTGGTCACAGACGTTTTTCTCACAGTTAAAGCTGATGATGACGAGTCGTTCATGCAGAAAATACACAACTCTCATCTGTCGGCCTCACAGAAAACCAGAAAACCTAAAAACCTAAAAAAAAAAAAAGAAAGAAAACCCGGAGTGCTGTGTCAGCAGGTCTTGAATTTCACACATTCTATGACACATTTTCAACTTTTTAAAATTGCAATTTAAACAAACAATTCATTCAGAACAGAACACTTCAGTGTATAATTTAATATTTAATGATATCCACAAAATATAATGACATTATCTTTTTAATGTCAATAAAAGACGAGAAAACTCAGATTTTAGTATAAAAATGTAAACAGATTTTTAAAAAAAGGCTATTTTAAATATAGCAGTCACAACATGATGCAGACATGGTCATAAAAATGCATAAAATACAACAATAAAATGAATCGGATCAATTTTCACGCTGCATTTAGTTATTTTTTGTGTTCTGTAGATTCATGTGTGAAACTGTAGTTCCACAATATTTCACAGTGTAAAACAAACATTCACTTCCACTCACTGATCCTGAGCTTTCCTCCAGGACCTGGAGTTAATAATAACCCGCAGGTAATTTTAGCTTCTTTTTTTTTAATTGGTCAAGGACGTTCTCCAGCTGTGCCAATAATAGCCATAAAGCTCCTCGACCTGGCTCTTCATTAGAAATATAATTGCTTGTTATGCTAAATCACCTAGGAGCCAAGGGGGGGTAACGTGCCGTGTTTCTTCTTCTCTCCCGTTTCATTTCCTGCAGATATTTCTAGAGTTCAAGGTGTTGAAGAGATGGTTTTCCCGTCCCCATTCACTCTGTATTCAGATGAAACCAGCGGCCGTCCGCTCTCTTCTCCATTATTATTCATGAGCAGCTCCAGTGACAGCGCAGCGTCTCCTCCAGGGTTTTTATCATTAGGACTTTTATTAATAAACGAGCTTCTGAAATCCATCCACACCTCATTTCTCTCATTGTTTTCCAGTACTGTGAATTCCCTCCAGTAACCTCTGATTGGCTGGCAGCTATAGACACAGCACAGTATGTATGCATATATATATATTTACCTTCTGTTGGAAACATTTAATCCCAGAGGACGAACCTGAAGCCATCATCGCATCCTCATTGTCTTCTTCTTCTTTTGAGTGGAGTGTGAGGAAGTTTATAATGTGAGTAAATTCCTTCTGTTTGAAATATTGATTATAATAATACAGGTGGAGGTTACATGTTTGAAATAAAAGCAGGAAAGAGCCAACACTGAAATTTGCAGTTACCGAAACGACAGAAGTAGAAAAATAACAAATCATATGAGTAAGGTCATTAAAAAAAAAACTGAATTAAAAGCTCATTGTTTCCCTCCAAGGTAAATTCACTGCTACAGTACAGTAAATTATAATATTGCCAATATGCAAATGTGAGAAAACAGGCGTCACTTTGAAAAGACAAAACAGTTAAAGCGAAAACAGAGAAAAACCTGATGTCAGCAAACGCTCATAAAAACAGACTTTTATTCAGCTGAGAAAAATACAATCAAATAAAGTTTAATCACCTTTTCTGTGTCGCTGCCTAAACCTCCGTCGTCACAGTCGTTAGAGTCCAGTGTCTCTCTAACGAAGCGGCTGATTGGATCTGTCGGTGTCATTCAGGGACTTATGAACCTCCAGGCCGACATGTGGTCCAGAGCTTGGTCCAGATCTTGGTCCAGATCTGCTGAAGACCCAAAGACTCAGACCAAGAAGCAACAGACAAACTGAGAAGATCAATCATATGTTTGATTTTAGCCTTGAAGATTTACATCTGAATAATTTGTGTTTGCATCTGTTCTTGGAGGCCTAATTGATTCACAGGTTACCATGGAAACAACTCCAATCTCAAGTGTGTGTGTGTATGTTTCCTTGTTGATGTCTGTCGAGCAGGAAGTGTGTGTGTGTGTTTCTAAGAGGCGGTGGGAGGCTCCGACAACCAATTGTAGCCATCAACATTTTTCAACCAATTTAGCAAAGTGCAGGAAATTATGCAAATTACACAGGCAATGATCACACTGATCGGCTGAATTACTGCTTCCGGCCTGTAATTATCTTCCGTCATTTTTCAAGAGAATCTAATCAAATGTACATTTTTTTTCTGACGTGTTGTTTCCGCCGTAGAAGCTGCCGACTGCTGGTGATCATGAGTCACAGCTGGAGACTGAGGCTTCTGACCTTTGAGACCTGATTATTGAAGCGACTTCCAGCAAACTGTACATGTCAAGGGATTTTTTTTTTTTTGCATATTTACTTCATCTGGACTCGTCAGGACTTGTCAACAAAATGCCAAAATGAAAATGGTTTATTTGAATGCTGAGTTCATTGGTTTTATTTCCCTGTCACTGGATCTGGAGGGTAATGGTCAGTGTAGCTGGTGACATCGTTGCTTGGCTCCGACACAACTCAACTCAACTTTTGGTCAATGGTTCCTCTTTTCCCCAATGCCCGATAGCAACATCAACCTGGCTGACTCTTCAAAGTCAGTTTTGCATTCTGGGTATTTTTATTGGTGTGTGCCTCGATAGGAGGAACCGCCTCGAAGGACGTTTTCCCAGAGCTCTGCCTGATTGAAGGACTGCCATTCCGAAGATGTCCCATGGTCTCTCATCCTGGATGTGTCAATCGCAGTGTTTTATTCTTCGGGTCGGCCATTTTGTTTCTTTATACTTATTTTTACTTCTTCCGCGCACCTAACTACTCCTTCATACTTTGTGCTGTTTCAACTATTCATATATCAAAATGTGCAGCTTCTTGAATACTTTTATGCTATGACTTTTCTCTTTCATACTATTTATACTTTTTACAATATTTAACTTTTTCTGCAATTCAGCTGAAATCCTACTCTGCTCTGCTCTGCTCTCCTCTGTGTAGTGCAAAAAAATTCACGACCTGTCCTCTTACCAACTCTGTCTGTAGTGTAGGGGTTAAGGTGCCTGCTCTGCAACTCACAGATTCCTGGTTTGAATCCCAGTTGCGTATTGTTGTTATGTTGTGTTGAATTCTGCTCCCCTCCGTCACCTTCAATTGGTTTCAGGTGGTCGTTAAGAGACACAGTGATTACATTTGCTTGGTTACAGGTGTTTGTTATCACATTGATCAGTGTCACATCAGCATCAGTATGCTCTCTGTGGCATTCCATTACCAACTCTGGTGGTAGACTAGGGGTTAATGTACCTGCTTTACAACGCAAAGATGACTGCTCTCTGTGGTTACTCAAAGTCTCAACTCTTTCAACTTTAACCAATACCACTTGGTCTGGTCACATGAGCAAACTTGATAATGCACTATTATTATTGATTTGCACTGGAACTTTGAACACAGCAGAAAAATGTAAAGCGCTTAAATGATTCTTATACATCATTTCTTGTCCTGCGCTGCCCCCTGTGACCGGCAGAATTAACCTCCCCTTCTCTGCCTTTAATAGGTTACAGGTATTTGTTATCAGGGTGCTCTCTGTGGCGGTGTGGTAGAGTAAATGGTTGGAGATCATGAGGTCTTTCTTTCAACAATGTCTTCAGCTCATCCAGCATTGTTTCAACAATTTCTTCAGTTCATTCAGCATTGCTTTCAGCATTCACACCATTTCCATTGTTGGAAATGCTTTTTCTAGTTTAGACAATTGTTCTATTTTTGGAAATTGACCGCAGTTTCTTTGTTTGACTTCCTGTCTGGTTTGACCCAATCAATTGCTGTAAATAGACCAAACGCCAAAATGATCACTGCAGGACACGAGCCGGCCACGGAATATACAAGACAAAAAAGACCACAATCTTGTATGCGCCCTTTCCGGGATTCAATCCCCAGTCACCCATTCCAAAGGGCAATTGCTCTACCCACTGCACTACCGCGGCAAGCGCTACACAAGCTTTACCCAGCACATTTAAGTACTAAACAACCTTTCGAAATAGCAGACCGTTTTCTTAGGTTGAGAACGGTGCCCCTTTGGGCCGGCATTCCAAAACATAAAAGTAAATGTTCGGAATGGCGGCCTTTCGGAATGGCACACTGGAACCAAGTAGGGTATACTGTAAGCAGCATTATTAAAACTCAACATAGCATCAGTAGAAAATGTCTACTGATATATAAATAACACATAGGTCTAAATAACAAGAGCAGTAAAAGGAAAATGTTGCACATTGATGATGTCGTGGAGACATGTCGGCCTAGAGGACATCCCTGTAAAGTTCCTGCCACCTTAATTTTACCAGGAAATTCTTCAGTTAGACACTAAACAAAGAGACCAGGTTCTATTGAGAACAGCTGAGTAGAGTCGAGTTGAGCCGGTGTCTTGTGGAGGAAAAGCAACAAACAGATGTTTGTAAATCAGCATTTCAGTGTCGCAGCCGAGCAGATGTTGGTGTGTTTATCTGGTTTATTACCTCCTGATAAAGGATCAAAGTCTACTTCTTTCTTTTGATTGTTCAGACGTTACTAATGTTCCATATTTTCAGCCGCTGACTCATTTCATAAGTGACAAACCAAAGTAAGTGCTGAAGCGTCAGTTTTGTCACAGCAACAGTTCAAGCCTCTTGAGCTGAAAAGGTTTTTATGTTTGAGCTCTGGAGGGTTTGGAGTATCAGTCCTCAGCAGAGCCTCGTGTTTGGATGGACAGACGCTGCACGGTGACTCAGGCTGGAGTTTGTTTGTTTTGTTTTCTCGTTTCACGCATTTGCACCGAGGAGAAGGTGCTATTCAACAAAGCTAAACTAAAAGTCTGTCGTCCTCCGTCCAGAGCTGCCGGTGTTTTTGTTTTAGTTTTTCACTCTCGAACAAAAGAAGTCGTCGTCGTCGCTTCGAGGCTCGTTTGTCTCTGAGCTCGGCCAAGTCCCCGCTCGGCCCCGCTCCCCTGCTGCTGATCGCTTAATTAGAGGATTCAGTTGGCTGTCATTTTGTTGAACACCACCCCTCCCCTCCCCTTCCTCTCTCAGGCCCAGGCGACATTTGGCAGCAACGTCACTTGGACTCATTTTTTCCACCTTGTCTCTCTGCAGCTTCTCTTTCCTCTGCACTTTGTTCCCTTCAACTGTTTCTGTGCTGCAGGAAATCACGTCTGACAAATCAAATCTGACTTTGAGAAAATATGACCAGTTGTAGATCATTGACCACAAATTGTGTTTTGTTTTTTTTCTTTTTAATCGCCGACTGTTTCCCAGAAAAGCATTTCTCCTGTTTTTCCGCCGCTGGTTTCACTTCATTTCAGCCTGCAATGAAAATCAAGAGTCGTTCCAAGACTGGAAATGGTTTTGCAGCGATAAAGAAAAAACAAAACCAAAAGAAAGAGTGTGTGTGTGTGTGTGTGTTTTAGGGTGGCAGCAGAAGCGTGTCAGTGGTTTTCGGGGTTAATTTGACAGCGATCCAGTAGAGAGCAGGAAGCTGGCGCGGGACCGGCTGCTTCGGATTAAGAAGAAAATGAAAAATGCTCCGTGATGATTGTGAAGCTTTTGTTCAGCGGCTGCAGCTGCTGGAGCTGCTCTGCAGCCGTTCTTACACATGTTCCTCAATGTCGAGGGTGTCACATGGAGAAAAAAAGATGTGTGTCCGTGTGTGTGTGGTTGTGTGTGACACGACGCCTCCACTTGACCTGACAAAACAGAAAACATTGTTTCACTTCAGCAGCTTTAAGCTTCTCTGACGAGAACGTGTGGAAACGGATAATGAGAAGATAAATGAGAGCGCAGTTCAGTGTGTGTGTGTGTGTGTGTGTGTGTGTGTGCGTGTGTGAGAGGTGTGAAGACGCAGCTCAGGAGTCAGTTAAAGAAAAGTTTGATTTTATTTCATTAACAACCAACAAAATGAAAAATTGAAGCTGTGAGAAAATGTGCAACAGGACGAGGAGCTCTGATTGGACAATAACTGATGACATCTAAGAACTAATGGAATCAACACGTGAATTTATATCTATAAAGATTGTCCCGTCCAGTGGCGTTTTTACATGTAAAAAAGTGGTGGGGCACCATCATTTCATAGAACGGCTGCACACCGGAAAAAACACACTGCTTTCTGTTGTTACTGATGTGTTCATCAGGGATCAATGCATTGTAGCAATCACGCATGCCTAAATGAAGAATGTAGGCTAAGATTCCACGTCATAAGCTAAAAAAAATCCAGACTCAGAGCAAATGAGAGAACAAGGAGGGAGCAGCAAAGAGCTCAGTACTGAAGACCACAACGGAGACACACACGTTAGGGAACAGATCCATTCTATGACAACAACATTATGACAATGAGAACAACAACAACAACCTTATGACACTGTTCCACCCGGTGATTTCGATCATTTTTCCAAGTTGCAGTAGTTAGCGTTGGCTAGATCAGCTGGATCAGCGAGTTTCCTCTGAGAGAGATTTGTTTTTCCCGCTTCTTGCCGACGGTCCAGACACGCCACAGACAGAGAGCCAATCAGCTCTGCCATGCGAGGTGACGGCGTGGTGGGGCTCCGGGCTGACTGCCCCACTGTCCATCTAATTTCTGCCGTCTACATTAATGCATAAACGCTGTGAGCATGCGCAGTCGTGTTTTCTGCTGTACACAGTACTTTGCATTGAGGGAGAGGGGCAGCTCCAGCTCTGCCCTACCGACTCCGTAACCATAGTTACCACAGACGCTAATCAGGAGAACTGCGGTCCAAAGCAGCGAGGGAGGGACAAATAAACCTCAACTAAAATCGTAACACAAATTATATATTTTTTAGAAAATGCTGAATTAATAGATAACAAATTATAGAAGATAATGACCATTGAAGATTAGAAATAACGTGATGTGTTGGCACTTTTCCTCTCGTGATGACTAATGACTAACGCCCTAATGACTAGTCGCCACTGGTCCCGTCACATCTGACGTCAGATCAAAGGCTGTTGGCAGGTAATGAAAACTCCACCTGAATTAACTCAGCAGGGACGAAGTGGCACTGAAAAGCAGCTGCGGGTTGTGGACTGTGAGCGTGGATGACTGCATGTCACCATGTTGAGATGTGATCATCCACGTTATTTTTTTTAATTTACTTATCAATTTATGACATATGTGACATCAGGCAACTGTAATGAAAAACAAAACACAAATCATCATCTCTCAACAGCCTCGGTGTCAGATAGTCAAACAAACTTGCAGTGCGCATCACCCGCGGCGCAGTTAAAGGTGAGGAGAGGAGCTCATTTGATTGGTGAAGATCCAAATAGGTGTTAATCCCACTTCACGCCTTTCTCTCTTCCTCCTGTCTCCCTCCCGCCCCGTCTCCTCCCTCCTTAACGTTTGCACCCGTAGGCTGCCCAGGATTCTCGCAAAACGCGCCTGGACACACCTAGTTGGCGTGGCGCAGCTGCGCTGAGACCAGACTTCGCTCGATCTGCGAAACTAGGGCCCCAAGTCTCACTCTCACTGATGGATAGTTTGTTATTTACATTGAAACTCACAAATCAGCAGCTCCTGTAGTGTTTAATAGCTACATTTCTGTAGAATAAATTATCAACTAAATCACCACATGTGACAGAAGAACTCAGGTGTGACCCTGAAGGTCTCACTTGTATCAGAAAACAACTGCAACGACTCGTACAAATGTGTTTTATTAAAAAATATAATAATAAAAACAACATGACGTCTACACAGATGTTGTTCTACAATCAAACTGTCAATGATTTACAGAAAGTGAAGATATGAAAACAGTGTGAATGATGATGAGATCCTCAGACTGTGTTAAATCAGCTCCAGAGACTCTGTCCATCTGTTGGACAGTGGACTTAGTTTGAAACAGAGGACAAAATAAAAACAGCTTTTATTGTAGAAACTACTGTCACAGTCGTCCTCACTGTCTTTATTAGATTCTATTGAAGGATGAATCAGTTTTTACTTTGATCTGTTCTTTGTTTCTCATGTGTAAAAGCAGTAATGACTTTACTGTAATGTCTCACTGTTACAGTGTGTTGTGTTGTTTGTGTTATTATGTGTAGAAGTTCATAAAAACCTGAAACACAATATTAAACTACATCAGCAAACGTCTTCAGAGTTGTTGACGAGTACATGTCGCCACAATCTGAAACAAAAAAGCAAAAAAGAGGTTGTGGATGAGATTAACAGAATATAAAGAAGACAGACATGACGTAATAACATTAGAGTATATAATGTAACATGATGTCAGACCTCTTTACTGGGGTTTAGAAGTGTTGCTTTAACCAGATCTCCAGTTTCCTGGGGTTTTTTGTTGTCTATGCTTTTCCTCCAGATCTGTGAAGATAGAGTTATAGAAGGTGAAAGCTGTGACTTGTTGTCTCCATGACAGAAAGCCTGTGTTGACCTGCAGCTCTTTGACATATGAAGTGTGTTTGTCACACAGAGTCCAGCTCAGGCTGTGAGGAAAGTCCTATCATGTTTCTGTTGCTCTGTGGAAATTGTAGAGTCTAGTGTTTGTAGAGGTTTGACCGTCCATCACTTCCCCAGCTTCATGGATGGGAAGCAGGAAATAGTCACAATGTCCCTTTAAGCAGGAAAACACAGAGAAGAGCTGCATCATGAAATATAAAACTACTTTTAACAAGTGAAACTCACAGTCTGTGTCTTTCCTGGCCAACAATAGTGATACTCTTTGAGTGTGATGGTTTCTCTTTTCTTAGTGAACTCCAGTTCTACCGTCCAGTTCTTCAGGTTCAGGTTCTGTTTGAAGGAAAGTGGATCATGTCAAACAGGAAGTGACAACATGAGACTGACTAAATAACCATGAAGGACAATAATCACTAAACTTGACTAAGAGTTTCTTCTTGTTGATAAAGGAGAAGCTCAGCTCAGATCCAGCTTCTACTGGAAACACACATTTCTTCTCTGATCTTCAGAAAAAACAACTTTACCTCAGAGGAGTCGTTTCTGAGAACAACATCGCCGTATTTGTTAATCATAATGACGTAGTCTTTGTCTGGTTGGTCCTGTCTCTCCATGCTGGATGTCTGATGGAGGAGGAAACATGAGTTAGATGTGAAGCAGTGAGTGGAGGTGATGGAGGAGAAGATCAGCTGCTCTGTTTCCTTCATGTTTTACTCTCTGACTCCTAAACCTCCACCAACTCCACCAACATGATGTTTACCACCAAAACCACTAGAGTCCACTTCAGGACCTGCTTCCTTCACAGTCTCTACAGGGACTGTGTCACAGCTTTGAGTTTAGTCCCTGTCTTCTGGTTTCTTCTGTTACTGTGGGAAACATGTCGACTAAATGAATTAAGAAGTTCAGTTACTGAACAGATGAACCTGATTGTTCTCGACCTCCTGCTTCTCTGATGAACTCTGCTCTTCATCTCTTTGCTCCGTCTCATCGTCCTGGAGCGGCTGGACTTCATCACCTGGTTCCTTCTCCGTCTGAGAGGAGAGAGAGCAGAGCAAGGTTTCAACACAGCACCACCCTGTTTCATAGTCTTCCTCATTTAGACCATGTGGTCACAGTGACTGGTTAGTCACCACCTGTTAGTTGAATTATTACAGTGGCCCTGAGGTGCAACTCACGACAGCCAATCAGAGAACAAAACAACAACAAAAGAGAAAACACGAAAAAATACTAAATACAATAACCAAAAAGAAAAAAAAAGTTTAGTAATTTGTTGTTGTGTTTTCTGATTTGTGATCTGCACCTCAGGGCCACCGTACTCCTGACTCCCAGAGCTTTAAGTGAGTGAACTAGCTTTGTGATGTTGGATTGTTCTTTACAGTAGTGAATCATATGGAACTGGTCACAGGTTGAGACACTTTGTGACTGTAATAATTGTTGTAAAAAATTTTGGACTTTTCTAACAGTGGTTGTTTCAGACGAAAATTTCAAATTCAAATTCAAATCCGCTTTATTGGCATGACAGTAACAGGAACTATGTTGCCAAAGCATTAGGAAACAATGAAAGCAAATACAACAATATACAAATATATAAAAGTATACATAAAATTATTTACCCTATGCATATACACGTGTGTTTATAAAACATACACATATTGACTAGTGCCACTGAGATTCTTACTTTTTGTTGTTGTTAATAAATAATGTATTATACATTATGCTGTTTCGTATGAGGTAGAACAGTTTTTCTACAGAGGTGACTGTCTTACTTTTTCTGTTGTAGGACATGAACCCATAACCTTGGGATCTTTCTGAACCTTCTGTTTCATTGACTCCATCTCTTTCTTCATCTTCTTCACTTCTCTCTCAGCTTCTTCCTTCTTCCTGTTGGTCTCAGCTTGGTTTGTCTCCAGCTGGGATTGAACAGAGACATGGACAGAGACTCAGTGTTGGACCAGCTTTGTCTTAAAGACATGAATGTGACACATGACTCAGTGGAGACACTCAGCTGTCTTCTCTGATTGTTACAAACATGTGGACTGGAGGAAACTAAGAACATCACTGATTGAACAGATCAACCTGTTGGATCTTGGTCTCCAGCTCCGTCTTCTGTCTCTGCAGTTCATCTTTTAATTTCTCCTTCTCTTCCTGGAGCTTCTTCTCCAACTGGAGGAAGGACAGAGATGAAGAGAGATGATTGATTTGATTTAGTGAACGAAGACACAACATTTAGGTCTGTGTGGATTCTCATCTCAGTTTAGTTGTTGAACACATGAACCTCTTGGTTCTTGGTCTCCAGCTCCGTCTTCTGTCTCTCCAGGTCTTTCTGCTGATATTCCATCTGACCAAAGGTAATATACATAATAAGCATTAATAGATGATTATTATTCTCTGCATTTTTTTTTTACTTTTGTTCATAACTGCTACAGATAAACATTCATGAACAGTAACATGTTACAGTTATTTATATAATTTGAAGTAGATAAAGAGAGAGAAGAAGAGACAGATCATTGATTTAGGTAGAAAAATGTACCTCTATGATTTTCTTCTCCAGCTTCATCTTCTCTTCCAGGAGTTGTTTCTCCAACTGGAGGAAGGACAGAGATGAAGAGAGATGATTGATTTGATTTAGTGAATGAAGACACAACATTTAGGTCTGTGTGGATTCTCATCTCAGTTTAGTTGTTGAACACATGAACCTGGTGGATCTCGGTCTCCAGCTCCTTCTTCTGTCTCTCCAGGTCTTTCTGCAGGTTTTCTATCTGATCAAAGATAATGTGAGACAGTTTTATTGATTAAGCTTCAGAAAGGCTAGAAAATCTTACAATGTACAATAGAATACACATTAATAGATTATAATTATTCTCAGTGTGGCAAGGTGAAGAGGGCCCGGGTGGGGATTGGACCCACACCTCCTGGGTCAGAGTCATGTGCGCTTGCCAGTCAGCCAGACTTCCCTTGGCCAAGTAGCCAGGGCACATGATCAATTGGAGGCATAGTGACAGGAACCTCAACTGTCACATTAGCATTTTTTTACTTGTGTTCATAACTGCTACAAAAACAGTCATGAACAGTAACATGTTCCAGTTATTTCCTTTCTCAGTGTTGTATGAAGTAGATAAAGAGAGAAGAGAAGAAGAGACAGATCATTGATTTAGGTAGAAACATCAACCTTTGTGTTCTTCTCCTCCAGCTTCTTTTCCAAGGTCCCAACGTCCAGCCCCCTCTTCTCCTTCTCTTCCTGGAGCTGCTCCTTCAAGGTCTCAACCTCCTCCTCCCTCTTCTTCTTCTCTTCCTGGAGCTGCTTCTCCAACTGGAGGAAGGACAGAGATGAAGAGAGATGATTGATTTGATTTAGTGAATGAAGACACAACATTTAGGTCTGTGTGGATTCTCATCTCAGTTTAGTTGTTGAACACATGAACCTGTTGGTTCTTGGTCTCCAGCTCCTTCTTCTGTCTCTCCAGGTCTTTCTGCTGATATTCCATCTGATCAAAGATAATATGAGACAGTTTTACTGCTTTACCATCAAATCAGAAAATGAAATATAACAATATACAGATGGTTATTATTCTTAGCATTGTTTTACTTGTGTTCATAACTGCTACAGATAAACATTCATGGACAGTAACATGTTAGAGTTATTTATTATATTATTAGAAGTAGATAAAGAGAGAAGAAGAGACAGATCATTGATTTAAGTAGAAACATGAACCTCTCTGATATTCTCCTTCTCTTCCTGGAGCTGCTTCTCCAACTGGAGGAAGGACAGAGATGAAGAGAGATGATTGATTTGATTTAGTGAATGAAGACACAACATTTAGGTCTGTGTGGATTCTCATCTCAGTTTAGTTGTTGAACACATGAACCTGTTTGATCTGGGTCTCCAGCTGCTCTATGCGAGTCTGCAGTCCGTCTATTTGTTTGTCCTTCTCTCCCTTGAACCGCTGGAATTCTTCTTCTTTCTGTTTCAGATGAGAGGAAAGAGAACAGAGCAGAGATGAGATGGAGATTTTTTTATTATAGATTCCATTAATAGAAAGTATGAAGCATCTAATTGTCTTCTTTGTTGAATTAAATGTTTTTTCCTCTTCTACCTGTTTCACCAACTCCTTCTTCTCCTCTTTCATTCCTGTCATGAGCTTCTCTCGCTCTCTTTCTTCTTCGTCCCTTTGTCCTCTATTGGTCTCTGTAAAAATAAAACAGGAAATCAAAAAAAAAAACTCTGTTCACTTCACTTTGATGTCAGTGATTAAAAATGAAACACCTGATACTTTGATCAAATTAAATTGAATTGACTCAGTGTCACAGTGAACTTCTCTGTTCCACCACTAACTCAGTCTTTCCATTGAAGCCGTTCACATTGAACCTGTGAAGAAACTTGACTTTGACAAACCACTGGAGTTCATTTGTGACTTACTGATGTTTTGTCTCTTCTTCCAGATAAAAAAGACCAATGAGATAATGATCATGATGGAAACAGCCAGAGTAACAGCCAATCCAGTGACAGAAGAAGTGGAGTGGACCTTAAAGAAGTCATCTGAAATGAGACAACACACAATCAGATCAGATGGTGTTTTCAGCTGTTTGAAACTAAGACAGTGTTTAATGTAGAGTTTGGACCTGGAACATGAATGTGAGTGTCTCTGGTCTGGTTGATGGTCTTCTGTTGGACTCTACAGGTGAAGCTGTTGCTGTGTCTCTTCTCCACAGTCACTCTGCTGCTGACAGTATAGAGGACATCAGGACCTCTGACTGTCTCTGTAGGTCCAGCAGAGAGCAGCTTTCCCTCAGCGTCCAGCCACAGCAGCTCAGGCTCTGGATACCAGCCTTTAGACTCACACTGTAACACCACTCCCCCCTTGTCTTTGTCAGTCCCTGCTAGACTGAGGACAGCTGACGAGGCAGCACCTGGAGACGCACAACAGGGACAGGGACATTTCAGAACAATATTCACCAATAGAACCATGAAAAACTGTGAACTTAACAATTCAATACGCATGATAAAATTAATTATAATTCTTCTTTTTAAGTTTTGATGCTGAATTGTACTTTCTTACCAGTAAATCAGTCTTTTGCCTCAAACTGTTCCTGTCATGACCCTGGATCTGCCACCATTTACTGACTCGGTTTTCTGTTTTGGACTCTTGTTCCTTTTCCTGATTTTATTTTTAAGTTCTGTTCTTCTGCCTTTGGTTCATGTTACTTCCTGTGTTTTCCCTCCTCACTCTCCTTGCACACCTGTCCTATGTCCTATCAGGTGTCTTTGCCCTCCTGTCTCCTCACCTGTTGCTTGTTACTGATTAGTTCTGTTGTATTTAGTGTTGTGTGTCTTTCAGTTCCTTGTCGGATTATATTATATCCTGCCTGTTAATTATTAAACTTCCATTTGCAAGTACCTCCCTGTGTTCATTCCTGCATTTGGTTTCCTCCTCCTTCCCCAACCTTGACAGTTCCTCTTTGTCCATTAACAACTTAAAACAAAAGCACATATGACCCTTTTTCAAAAAGAGGGTCCAGGAGAACATAGGTACACTCCCCAGTGTATTGTCTTGAGATTTCCAACTAAGTCCCAGAGTTTACTTTCACTTTCATAAACTTACCAACTGGACCTTTAACACTGTGGATGTATCACAATTTAAGTGTTAATCAATTCCTTCACTTTTATTTTAGATCATGTGCCTAAACAGACCAATTGCTCTTGACATCAACAGCATCTGACTCGATCCACCTCCTGCTACTTCTTTGGTCCTGGCCCTGGGCCAGTCTGAAGGTGAGCTCCAACCACTGAGAATTTTCTAGAACAGCAACAGACCACTTCTCTTTACAGCAGTACCGTTCAGTTATATTAGTCCTGGTCATGGAATGAATGAGAGCACATCTAGATGAGGGCAAAGCCTCCTCTCTCTGAGGAAGGAAAGAAAGAAAGGACGGGCGGACGGACGCAGACAGACAGACAGAACATTTAGAACCACAGATTGATTTGGGGGCAATACACTCTGAATGCAATGTGGTCGGACCACTTAGACAAGTGGTCAAATGATCCTCAGTCTCCACTGACAAAACGACACCGAACTGCTCACACAGTATTTCACTACTTACCAACATTAAGATCAATGATGGATTCAGTTTCCACGTCTGGTATCAAACATCTGTATCTTCCTTCATCACCAGGTTTCACTCTGGACAGTTTCAGTGAAATGTTTCCGTGCCTCAGTTCATCAGTGAACAGTGATGTTCGTCCTGAGTACAATGGGTTTTTCACGCCCACAAGCTCCTGATCAATACGCCACACATGAACATATCTTGGTTCCAGGTTAGACCTCGACCACTCCACTGTGTAGCTGGTAACATCCTCAGCAGGTTCAAGGTGACACGGCAAAATGATGTCATCACCAATTGTGGCCACTACTGGCTGAGATGAACCAATTAACTGAGACTGACCTGAAAAGAACAGATATTCTCTCATTGTTGCGTTGTCAGTTGTATAACATACACACAAGGCTAGGCTAGCTTGTTAGCCTATCTCTAGCGACATACACAGGCTATATCTAACAGTCACTGAGGAAGTTGACTGTGGCTACAGTCACTCAGTGGTCATGACCAATGGTGGTCTAACATAAAATATCATACAATAGCATAGTACATCTCAGTCATGCTCTTTATACATCAGACAGGATGCAAAACACGTATGTAAGAGGGAATTTGAAATGTAATTCGAGGTAAGGCCAAGTTGATTTCAAGATCATGAATAAACTATTATCAAATGACAGGATGGAACAAGAAGTTTAGTCCTCCTCCCTTTTAATCCAATGAGGATACTGAACAGACCAGAATAAAAATCTGAATTTACTGAGTCACTCTAAATGTAGAAGCAGGTTTCTTGTTTGCTCAAGTCTGGTGAGTGCACTATAGTCAATCTCTGATTGTTTCTTTGCACCAGTTGATGGTGGCAGGTGTTTGATTGTCAGACTGCACCAAAAGAGAAACGTTTCAGCAGCTACAGAGATTTGCTGTTGCAGAGAAGAATCAATTTATCTGTCGGTCCAACACAGAGC
This sequence comes from Decapterus maruadsi, assembly GCA_030347415.2. Taxonomy (NCBI): domain Eukaryota; kingdom Metazoa; phylum Chordata; class Actinopteri; order Carangiformes; family Carangidae; genus Decapterus; species Decapterus maruadsi. The sequence goes on from CM064898.1 coordinate 2,033,178, forward strand.
CTTTCACACCTCATTTCATTTGTTCAAAAATCATTGTATCTTGAGGTTACCTTCAACAAAGGACACCAGGAGAAGATGGACAACCAGGACACTGATGGTTGTGAGTGGAGACTGAATGGAGAGTCCAGCCATCTGATGAAACATTATGCAGATCTGGAAACATATGGAAATCATTGGAACATGAAAATCATAAAAGTACAGCAAATTCACAGAAAGACGACATCAAAATAAAAGATTCTTGTTTTGAGGCCCCAGATGTTCACTTTCCCAGTTGTTTTTCTACAACTCTTTGTAGGACTAGTAGACTGACAGGCATGTAGCCTATTCTGACTATACCCATGGATCATAATCCACACAATAACAATAGGCAGGACTCTGAGCTTTGCCCCGAGAACTGCTCCCTGCAGCTATTTCATAGCTTTAGGGGCCACTGCTCGGTGCGATTGACCAGAGGCCCTAATAAAAAAAAAACTCACCACCTTCCTGTGTTTTATGGTCATGGATTTAAATAATATTTTTCCCTCTATTTTTCTACATTACTGTATTCACACATTCACATATCCAGGAACAAAATCAGCCTTACTGGTGTGAATTGTGTAATGAAGCAGTTTTGTAGTTTCAAACATTCAAGGACGTAGCTAACTACCTGTGGAGAGCTCTGTGGCTGGTCATTTGTGCTACATAAATTATTGTGGACAATAATTTACATACTACACTCTGTTCATGTCAATCTGTCTAGTCCATGTGAGACAACAATGTCTCTTGATATCTGACAGATTTGTGTCAAACCTCCAGATTTTCAGTTCAGTTAACAAACTATTACGAATGGATTAAATAACAATCAACGTTCAATGCATAAATACAACTACTACTGTTACAGTAGATTCATTTTTAAGTTAAACAGAGAAACTGTTAGAACATCGAAATCATAATTGTACAGCAAATTCACCTGAACTGGTGTTAGTGATATATAACTTCACACCTGGGGCTATGGTTTCCTAATATTTTAGGTCTAAAAAAATGAATACGATATAATATGATACGATACAATAAACTTTATTGTCTCGTTCAGGACACTAGTTGTGCCATAAATGCCTTGAATGAGGATTTTCTTTTCAATTCATCCCATTTTGCAGTAGCTGTGTCTGTCAGCAGTGATCAATGGGGATGGACAGATTGTACATAGTGTAGTATAGTGTATTTTAAAACATATATTTTTCTATCTTTTTTTTTTTTTTTTTTACAAAATCAACATCAATACGTCCATTCTTTTTGTTTTTACAGTAGCCTATACATGTTCTTAGAGACATTTACATATCCAGGAAAAAAATCAAGGAAGCAGTTCAAACATTTGAGCACACAACGACCTGTGGAGATCTCTGTGGCTGTTAAATTGTGTTGAGTAAATATTATCGTGAATGATAATTTTCATGCTACACTCTGTTCATGTCCAGGTCTCATCTGTAATAGTTCATGTGAGACAATAAAATTGCAGATTTCCTGTTCAGTTAACCATCTATTGTTAGAAGCTCATTCATTACGAATTGAATTATAATAACAATCAGTGTTCAATGCACAATACAACTTTGTGTTATAGTAGATTAACTTTTAGGTTTTTAAAATTAAAACAGAAGGAAAATGATTGAGAAGACCACGTACCTGCTGCTAGTTGTGTTGCTCATTTCAACTGACACCAGGTCTGAAATCTGTAAATCATTTACTGACTCATGATCATAAATAAAGACCTCTGAACAGAGCAGTTTATCTACAGCAGACTCAGTGTTCATCTAATCATGTTCAACTTCCTAAACTTCAAGTCAAGTCAAGCTGGACAAACACAAAAAATATGACCTTCACAGTTTAGATGAAATCTGAATATCTTAATGAACAGCTGAACTTTGACCATCTTGTCAAGCAACTGATCAGTTGATAAAACTATTGTACAGATAATACTAGATTGTAGTAGTAGTAGTACACAAAGTGACATGGCTGTTTTTACCTGTTCTTACTGTAGGGGGTGTTTTGTTCCTTTAACAACCATCAGGCCTTTCAATAATATGAATGAAAGTTGACATGATAGAATGACTTTGTGAGTATGTGAGTTCCATTTGTCTTGTCGTATTTATCCATTGAAGTGTTGCTTCTCTAACCTCAGGGACCCAAGGTTTGTCATACAGCAGCATTAGTGTAGAAGAGGGTTGACTTCATTTGTCCAGACTGGGTTGCTGCCTCTTCAGCTTTTACAAGGAGGAAAGGTGTTGTTGGGCCTTCTGATGCTGGATGTGTTGTAGGCCCAGGTTGTCAGGGCCCAATTTTGACTTTTTGTTTTGTGTTTCCTGTTTGTCCTTTATTTTTCTCCCTGCATCTACTCCTCACTTCCTGTTTAGCCCTCTCTTGATTAGTTATAGTCAGCACCTGTGTCCCATCCCTCTTGTGCTTAATACCCCACTCTCCCCATGTGTCTTTGTCAGTTCGTCTGTGTCTATGACTTGCGTTCCGGCCCAGTCCCTTCTGGAGATTTTCTGCTCATTTTGTGCTACCTGTTTGTTATCAGACCCTCGCCCGTTCTCTGACCTGATTCTGCCTGACGATTTTGTACCGCAGCTCTGTGAGCTGCCTTTCTGTGTACCAACCTTGGACTGTCTGTCTAATAAACCCTGTCTATTGTACCCGTACGTCTCTGGTCTGCTCAGTGGGTCCTGTCCTGTCCGTCTGGTCCTGACACAGGTGACGTCACTGGGAATGTGCACTTCCAGGTACCTGAAATTGGGAACCACCTCCAACGGCTGTTCCACCAAGGTGGACAGGAGGAGGGTTGTAGCTGCTCCTCCTAAAGTTAACAATCACCTCTTCTATCTTCTCCATGTTGATGCAGAGGTTGTGCATTGAAAAGACAATTGGACTGACACTTCTTGATACAACTATGATGATAGTTGTTGCAGGTTATGACATCATCATAACCTTTTGTAATTTCATTTCATTTCATTTCAAACCTTTATTTATTCAGGGGAGCCAATTGAGAGCAAACTCTCTTTTACAATGACGCCCTGATTACAAGATAGAACAACATAGACAACAGCAACACCAATTTAAGGATATCAGACCTGAATAAAACACACTACTCCACAGACACATTAAATACTCAAAACCACCTGTGCAACTTCCACAACCACATTCTGTAATGTCATTGTGTCTCAGACTGAGAGCCCCCCTCAGCAGCCTCTGAGGCCCTGCCCCCCTTCTGCAGCAGCAGCAGCATCAGAAATAACCTCCACAGGAAGAGGAAGTTGTCACGTACGTTCTACTTCAGTTGTATTTCAGCTCAACGCTCAGTCTGCAGCAAGACGACATGGAGGTCACAGCTCTCTGCTTCAGACTGTGTGAGTACTCAGTGTCACATTTCTTCTCTTTCTGTCCTCACTTTTACATGTTGCTGCTCATCAAAGCATCTGTTGCTCATTTACAACATTGCTCCTTTGTTTCTCCAGTGATGCTTGAATTTCTTCTGCTGGAGACACCAGTTCAGAGTCTTTATGCTCAGGAAAGAGGTGAGGAACAGGGAAACCTTTAAAAATGTTCAGTTTAGATTTATTTATTTATTTATTTATTTATTTATTTATTTATTTATTTATTTATTTATTTATTTATTTATTCATGTTCAACCTCATTTCATCCTTCCCTGGATAAGAAAAACTCAATATCGATGATTGATCTGGAACTTTTCCAATATTTTTATTTTTTTTTTCAGTTTCAGGTGCGGCTTCTCTTCGTATCGATCCAGACCGTCTGCAGTTCTTTGACCTTGAGCGTGTCTCTTTTCATTGTGAGGGACCTACTAGTTCTGCTAAGTTAAGAGGGAGAAGGGCCAATGAGGAATTTACTCCAGCATGCGCCATGAAGAGGAAATCCTCAGGCTTGTCCTGCAGAACTGCTGCACTGTATCCCACAGACAGTGGAGAATACTGGTGTGAGACTGACGGAAGAAAAAGAAGCAACAGCATCAACATCATCATCACTGGTACTTTTTTCAAAGCAATTATCTATTTTGAACTTGTAATCTAACTCACCTGTATGGATTCTCTTTTCTATGTAGAGTAACATCAAGTCTGTTCTGATCAAACTTTCCTCTTCTTCAACATGTTCCTCAGGAGGCTCAGTGATCCTGGAGAGTCCTGCTCTTCCTGTGATGGAGGGAGATCCTGTGACTCTGCGCTGCAGAAACAAGAAGACTTCCACCAAAGCTGTTTTCTACAAAGATGGAGCATTAATGACCAACAGCGCTGCCACGGAGGCGACGATGAACGTCTCCAGGTCTGATGAAGGACTGTACAAGTGCAGCATCCAGGATGTTGGAGAGTCACCAGAGAGCAGACTGACTGTCACAGGTGAGACTGAACCTACCATTCATAGTATGTTTATTATTCATCCAGTCAGGGACTAGATTATACTTGATTACTTGATGATTATATATTAGAATTGTTGTAGCTTACCATCCCCCGGTGTGATGAGTGATAACACTTTCTGTAAGCGCTTTGGGTATCTGGTAAAAAAGAACTATATATAAATGTAAACCATTATTGTTATTGTGTAAAACTGTATGTAAAATATGTGTTAAAACTGGCAATAATCAATTGACATAATTTATATATGTTTAGTCAATAAAAATGATGACATTTGAAACACAGCAAATTAAATACTATATTCATCATACATATTTTGTATATACTGTGCGTATGACAACATATACAAAATCCCTGCTATGTATTTTAGATATATTAAAACAGAGGGGCTATATAGGTCATTAACATGTGAGTAAAAATGTATATGAATACATATTTATATAGTTTATGAAAAAAAAACTGAAATTCAACATATCACATTTTCACTGTTATCACAATATTAATGTTATAGATGTTTTTTTAAATGTAAAAATCTATATTTTCTAATTATTTCTAAAATAAGATGCCATAGATGCCATAATAGTTCATTCATTCATTCATTTTCTATACCACTTAGTAAGCTGGATCTCAGCTTACTTAGGGCTCATTCACAACATATAGTATACAGTAATAGTACATCCCCTGATATGTTGCACCGCAATGTCTCTAATCCATATATGATTACGTGTCCACCAGCTCAAGGAGAAATTGTCTCTGAAGACTTTTACTCCACGAACCTCCACATCATCATCATCATTGTCGTCTCAGCTGTTGCCCTGATGCTGCTGTTGTTTCTGGGGTTTCTCCATGTCAGCAAACACAGAGGTACAGAGAAGCAGCTACTTCTCCCTGTAATGTACTTTATGTCAATGATTTAAGGTATTTTTCTATTGATGCCAATAATTTTACTTTTCCATCCATCAGTTTGCTCAAAGACGTCAAGAACATCCCACTCAGGTGAGTTATCTAACTAATATGACTCAGATGATCTAGATATAAAGTGCAGTGTGTATAGATGTGACAGTTGAGGTTCCTGTCACTGTGCCTCCAATTGAACATGCGCCCTGGCTACTTGGCCAAGGGGATGTCCCTTTGGCCGACTGGTTAGCGCACATGACTCTTATCCGGGAGGTGTGGGTTTGATCCCCGCCCGGGCCCTCTTCACCTTGCCACATTCATATAACCACACTAATCCACCTGTCAGCCTTTAGTATAGATTTTCTCTTTTTCAGTTTCTGGAGTGGACAATGCAGCAGATGATTTAAAGGGATAGTTCACCCAAAATTCAAATTTCACTCATTATCTCCTCACCCTCATGTCGACTAAGAGCTGTGATAATTTTCAGAGTCCTCCGTTCCTTCTCTGAGTTACGGGGGGTCCACGCAGCAGGATTTGTCCATATAATGGTTGTCAATGGACACCAGGTTTCTTCGTCCAAAAAGACACACCAAAAAACATCCAAATACCTCCATACTGCTCGTCTGTAATGTCCCTCTTGTATTGAAGCCCTGATATGAGAAACTGTTCTGATAAAAATTAAATAAGTCTATATTGTAAGCTTGTTTGTAGCGGAAGCTCCCAGTGTCTCAGTTCACTGCTCTCCCTGTGTCAGTGCAAATCTCACGTGATTTGTACTGACCAGCGGAACAATTTCTCATGTCAGGGCTTCAATACAAGAGGGACATTACCAACAACAGTTCAATCAGGAGAGACTAATAAGGAAGGAGAGACAGACTGAAAAGTGAAATTGCATTTATTGTGCGTACAAATAGATTTTTGGCGCTTAGACGCCGGGGATAGATCATTGTGGTGTACTGATCTATGAGTGAGAGCTTGCATCTGGAGGAGATGACCCCCCGGGCCTAGATACTGGTGGTGGTAGACTTCAGGTCGGGGATCCTGATGAAGATGGTCAGCATCAAGTGAAGGTGGTGAAGGGGTGGAGGTGGGCTGAGAGTTTTGCTGGATGACGCGGGATGACTGCAGGGAAAGGAGACGCTTTCAAATTTGACGCTAGTGACTGATTGGTAGGAGAGAGAGGAGAGGGCAGCCCGTGATTGAATGAAGTAGTGAAGAGGGCGGAGCGAGAAGATAGAGGGTGAGCTCGGAAGAGGCTTGTGCTTAAGAGATGGTCTTCCTGTCTGAACTTTCACTTAGCTTCATTAACACTTTACAATAAGGGTCCCTTAATTAACGTTAGTTAGTGCATTATTAAGCATTAATTAACTGTTTAATATTACATGATAATGCATTATTATATATTACTTAGCGTTAGGTAACCCATTAGGTAATGTACTAGTAAGCAGTTAATAAATGTTTAATACTCAACATTAATTATTGCATTATTAAGCATCAATTAACTATTTAATAATACATGATAATATTTTCATATGTATTACGTAGCCTGAGGTAACCCATTCGGTAATGTATTAGTAAGCAGTTAATTAATGTTTAATACTCAACATTAGTTAATGCATTATTAAGCATAATAAAAGTTAAGTAATGTAATTAGTTATCATTATGCATGCACTACTCAGTATTAGGTCATATATTAGTAAGCCATTAATAATGTCTCTAGTAATCATATTAATGGTGTTTATTTGGAGTGAATAAGCATTAAGTAACCACTAACTAACGCATTAATCATGAGTTATATGGCATACATGTTACCCATTCCCAGAGAGTCACAGTAGCCCACGTGAATTTGTTGCTGTTGCCAGTACTGGTGCCGTGCTGTTGCCCCGACATGAGTCGTTGCCAGTAGTGGTACCGTCGCCTTCATCGGTTGCCTACCAGCACCATTGTTGATACCGTTGCCGTCATCAGTACCGGGACCAGTGCTGGTATCATTGTGGGTAGGAGTGCCGACCAGCCTCCAGATCTCGTTGGAGCTCTGGAGGCTGGTCGGCCACACACCCAGCACAGGGTGCTTGTGTGTGGGTGAGAGGAGCAGGGAGACTGGGCTTGAGCTCAGGAGAGAGCTTTGGAGTAATGTTTACCTATGGTTAAATAATGCTCATGAGGCAGTTAAGCATTTATAAAGTGTTACCTATGGGATATATGTTTACACTTTACAATAAGGGTCCAAGAAGCATTCACTAATGGTTACCTATGGTTAAACAATGCTTATGAGGCACGCATACTAAGGGTTAGGTGTCAGGTTACTTTTAGTAACAACTTCCCTGTGTGGGTAGGAACCCCATGGTCCTGGTACTCCAAAGCTCTCTCCTGACTCAATCAATCAATCAATCAATCAATCAATCAATCAATCAATCAATCAATCAATAGAACTTTATTGTCCCAGCAGGGAAATTTGTCTTGGACATACATGTGCCGCAAGTGGCTGCATTACATCAAGATAAAAAATAAAATAGATAAAAGATAAAGAATAACTCAAGCCCAGTCTCCCTGCTCCTCTCACCCACACACAAGCGCCCTGTGCTGGGTGTGTGGCCGACCAGCCTCCAGAGCTCCAACGAGATCTGGAAGCTGGTCAGCACTCCTACCCACAATGATACCAGCACTGATCCCGGTACTGACGACGGCAACAGTATCAACAATGGTGCTGGTAGGCAACCGATGAAGGCGACGGTACCACTACTGGCAACGACTCATGTCAGGGCAACAGCACGGCACCAGTACTGGCAACAGCAACAAATTCACGTGGGCTACTGTGACTCTCTGGGAATGGGTAACATGTATGCCATATAACTCATGATTAATGCGTTAGTTAGTGGTTACTTAATGCTTATTCACTCCAAATAAACACCATTAATAAATGATTACTAGAGACATTATTAATGGCTTACTAATATATGACCTAATACTGAGTAGTGCATACATAATGATAACTAATTACATTACTTTTATTACTGCTTAATAATGCATTAACTAATGTTGAGTATTAAACATTAATTAACTGCTTACTAATACATTACCTATTGGGTTATCTAACGCTAAGTAATATATAATAATGTATTATCATGTATTATTAAACAGTTAATTAATGCTTAATAATGCACTAACTAACATTAATTAAGGGACCTTTATTAGGGCACCGGCCATCGCCAGGGCACTATTGTTATTCTGTGGATTTTTTCCTAGTTAGTGTGAATGCTGAAAGCATTCACACTATTGTTCTTCTGGTCGGCCATTTTGTTTCTTTATACTTATTCTAACGTCTTCCGCGCACCTAACTACTCCTTCATACTTTGTGCTGTTTCAACAATTCATATATCAAAATGTGCAGCTTCTTGAATACTTTTATGCTATGACTTTTCTCTTTCATACTATTTATACTTTTTACAATATTTAACTTTTGCTGCAATTCAGCTGAAATCCTACTCTGCTCTGCTCTCCTCTGTGTAGTGCATGAAATTCACCACCTGTCTCTGTCTGACCAACTCTGTCTGTAGTGTAGGGGTTAAGGTACCTGCTCTGCAATTCACAGATTCCTGGTTCGAATCCCAGTAGCGTATTGTTGTTATGTTGTGTTGAATTCTGCTCCCCTCTGTTACCACCTTGGTTTCAGGTGGTCGTCAAGAGACACAGTGATTACATTTGCTTGGTTACAGGTGTTTGTTATCACATTGATCAGTGTCACATCAGCATCAGTATGCTCTCTGTGGCATCCCATTACCAACTCTGGTGGTAGACTAGGGGTTAATGTACCTGCTTTACAACGCAAAGATCCCTGGTTCGAATCCAGGTTGGGTGATGTTGTTATGTTGTGTTGAATTCTGCTCCCACCTCCCACTTTCAATTGGTTTCAGGTGGTCGTTAAAAGACACAGTGATTACTGGTGCCACAATTACAATCCATGACAACATTCCACAGTGTCTGCTCTCTGTGGTTACTCAAAGTCTCAACTCTTTCAACTTTAACCAATACCACTTGGTCTGGTCACATGAGCAAACTTGATAATGCACTATTATTATTGATTTGCACTGGAACTTTGAACACAGCAGAAAAATGTAAAGCACTTAAATGATTCTTATGCATCATTTCTTGTCCTGCGCTGCCCCCTGTGACCGGCAGAATTAACCTCCCCTTCTCTGCCTTCAATAGGTTACAGGTATTTGTTATCAGGGTGCTCTCTGTGGCGTAGTGGTAGAGTAAATGGTTGGAGATCATGAGGTCATGGGTTCAAAACCAGCCTCTGTCATGTTGCTTCAAACTTTCTTGGTTTCTCTCTTTCTTTCAACAATGTCTTCAGCTCATCCAGCATTGTTTCAACAATTTCTTCAGTTCATTCAGCATTGCTTTCAGCATTCACACCATTTCCATTGTTGGAAATGCTTTTTCTAGTTATTTTTCCACTTCCGGCCAATTTTCGATTTGCTACTAGTCCTGCAACTCGAAGAGTTGCAGGACATATTATATATCAAAATGTGCGTCCTGATCGGGATCGGTGTGCTATTACTTTTCTAAACAGTCTACGAATTTTTCGCGACTTACGTCGCGAAAAACTGCGAAAAATTTCCCATAGAGAATGCATGGGAGAAGGTAAAAAAACGAACAAATCATCGGATTTTTCATACTGCCAACTGTTGTCTACTGCTCAGGCATACTTTCACCTAGAGACTCCGTTTAAACTTTAAATAGTAGACACAAGTCTTGTGTATTGGTGTATTACTCCACGTTTTGATAGGTTGTATAGTTTTTGATCAATCCCTGATCAATGACCATGATCATTTTTGGAGAAATTATGAGATTATAATGGGTGTGTATTGCACGGAATGTTCGTGCTAGAGTGCGTGATGTCATCAGCTAGAGTGGGGAGAGAGCCCAGAAAAACTCCTGATTCTTTCTCTTTCCAAACTCTTCTTGGACACAATTTACACTGTACACACATAATTTTTCACAGTTTTGTAGACAAACTTGTTCTGTCTCCCACAATGTGTTCAAAATATCAGAGAGACTTACAGAATTTGAATGAGCGGCCTCTGAGTGCGACCATGTCTGTCTCTTTTCCTCATTGACTCCAATACAAAAACTTTCTGAGAGGAGCAGAACGGACCGATGTTTTAAAACTGCCCGTGTCGCCAAAATATTTACAGTAGAAACACCAAATCGTACCAAAATTTTCAGGAAGGCCTTAGGACACCGTTGATCCATGTTTTGTTCTGATAGGAGCTACCGTTTTGTCAGAATAAGCCTAAATGCGAGACCAGTGCAGAGGCAGAAAATCTGTCTTTTCTCTACGTTTCTGTCTGCTTCAGCCTGAGGGGCCCCTATCGTCATTGGCAACCAGCTCAAGTTGTCATGGTAACCTCTGATCCTCAGGCCAGGGTCGTTAACTCCATAAACAATCCACCTGGAGCTCGTTAAGATGTTTGTAAACACAGACACACAGCTAAATCAGACTGATACAGGATGCAGCTCAGTCACACACAGACTCTAGAACCAGCTTCATGTCATTACAGTTACACACACACACACACATTAAAAACACACAGGTAACATACAAATGCGCGCGTCAGCGCGCACTCCTCTCCCACACTCTAACACACACAGGTAACTTCCTGTGATTACAGTTAAAGACACACAAACACATCAAATGCGCGCGTAAGCGCGCACTCATCTCTCTCACTCTAACACAGGTAACTTCATGTGATTACAGCTCCTCCATATCAGTGCTTATAGAAAGATGATCATGTGTCTGATCAGCTCTGTCTTGACCTTAAGATCGTGGGTTTGATTCCCATGTTGACAGAGATGGTTAGAACGGCAGTAGCTCCCGGTGCCCTTTCAAAATTTCTCAAGAGGACATTTTCTAGTTGTAAAGTGTTACCCAGACCAGCAGTATGGAGGTATTTGGATGTTTGTTGGTGTGTCTCTTTGGACAAAGAAACCTGGTGTCCATAGACAACCATTATATGGACAAATCCTGCTGCATGGACCCCCGTAACTCAGACAAGGAACAGAGGACTCTGAAAATTCTCACAGCTCTTAGTCGACATGAGGGTGAGTAGATAATGAGTGAAATTTGAATTTTGGGTGAACTATCCCTTTAAATAGTTTGACATATGCAGCCGTTTTTTCTTCAACACGATGTGAAACAAACAACAAGGCATTTCTCACGTCTGTATTCTCATGAAACTTATTTTAAGACTCAGGTGTTCATCGTCTCGGTCGACCACTGAGGAGGTTAAAATAAGAAGAGGAGTCCGTGGCAGTTGAAGCGGTCGACTCTAACGTCTGAATGGTTTCTGCTCCCTCTCTCTGTGGTCTGTTGTTTTAGACGCTGCTGACGCTGGTGAGAGTTTGAACGTCTGCACTGAGACAAACCACAGCAGAGAAGCACAGACACAGAACGGTAAGAGGCCTGTTCTGACCTTTAACACCAATATATTTATAACCTGATGTAGAAGCTTTAGACATCTGCTGTCAGTCACATTAATCAACATGTGACATGTTTAGAGTTAGAGTTTATTTATTTAGCACACATTCAATGGTGCACAGAGGGAACGAAGCTGATTGGCTTGTACAAAGTTCCACCCCTTGAAAAATCACAGCAAGACATTTTCAATGGCTGACAAACAAACATTAGAAGAAAAAAAAACATTAAAAAAAAAGGGAGATATAGTGCATACATAATCAACGTAAAATGAGCAAAATATACAAAAAAGAGAAATAAAGAGCAGAGAAAGTCAGTAACAGAAAAAGACAATAGAAATAAGGGACAACAAATTTATTAATTTAAATCATAAAAGGAAAAGTAAGAGTGTGGGATATGGAAAGAACGAAAGAAAGAGAGAGAGAGGAAAGGGCGAGAGATTCAAGAAAACGTGAGATGAATTTTTCATTGCTTCATAAAAAGTGAATAAGAAGAAATGGATCTTAATGAGGGAAGTAGTGCATTCCAAAACATAGGACCTCTGTAAGTCATATTAAACTGATGATGTGATGTGCGAGTGAAGGGTAAATATAGAGTAAGATTATTACTATGTTTAGTGCGGTGAGAATGGACATTATGAGTGAAGGTAGAAAGAAATTTTGAAAAGTAACAGGGAGATCTTGGTTCCTATTAATAAACTTGTGAATAAACAAACAAATCTGATAAGTATTCAGTTTGTGAATTGGTAGAAGAGAATACTTTATAAATAATGAAGCTGATGGAGCATATCTGTTTGAATGTGAGATAAATCTTAAGATCCTCTTCTGAACAGTGCATAATTTCTTGAGATGTGTAGGTGATGTGGCTGCCCAGACCATGTTACAGTAATACAAGTAAGGAAATAAGAAACTATAATATAACGTTAAATGGGCAGAAAGATGAATGAATGGGCACACTTTTCTTAATATGCCCATCATCTTTGTTAATCTTTTGCAAACAAGGTCAATATGATTTGATCAAATAAGTCTTTCATCAATTAAAATTCCCAGGAATTTGGTATTTTTAACTTGGATGATTTCTGATCCATTAATATAATAATTTAGCTGACTCTATAGGATAAGACTTGTTAGTGTTGCAAAAGATTACAAATAAACATTTCTTCACATTGAGTGTTAATTTATCAAGTTGAAACCATTTGGAAATAGATGATATATCATCATTTGCAGAATCAGATCAAATAATTGAAATTATTATGAGTTGCTATAAGATTAGTGTCATCAGCAAATGATACAGGAAGGAAATGTTTACAAGATAAAACTAAATCATTTACAGTATGGAATGCCTTGGTTAAATCCAGAAAGACTCCAAGGGCAAACTTTTTCTGGTCCATAGCAGGTGATATAATATTAGTTAACTGAAGTAGAGTAGGTTCTCATCGGCATCCGGGTAAGTCGATGCCAGGACAGAGCCAACATTAACAAAAAAAATATTAAAGCCATTTGCTATTTGATCAGGGTTTGAAAACGTCCCCACATTCCCACACATTAATGCCGGTGATGCAGCTGATAATTTTTTTCGATTCAGCAAATGATTAATAAGGTTCCAGGTTGACTTGATGTCATTAGAAGCCTGGATGAATTTATCTGCATAATACTTTTTTTTTTGTTTTTCTTAGAACAGCTGTAAAGTTATTTTTATATTTATTGTAAGTTTCAATGTTTATAGGGGTGGGATTAGTAATAGTTTTCCTATAAAGTTTTTTTTTTTTTTTTTACGGGAGCGTTTCTTTAGATCCTCAGTAATCTATGGTTTGCCTTTAGAGGAGTTTGGCTCTCTATGGAAGCCTAGACCAACCTTTTTTCACATTATGTAATAAATTATTTTTATTACTCAAAAAGGTCTTTGTTATATCATAATAACAAAGTAGTAAGTAGTTATACGAGAAAACAGCAATACAAATTTTAAAAAATGAATATGGCCGTTCTCATCTTCCCTCTCAAACTGTTTCTTTGTGAATTAATGGCTGTGATCAAAATGTGTTTTGTTATTAATGGTAACTTAACACATTATTTTATATTTTAATATAAAAAGCTAATTCTACTTGTTTCCAAAGCAGAACCAGGATCATCCAGATCCAAGTCTTCCCAGAACCTCAGAGCAGCCAAAAAACCACAGGAGGAAGTTGTCTACGCAAGTGTCCAGGTGAGACTGATGGTTGAACGGATTAATTATTGATCATTTGGTGAGTCATTAGAAAATATTACAGTTCCCCAAGGCTAGTTCTCTCAGGGTGAAATCTTCATTATGTCTTTATTCATAATCTAATAATCTAAGAAAGACCCATTCAACTAAGAAGGCCACTGAAGAAAGCCTAGTGAAAAGTTGAGTAAGTGACCGTTTAGTTTGTCATAATAACCTATATCATTTTCTATGTATGTTGTCTTACAGTTCACAAATAAAAATACACATGGGTGAAGACTGAAGAGAGAGATGGTTTGTTGAAGGAGAAATTAACGATGATAAAGTTTCAAAATCGAAAATCAGGTTTATTGTAATAAAATTCAATATTTACATTTCTGTTGTTTCTGGGTTTTCCTTTTCAAGCTTGACACAAAAACTGAATCTTGATTCTTATACTGTATATTACATACACAACTATGTGAACAACATGTTGTTTGGTGGATTTCATATCCACCGCTCTGATAGAGTTTATGAATTATTAACAGATCATTGACCTTTATTTCTTACTCTGGTTGATCAGTTGTAGAATTTCATTTAATCATTCAGTGTATTGATCAGTAACAGCTGCTGATTGGTCTCTAAACATTGAAGAAACTGATTGAAGGGTGAAATAGCTAAACATTAACCTCATTCACACAGACGTCTTTAGACTTGACATATGCATTAATCCATCAGTGATTAAAAGTTTGTCTGAAGTGAACTTTGAGCCTGGTGATCACCAGTGTAAAATATTACAGCTGCAATTAAAACCATCATGACTCAGATCAACGACTCTTTAGTCTGAGTTGATGAACTGAGACTCTGCAGCTTTAAGGAGGTCAAGTCTCACTCTGATGACGACTGGAAACCAGCAGCAGCAGCTTCAGCTTGGTTTGATGGACGATCTGTTTTTTCACAGTGAAACAGCATTTCCTGTAGTGTTTAATATCAGCCACATTTCTGTAAAATAAAATATCGACTAAATCACATGTGACAGAAAATCTCAGGTGTGACCCTGAAGGTGTTACCTGTATCAGGGTCAACAAAGTCTGAAATCTGAATATTTTCATGACCACGCTGGACTGACCATGTTGCCAGGCAACTGATCAGTTGGTAAAACAATACAGCTTCAAATTGTAGTATATAAAATGATGTGGCTGTTTTTACCCATTCTTACTGTAGGGGGCGTTTTATTCTTTTAACAACCATCAATAATATGAATGAAAGTTGACATGATAGTATGACTTTGTGAGTACGTGAGTTCCTTTTGTCTTGTCGTATTTATCCATTGAAGTGTTGCTTCTCTAACCCTAAGGGAAGAACTCAAGGTTTGTCATAAAGCAGCGTTAGAGTAGAAGAGGGTTGACTTCATTTGTCCAGACTGGGTTGCTGCCTCTTCAGCCTTTATAAGGAGTAAAGGTGTTGTTGGGCTTCTCTATGATGCTGGTCGTGTTGTAGGCCCTGGTGACGTCACTGGGAATGTGCACTTCCATGTACTTGAAACTGGGAACCACCTCCAACAGCTACTATCACCTCCTTTGTCTTCTGCAGAGTTAATAAAATGCAACTATGATGATAGTTGATGCAGGTTATGACATCATCATAACCTTTTGTAATCATTATCAATATCAGACTTGAATAAAACACACACAACTCCACAGACGCATTAAATACTCAAAACCACTTCCACAACCACATTCTGCAATGTTATTGTGTCTCACACTGAGAGCCCACCACAGCCTCTGAGACCCAGCCCCCCTTCTGCATAAGAAATAACCTCCACAGGAAGAGGAAGTTGTCACGTACGTTCTACTTGAGTTGTATTTCAGCTCAACGCTCAGTCTGCAGCAAGACGACATGGAGGTCACAGCTCTCTGCTTCAGACTGTGTGAGTACTCAGTGTCACATTTCTTCTCTTTCTGTCCTCACTTTTACATGTTGCTGCTCATCAAAGCATCTGTTGCTCATTTACAACATTGCTCCTTTGTTTCTCCAGTGATGCTTGAATTTCTTCTGCTGGAGACACCAGTTCAGAGTCTTGACACTCAGAAAGGTGGTGAGGAACAGGGAAAACCTTTAAAATGTTCATTTCTAAGTTTTAAAAAAAACAAACTCTGTTCATCCTTTTCTGATTTTATTATCTTTTCAGTTTCAGGTGCAGCTTCTCTTCGTATCGATCCAGACCGCATGCAGTTCTTTGACCATGAGCGTGTCTCTTTTCATTGTGAGGGAACTGATGGTTCTGCTCAGTTTAGAGGGAGCAGGGCCAATGGAGAATTTACTCCAGCATGCGCCATGAAGAGGAAATCCTCAGGCTTGTCCTGCAGAACTGCTGCACTGTATCCCACAGACAGTGGAGAATACTGGTGTGAGACTGACGGAAGAAAAAGAAGCAACAGCATCAACATCATCATCACTGGTACTTTTTTAAGCCATTATATCTATTTTGAACTTGTAATCTTAGTCAACTTTATGTGACAATGGTGGTCCTGTCACTGTGCCTCCAATTGATCATGCGCCCTGGCTACTTCGCCAAGGGGATGTATCTTTGGCTGACTGGCAAGCACGCATGACTCTTACCCGTGAGGTGTGGGTTCAATCCCCGCCTGGGCCCTCTTCACCTGGCCACATTCATAAATTCTTTTTTAGTTTTCCATTGAGTAACACAAAGTCTGTTCATCAAACTTTCCCCTTCTTCAACATGTTCTTCAGGAGGCTCAGTGATCCTGGAGAGTCCTGCTCTCCCTGTGATGGAGGGAGATAGTGTGACTCTGTGCTGCAGAGACAAGAAGACTTCCACCAAAGCTGTTTTCTATAAAGACAACGTCACAATGAACTACAGTCCAACACAAGAGATCAGAATGAACAACATCTCCAGGTCTGATGAAGGACTGTACAAGTGCAGCATCCAGGGAGCTGGAGAGTCACCAGTGAGCAGACTGACTGTCACAGGTGAGAGACAAACATTTCACCGTTTCATAACCGTCACCCTGTGTTAATGAAGGTTTGTTCAAATTTTGTGTAACCTTTCATTATAACAAAAATATGAAATGATCAGATGTGGACAAAGGTCAAAAGATACAGTCATGGTTGTAAAGACCTCACAAAACATGTTTTAGCCCCATGAACACAAGACCCCAGCAACACCGTTGGACACAAGGACAAACTGACTAGAGTCTGGTCTTAGAATGTCAAAGGTCACTGTGGCCCCGTAAAATGTAATGATGACATTTTTTAGCCAGAAGTTCAAATGTCATCTCTATGTCCTACGGAATGGCGCACTGGAACCGTGTCAGACATTGGACATAGAGATGACATTTGAACTTCCCTGTTGGGCAAGCACTTCTCAAATCTTCTTGCCCCATCTAAATTCTTATTTGCCCTGCGTAACAGGTTTTTTTTCTGGCTGTGTGGCGCATACTATCCTCATGTCTTGTATCTTAAAATCCATTTCCTGTTGACTGTATACAAGACTTCTTTCTTCAGCAGGAAGTATTGATTGTTTATAATTACATTTAAATGGCAACCATTGCAGACATGTAAAATTAAATGTTATTTCACATTATTTGACCAGTAGCAGTTACAGTACACCTCCGTGCCCTATCTGAACAGATGAGCCACCTGTTTAATGCCTGATATGAGCCTTTCAAGGCTAAAAACATTAACCTGGACAACATTTTAACAGATAGCTGGCTCCTCCAATCAGATTTTGCATTCACGTTCTGCAGTGGACGGTGGACAATTTAGCATCTGTATTAATTCAGTATCTAAAAATATTTGAATATTAGAAAAGACCAATTAAAAAAAATATTTTTAAGATGAAAATGTTGGCCCTCTGAAAAGTATGTCCATATTATGCTCTCTACTTGGTTGGGGTCCTTTGACTAAATAGCCCAGACTTTTAATGTTATTCTAGTTTATTGAGACGCCCCTGGAAAACTAAGGATGTGGGACATTGAAACAACAGTGACACGGAAACAGCCAATCATCTTAACAGTTGTGTAGTTTGGTTGAAGCACCGTCTCCAGGTGTGTTTATAGACAACAGGGTTATAACCTAAAAAGGACACGTTAGCTCGTCGGTATAGTAACGGTAACAGGTGACTGTTATGCATGCATCTGTCCTGTGTCTGAAACAGCAGCAGCGTTAATGAAGCAGCGCAAGGCCGCTCACCATCGCTGAAACGCTTGGTGAAATCGGCAATTAAATATGACCAGTTTGATTCCACCTTTGCTCCGCATCAATCCCCCTTCCCCGTCTCTCTCCAGCTCTACTTTAAAAATAAATGCACAATAGCCCAAAAATAAGAAAATCTGAGTCAGTGCTTGCCCGACCGGGCAAGTCTGCACAGGTTCTACTGGCTAACCTGTTATTGCCCCGGGCAGTCAAGCAAGCAACCATTAATGTTGAACCCTGTAAGTGTGCTGGGTAACGCTTGTGAAGTTTTTGCTGCAGTAGCTACAGTAGGTTGAGCACTTGCTTTCGACTTGGGTGACTGGGGAGCGAATCCCCAAAGGGTAGCATACTGGTCCTATTGTCTTGTATTTTAGCCCACTCATTGTTAGCCGGCTGGGGACATAACAGACACAGAAGCGCTGCTAATAGTTGTGTGACAGTTGAGGTTCCTGTCACTATGCCTTCAATTGATCATGTGCCCTGGCTACTTGGTCAAAGGGATGTCCCTTTGACTGACTGGCAAGCGCGCATGACTCTTACCCGGGAGGTGTGGGTTCAATCCTCTGCCCTCTTCACCTTGCCACAGTTGCAACACGCCAAGAGCCTTTTTTTTTTTACGCTGCCCATTTAAACTGATTGTTTCGTTCACATTAGATGCACCAGTTCCAGGGTGCCATTCCAAAAGGTCTGCCATTCCGAACGTTTACTCTCATGCGTCGGAATGCCGGCCCTTAATTATTTATAGAAAAGGGGTGTCATTCTGAACCTGAAAAAAGTCCACTCGTAAAAGGTTTAAGGCACTGGGTACACACCGAACGCTTCGGTAGTACAGTGGAGTGGAGTGGAGTGGAGCTGCATAACAGCAGAGACTTTCTTGGCCTCTACTTGATCTCTTCACTAAACAATCGCACTGTGAACCAACTCCTTTCTACATTGCCTAAATGTAAATAAAACATATTCAGAACGGCGGCCCCTCGGAAGTTTGGAATGACAGCCCTTCGGGAATTTCAGGCTGGCAGACCCCCCCCCCCCCCAGCTCATGCCCTGTAACAATCGTTTCAGTGTCTGGTCTTTTTGCCGTGAACGATCGCGTCAAGTCGGCAGGAAGTCAAACAAAGACACACAAGAGAATCCGGTCAATTTTCCAAATTAAAACAATTTTCAAAATAAAACACCACGATTGACACCTTTGGAATGGCACCCCCACTGAAATTTGGAATGACGGACCTTCAGAAAGTTTTCGGAATGGCAGTCCTTTGGAATGGGGGTCGCCCCCCGTCTGACAAGCACCTGTCTGCAGGTACATTTTAACAATGCAAAGAGAACTCCTTTCTGTCAAATATCTTGTTTCTGTTGTCTTTGCAGAACTCCACAGAGACACTTGTACTGACACGTCTAGAGACACTTGTCTCTTCTCAGACAACTTCATCCATGTCCTTCTCCTCATGAGGATCATCTTCACCGTTGTGGTAATGGTTCTGCTGCTGCTGCTGCTGGGACGACTTCACTGTGGGAAACTCGGACGTTCACAGAAAAAACTTGACGACTGAAACACATGAAACTCTTGAAGGACACGTACAGTGCTGTGGTGTGTTTTAATTTGATCTTTGTGTGTGACTTGTGTTTTTGTGCTGGTTGTTGTCACCAAGGTGAAAAACCACAGTGAGACGAGACACGAACACGGAGCTCTGTCAGAGCGTCTTCAGGGTTTTATTTAGATGCTACAGATGCTGTTTGACATTAAGACACATTTAGAATGAGAAACTAAAGACACAACCACAACAAATGTTACTTTGAAACAAGCATAAAGACATGAAGACATGAAGACGACTCCTCTACCAGTGTTTTAACAGTTGATTCTTCATCTAATCAATGCCTCTGTGTAAATTATGTTGAAGTTAGACACGTTTTAAACTTTAATAATCCTCAATTTTAATTCAACATTTTTCAAGTAAAAAATATGATTTTGAGTTAATCTCTAAATTTACAAACCTGAACCAGGCCTTGAGCCCCGCCCACCAGACACCACCATGGTCTGAAGAGGAAACAGTATCACAATGGTTTTCACAAGTCAAATAAAGACACTGAGACTGTTATTAACCCGCAGCAGCAGCTTTTCTTCAAGCCTCAGTCTGTCATAAATACAAAACCCTCTGAGTGTCACCAGTCTTTCAGCTTCAACTGCTCTTCATGATTACACTGTTTATTTACTTTGTTTGCCATGTTGTTCTGTTGTTCTGTTTTCTTGAACAGATCCTGTTCTTCTCTCTCTCAAATGAGCTGCATTGTCACATATTGTCAAAAACCCTTGTAATCATAAGAAATAACAAAGAATTCCTTTGTAATAAAGCTGTGAAAACGTCTGAAATTCTGTTTCCAATGCCTCATTATTATGTACAGAGCATAGATAGTGAGTGATGAATGTAAACTCTTTTTTGTTTGTTGCTGAGTCAGGACAATTACTGTGTGGTTCAGTTTATTGAGGAAAATAATAATTAACTGATGTTGAGGATGATGCACCTGATAAATAATGAAACTATGATCCTTAAAAAAAAGCGAGTGGGGTGTTGAATGTCTTCCAACACTCTTTAACTCAATGTGCATCATGTTGTTTCATGATCAGTGGACTGGGTACTAGTCATAATTCCTTGCCTCCTCCCGGTGGGACATGCCCGGAACACCTCACGAGGGAGGGAGGCGTCCAGGGGGCATCCGATAGAGGTGCCCGAGCCACCTCAGCTGACTCCTCTCGATGTGGAGGAGCAGCGGTTCTACTCCGAGCTCCTCCCGGGTGACCGAGCTCCTCACCCTATCTCTAAGGGAGCACCCCGGGATCCCGCCCTTTCGGTCACTACCCAGAGTTCATCTCTGAGGTCAGAGGTCAGATGACGCGACTACAAAGTCGATCATCGACCTCCGACCTACGGTGTCCTGGTGCCACATGCACTGGTGGACACCCTTATGCTCGAACATGGTCTTCGTTATGGACAAACTGTGGCTAGCATAGAAGTCCAATTACAAAACATCACTCGGGTTCAGATCGAGGAGGTCCCAATCACACCTCTCCAGGTAACACTGTCACTATACCCACGTGAGCATTGAAGTCCCCCAGCAGAACGATGGAGTCCCTGGTTGGAGTACTTTACAGCACCCATCCCAGGGCCTCCAGGAAGGCCGGGTACTCTGCACTGCCATTCGGCCCGTAGGCCGAGACGACAGTGAGAGACCTATCCCCGACCCGGAGGTGCAGGGAAACGACCCTCTCTCACCATGGGCAACCCCAGAGTAGAATAGAGTCCAACCCCTCTCAAGGAGTTGGGTTCCAGAGCCCAGGCTGTGCGTGGAGGTGAGCCCATCTATCTCTAGCCGATACCTCTCAACCTCCTGCACCAGCTCAGGCTCCTTCCCCCCAGCAAGGTGACATTCCATGTCCCTAAGGCCAGAGTTGTTGTCCGCGGATTGGGTCACCGGGGCGACCCGATATATTTTTACCACCCGTGTATTTTTACCCCGCAAAATAAAATTTTAGCTTTTCATAGTCTTCTCTTCCTTGAGCTGCTTCTCCAACTGGGAGGAAGTACAGAGATGAAGAGAGATGATTGATTTGATTTAGTGAATGAAGACACAACATTTAGGTCTGTGTGGATCATAGTGTTGTTTTTGGCGGCCTGTTTTAATTTTAGTTTTAGTCAAGTCTTTCTGTCAAACTGTCATTTTAGTTTTTATTAGTCTTAGTCACGTTCAAACTCCTTTTTGTTTAGTCAAGTTTTAGTCGACTAAAATCTGAGCATTTTAGTCTTATTTTAGTCAGAATAACCCACGACTATTTTAGTCTAGTTTTAGTCGACGAAAACTGATGACATTTTAGTCTAGTTTTAGTCGACAAAAACTGATGACATTTTAGTCTAGTTTTAGTCAATGATTTTAATCTCTTTTTAGTAATGTAATTTTGTTTAAACCAGTTAATATAGTATAATTACCTAGTATAGTATAGATGAAACCATTTTTTTTCTTTTAGTCAAACCCATTTCACAAAACAAACAGGGTTATCTTATTATTATGTTATTGTTACCTTATAGACTCAAGAAAACATCCATTCCAGACGTGGAAGATGCTCTGCTGAGCAGACCGCTCAACATATTTATTTTACCAACAAAACATGTAGGTACACAAACATAAATTTAAATTAAGTAAATAAAATACTGTAGCATCACATCTGACAATGCAACAAAAAAAGTAATAGGCCTACATTCAAGTCATAAAGAGAAACAAGGATTCTCGAGCTACAGTGACATAATATAAAGTGCAAATGTGTGTGTCTGTGACCTGCTTGTAAACTGAATTTTGCATGATGATTTTCATCATAAACTAACTAACTTTAACACACACACACACACACACACACACACACACACACACACACACACACGGTAGGCTAGACACACGCTTCAAACCCACACACGCACGCACACACACACACACACACGGTAGGCTAGACACACGCTTCAAACCCACACACGCACACACACACAAACGCTAGGCTAGACACACGCTTCAAACCCACGCACGCACGCACACACACACGGTAGGCTAGACACATGTTCTTTTTCTTCCCGACAACCCGGCCATGACTCCGTCTCACCCGCCGCATCTAGTTGTGTTTGCCGCGCGTGTGGAGCAGGTGTGGAGAGGGGATTGAGGAAGTGACGCCGCCTGCGTCTGAGCAGCAGCATCCATGGCAGCAGTGCGACTGCGACGCACAGCCGAGGAAACAGAAAACAATAATAACACGACTAACTTTATTTCGTCTCGTCTCGTTTTAGTCAACGAAAATGAGGAGACATTTTAGCAGAGTTTTTGTTTTGTAAACCACATTAGTCTCGTTTTTATTCGTCAACAATATTGCATTATATATTTAATTATAGTTATCGTCACAAGACCACCATTTACGCTTCGTCTCGTCTCGTTTTCGTCACGTGATAAAGGTTCGTTGACGATGATATTTCGCCATAATTTTCGTTGACGAAAGCAACACTAGTGGATCAGAGAGGTTGATGTTTCTACCTAAATCAATGATCTGTCTCTTCTTCTCTCTCTTTATCTACTTCATACAACACTGAGACAGGAAATAACTGTAACATGTTACTGTTCATGACTGTTTTTGTAGCAGTTATGAACAAGTACAAAAAATGCTAATGTGACAGTTGAGGTTCCTGTCACTAACCTCCTCCTTCCTCTTCTCCTTCTCCTCCTGGAGCTGCTTCTCCAACTGGAGGAAGGACAGAGATGAAGAGAGATGATTGATTTGATTTAGTGAATGAAGACACAACATTTAGGTCTGTGTGGATTCTCATCTCAGTTTAGTTGTTGAACAGATGAACCTGTTTGATCCTGGTCTCCAGCTCCTTCTTCTGTCTCTCCAGGTCTTTCTGCTGGTTTTCCATCCGACCAAAGATAATATGAGACAGTTTTTCTGTTTTACCATCAACTGAGACAATAAAATGTAACAATATACATAATAAACTTTAATGAACTTTCATTGAAACTTTCATGAACAGTAACATGTTACAGTTATTTATATTATTATAAGTAGATAAAGAGAGAGACGAAGAGACAGATCATTGATTTAGGTAGAAACATCAACCTCTATGATCTTCTCCTCCCTCTTCTTCTTCAAGGTCACAACCTCCTCCTCCAGCTTCTTCTTCTCCTCCTGGAGCTGCAGAGATGAAGAGAGATGATTGATTTGATTTAGTGAATGAAGACACAACATTTAGGTCTGTGTGGATTCTCATCTCAGTTTAGTTGTTGAACAGATGAACCTGTTGCTTCTTGGTCTCCAGCTGCTCTATGCGAGTCTGCAGTCCGTCTATTTGTTTGTCCTTCTCTCCCTTGAACCGCTGGAATTCTTCTTCTTTCTGTTTCAGATGAGAGGAAAGAGAACAGAGCAGAGATGAGATGGAGATTTTTTTTTATTATAGATTCCATTAATAGAAAGTATGAAGCATCTAATTGTCTTCTTTGTTGAATTAAATGTTTTTTCCTCTTCTACCTGTTTCACCAACTCCTCTTTCATTCCTGTCATGAGCTTCTCTCGCTCTCTTTTTTCTTCCTCCCTTTGATCTGTCTTGATCTCTGTAAAAATAAAACAGGAAATCAAAAAAAAAAAACTCTGTTCACTTCACTTTGTTATCGGTGACTGAAAATTAAACCCCTGATACTTTGATCAAATTAAATTAAATTGTCACAGTGAACTTCTCTGTTCCACCACTAACTCAGTCTTTCCATTGAAGCCGTTCACATTGAACCTGTGAAGAAACTTGACGTTGACAAACCACTGGAGTTCATTTGTGACTTACTGATGATTTCTCTGTTCTTCCAGACATAAAAGACAAATGAGATAATGATCATGATGGAAACAGCCAGAGTAACAGCCAATCCAGTGATGACAGAAGAAGTGGAGTGGACCTTAAAGAAGTCATCTGAAATGAGACAACACACAATCAGATCAGATGGTGTTTTCAGCTGTTTGAAACTAACACAGTGTTTAATGTAGAGTTTGGACCTGGAACATGAATGTGAGTGTCTCTGGTCTGGTTGATGGTCTTCTGTTGGACTCTACAGGTGAAGCTGTTGCTGTGTCTCTTCTCCACAGTCACTCTGCTGCTGACAGTATAGAGGACATCAGGACCTCTGACTGTCTCTGTAGGTCCAGCAGAGAGCAGCTTTCCCTCAGCGTCCAGCCACAGCAGCTCAGGCTCTGGATACCAGCCTTTAGACTCACACTGTAACACCACTCCCCCCTTGTCTTTGTCAGTCCCTGCTAGACTGAGGACAGCTGAGGAGGCAGCACCTGGAGACGGACAACAGGGACATTTCAGAACAAGAGTCAGAAATACAACCATGAACCTAACAATTCAATACTATGATGAATGATGATAATATTCATTATAATTCTTCCCTTTAAGTTTTGATGCTGAATTGTACTTTCTTACCAGTAAATCAGTCTTTTACATCAAACCACTCTTAGTCTTTGGCCATTAACAACTTAAAACTAAAGTAACAGTTGGTTCCTACTCTACCCCCCGTAATACTAAGCCTATGCGTTCAAGATAGTAATTTCAACAACAGAAAAATAATTCCAGCTGTTGGTTGCCAGACGTTGTTAAGTGTAACACACTGTAGCTTAGAGAAGATGCAGGATATCAAATGTTTAATTTTTACCTTTGTCTTGGAACTAATTGTGATGTTAGATAAATTACTTGTAACTTGTTACAGGGAGAGTGGAGGCTCCTTCCACACCCTGGCTGGAAACCAAAACTGCGAGTCTTTGACCTGTTGCCACACAAACACGCTCCCTAAGTCTCTTTGTAGCAAGGTGAAGAGGGCTTGGGGGGATTGAACCCACACCTCCAGGGTAAGAGTCATGCGCACTTGCCAGTCAGCCAAAGGAACATCCCCTTGGCCAAGTAGCCAGATCAATTGGAGGCATAGTGACAGGACCCTCAACTGTGACAATAGCATGTATATGATAAGCCATGATCCCTGATTGATTATAAAAGGGTTTCGTTGAAAACAAACGCACACGACCAGGAGGAGGCTGGGGAACACAGTGGAGAAGTGATGGCTGCTGATGGTACTATGTAAGTCAATATCAAACCAATTAAAATGTTGTAACTTATTTAATTTAGGCTTTATAATTTATGGAAAAGCAATATTTGTATTCTGCACCACGCATAAAGCTTCAGCTGGTAACAATTATTCAGTCACATTTGCTGGAACAGTCATTAAGTTCTGATAGTCAGACATTGAATGAGTAATTTAGGACAAAATCCAACTCCACTGGCTCCACCTACAGCCTGGAATCGTACAGTATTTGCCAAAATCCACCACGACCAACGAAAGTCAAAGTATCGTTTTGGAGTCTCCGGTTGTTATGGATATAGCATGCCTTCTGTAGGTGTGTTTATGGCTACTTTGGGGGGAGCTTGGCAGAAGTTCATAAAGGGACCTGATGATGTATTGTCTTGAAATTTCTGACCAAGTCGTGGAGTTTACTTTCACTTTCATCAACTTACCAACTGGAGCTTTAACACTCCGTGGATGTATCACTTTTGAAAAAATATAGCTTTTACAGTAATAAGCGTTCTCCATGAGCATTCTTAGTAAGAAATCTCTCCAACCTTTATTTTTTATTTTTTTTATTTTTTTATTATTTATTATTTCCTTCACTTTTCTGAGATCATGTGCTTAAACAGGCCAGTTGGAAATAAAGTGACGTCAACAGCATCTGACTCGATCCCCCTCTTGCTACTTCTTTGGTCCTGCCCCTGGGCCATTCTGAAGGTGAGCTCCAACCACTGAGATCTCTCGGCGTAAAACCACATCAGTATTCTCTGGTACCGCTTCTCCTCACAGACTGCTCCTTGCAGAGTCTGCGCTGCACCTCAGTTTCACTTGTTCTTCTATTTGACAGAGTTGACAGGTGACTGACTGACTCAGTCTTGAGACCAGACGACACCAAACTGCTCACTCAGTATTTCACTACTTACCAATATTAAGCTCAACAACAGATTCCGTCCCCTTGTCTGGTATCAAACATCTGTATCTCCCTTCATCAGCAGGTTTAAGTCTGGACAGTTTCAGTGAAATGTTTCCGTGCTTCAGTTCATCAGTGAACAGTGATGTTCGTCGTGAGTACGATGGGTTTTTCATGCCCACAAGCTCCTCATCTATACGCCACACATGGACATATCTTGGCTGCAGGTCAGGCCTGGACCACTCCACTGTGTAGCTGGTAACATCCTCAGCAGGTTGAAGGTGACACGGCAAAATGATGTCATCACCAATTGTGGCCACTATTGGCTGAGAGGAACCAATTAACTGAGACTGACCTGAAAAGAGAGGATATTTTATCATTAGTTTATTTTCTAAAGACATTATTGCATCATCTGCAAAAAAAATCGCACAAGATTTGCATTGACACCTAGTTCACGGCTCCACAAATCACGCAAGATTCCAGCAGAGCAACACTGGGAGCTTCCGCTACAAACAAGCTTAAAATATAGACTTTTTTTTTTCTGAACAATTTCTCATGTTGGGGCTTCAATACAAGACGGACATTACAGACGAGCAGTATGGAGGTATTTGGATGTTTTTTGGTGTGTCTTTTTGGACAAAGAAAAGTGAGGCTCGTTCACAACAGTCATATGGACATGCACTGCTGCACGGACCCCCCCCCCTTCTCACAAAATTTGAACTATAAGTTTAATCTGGTGACGATACTGAACAAACATACATCATACACCAGAATAAAAATCTAAATTGATTTTTTCTTTCCAACAGTTGGTGGTGGGCAGGTGTTTGACTGCATCAAAAGAGAAACATTTTAAGAGAAGAATCCATGTATCTGTGGGTCCAACACTGAACTTCACATACTGCTTACTTAATTTGTTAAAAAATCTTTCTTATTTTTCTTATTTTATGGTTGAGGTTACCTCCAACAAAGGACATCAGGAGAAGATGGACGACCAGGACACTGATGGTTGTGAGTGGAGACTGAATGGAGAGTCCAGCCATCTGATGGAACATTATGCAGGTCTGAAAATGTACAGAAACCGTGAAAACATGAAAATCATATCTGTACAGCAAATTCACCACAATTTATATTAATGATGAATTCAAAACAAAAGATTCTTGTTTTAAGGCCCCAGATACTCACTTTTTTTTTTTTTTTGTTACTGGAAGCTACAACAAATTGTACAAACAAAATGTTTTATAGTCATGGATTTTACAATATTTTTCCCCTCTAAACGTTTTATAAAATCAACATCACCACGTATATTCTTTCAGTTTTAACAGCATATTCTAAGAGACATTCACATAGCCAGGAAAAAAATCAGCCTTATACTGGGCATTGTGTTAATGAAGCGGTTTTGTAGTTTCAAACATTCAAGCACATAGCTAACGACCTGTGGAGAGCTATGTGGCTGGTCATTTGTGCTGAATAAATTAGCCTATTGTGGACAATAATTTACATGCTACACTCTGTTTATATCCATCTGTCTAGTCCATTTGAGACAACAATGTCTCTTAGTATCTGACAGTTAACAACAAACTATAATAAGAGGCCGATTCATTATGAATGGATTAAATAACAATCAGCATTCAATGCATGAATACAACTTTTTGTTATAGTAAATTCATTTTTACGTTTTTCGATTAAAACAGAAGCAAAGTGATTGAGAAGACCACGTACCTGCTGCTAGTTGTGTTGCTCATTCAACTCTGAAGTCTGTAAATCATTTACTGACTCATGATCATAAATAAAGACCTCTGACCAGAACAGTTTATCTAGATCAGAAAGCCTCAGATTTATCATCTCAAATCATGTTCAACTTCCTAAACTCCAAGTTCAACCAAGCTGTTTTGTTGTTTACAATTTATTTGTGAATGGCCTTTTTGATCAAATGTGAATCTGACCACAGATCAGTAAATCAGTCCCACATTAACCTCAAAAACATGACGGCCACATTTTAATTTAAATCTGAATATCTTTATGAGGGACTTTGACCCTGTTGCCAGGCAACTGATCAGTTGATAAAACAATACAGCTTCAAAGTGTAGTAGGCTATATATAAAATGATGTCGCTGTTTTTACCTGTTCTTACTGTTTAGTCCTTTAAAGTGATAGTTCACCCTAGATTGAAGTTTTGCTCATTATCTACTCACCCTCATGTGGACTAAGGGCTGGAAGACGTTTCAGAGTCCTCCGTTCCTTCTCTGAGTTACAGCGGGTCTTGGCGTAGCAGTGCATTTCAATGTAATGGTTGCAAGCGGACACCAGAGGCCTTTGTAAAAAAAAAAAGACACACCAAAAACATCCAAATACTTCCATGCTGCTCGTATGTAATGTCCGTCTTGTACTGAAGCCCTGAGATGCGGAATTGTCCAGAAAAAAATAGATAAGTCCACATTTTAAGCTTGTTTGTAGCATTAGCTCCCAGTGTGTTGTGCAGCTCTTCCACTGCCAGTCCGCATGCGCAACTTCTTCCAGCCCTTAGTCGACATGAGGGTGAGTAGATAATGAGCAAAACTTCAATCTAGGGTGAACTACAGGTGTTGTTGGGTTTTCTCTGTGATGGCTGTGTTGTAGGCCCAGGTGACGTCACTGCCAATGTGCACTCCCAGGCAGGGATTGGACCCCAGTGAAAATAACAGATATATAGCTTTTTTCTAAAGACATTGTTGCATCATCTGCTAGGCTAACTTGTTCTACTAATTAGCTCTACATACATAGGCTATAGATATGTAACAGTGAGTGAGGAAGTGGTAATTGAGGCTACGTTCACTGACGGGTCCTGTCACTATGCCTCCAATTGATCATGTGCCCTGGCTACTTGGCCAAGGGAATGTCCCTTTTCATTTCATTTCATTTATTTCATTCATGGTATACATTCTTAATAATGTTGTACAAAATTACATAATGTGCAAATTATCACCATGAATGAAAAGGAGCAGGATGAAGAAAAGTTGCCCCTCTCTGTTGATACGATTACATTGACTTACTGAACACCAATATATACCCTATACATATCTGTGACAAGAAAACAAACAAAATACCACTCTTCTATCTATTTTTTCTCTCTCTCCTTCTTCTTTTTTGTAGGCACTTATCTTTTCTGTTTTTTCTTTGGGTGACTGGCAAGCACGCATGACTCTTACCCAGGAGGTGTGGGTTCAATCCCCACCCGGGAGCCGCCCTTTCCACATTTGTCTTCCCCACATTGATGCAGGGGTTGTGCATTGCAAAGGCAATTAGATTGATACTTTAAGTTGTGTTCTGCAGACAACTATGATGATAGTTAATGCAGGTTATCATCATAACCTTTTGTAATCATCATAACCTTTTGTAATTATTATCAATATCAGACCTGGATTAAACAAACCAATAGACACATTAAAATACTAAAAGCCATCTGTGCCACTTCTACAACTACATTTTGCAATGTTATTGTACTGTATCTTAGACTGAGAGACCACCACAGCCTCTGAGGCCCTGCCCCCCTTTTGCAGCAGCATCAGAAAAAACCTCCACAGGAAGAGGAAGTT
Organism: Decapterus maruadsi; assembly: GCA_030347415.2. NCBI lineage: Eukaryota > Metazoa > Chordata > Actinopteri > Carangiformes > Carangidae > Decapterus > Decapterus maruadsi. Next base: position 2,063,463 of record CM064898.1, read on the forward strand.
GTCACGTACGTTCTACTTCAGTTGTATTTCAGCTCAACGCTCAGTCTGCAGCAAGACGACATGGAGGTCACAGCTCTCTGCTTCAGACTGTGTGAGTACTCAGTGTCACATTTCTTCTCTTTCTGTCCTCACTTTTACATGTTGCTGCTCATCAAAGCATCTGTTGCTCATTTACTACATTGCTCCTTTGTTTCTCCAGTGATGCTTGAATTTCTTCTGCTGGAGACACCAGTTCACAGTCTTTATGCTCAGGAAAGAGGTGAGGAACAGGGGAAACCTTTAAAAATGTTCATTTCCAAGTTTTGATTCATTTATTTATTCATGTTTGAACTCATTTCATCCTTCCCTGGATAAGAAAACTGAATATGGATGATTCATTTGGAACGTTTCTAAGAAAAATGTGTTTATTATTATTGTTATTTATTATTTTCTCAGTTTCAGGTGCAGCTTCTCTTCGTATCGATCCAGACCGTCTGCAGTTCTTTGAGCTTGAGCGTGTTGCTTTTCATTGTGAGGGGACTAATGGTTCTGCTAAGTTAAGAGGGAGCAGGGCCAATGGGGAATTTACTCCAGCATGCGTCATGAATAGCACATCTTCAGGCTTGTCCTGCAGAGCTACTGCACTGTATCCAGCAGACAGTGGAGAATACTGGTGTGAGACTGACGGAAGAAAAAGAAGCAACAGCATCAACATAATCATCACTGGTACTTTTTTTAAGCCATTATATCTATTTTGAATTTGTAATCTTACTCAACTTTATGTGACAGTTGATGTTCCTGTCACTATGCCTCCAATTGATCATGTGCCCTGGCATCTTGGCTAAGGCGATGTCCCTTTGGCTGACTGGCAAGCGCGCATGACTCTTACCCGGGAGGTGTGGGTTCAATCCCTGCCCGGGCCCTCTTCACCTTGCCACATTCATAAATTTTCTTTTAGTTTTCCATTGAGTAACACCAAGTCTGTTCATCAAACTTTCCTCTTCTTCAACATGTTCTTCAGGAGGCTCAGTGATCCTGGAGAGTCCTGCTCTTCCTGTGATGGAGGGAGATACTGTGACTCTGCGCTGCAGAGACAAGACGACTTCCACCAAAGCTGTTTTCTACAAAGATCGAAAACTGATGACCAACAGTGCTGCCATGGAGGTCACGATGAACGTCTCCAGGTCTGATGAAGGACTGTACAAGTGCAGCATCCAGGATGTTGGAGAGTCAGCAGAGAGCAGACTGACTGTCACAGGTGAGAGACAAACATGTTTCATAACAGTCATCTTGTGGTAATGAAGTATGACAGTTGAGGTTCCTGTCACTATGCCTCCAATTGATCATGTGCCCTGGCTACTTGGCCAAGGGTCAAAGGGCCAAATGTCCCTTTGGCCGACTGGCAAGCGCACATGACTCTGACCCGGAAGGTGTGGGTTCAATCCCTGCCCGGGCCCTCTTCACCTTGCCACAGAAGGTTGGAATTTGTTCAAATTTTGTAAAACCTTTCATTACAGCAAAAATATGAAATGATGTGGACTAAGGTCATGGTTGCAAAGACCTCACAAAACATGTTTCGGCCCCATGAACACAAGATCGCAGGCCCCATTAAATGTAATGATGACATTTTTTAGCCAGAAGTTCAAATGTCATCTCTATGTCCTATGGAATGGCGCACTGGAACCGTGTCTGACATAGGACATAGAGATGACATACTATGTCTATACTATACTATCGCTCATGACTTGTATCTTAAAATGCATTTCCTGTTAACTGTATACAACACTAATTTCTTCAGCGGGAAATATTTATTATTGTTTTACATTTAAATGGCAACCATTGCAGACATGTAAAATAAAATGCTATTTCACATTATTTGACCAGTAGCAGTTACACCCTCTGTGCCCTGTCAAAACAGGTGAGCCACCTGTTTAATGCCTGATCACAGTTGAAACCTTGAAGTGAAGGGCCATTCGTGGCTAAAAACATTAACCTGGACAACATTTGAACAGATAGCTCCTCCAATCAGATTTTGCATTCACGTGCTGCAGTGGACAGTGGACAATTTAGCTTCTGTATTAATTCAGTATCTAAAAATATTTGAATATTAGAAAAGACCAATTAAAAAAAAACATTTTTAAGATGAAAATGTTGGCCCTCTAAAAAGTATGTCCATCTATATGGTCATACCCTGCAGTGATCGTTTCAGCGTCTGGTCTTTTTGCCGTGAACGATCGCCAGTGGCGTTGCAAAGGTCTTGTGTGGCTCCAAGCAAGAGATTTCCGGGGCCCTCCCTCCTGATGGACCTTCGGAAATTTTCGGAATGGCAGTCCTTTGGAATGGGGGTTGCCCCCCGTCTGGCAAGCACCTGACTGCAGCTACATTTTTTTTAACAATGCGAAGAGAACTCCTTTCTGTCAAATATCTTATATCTTTTGTCTTCACAGAACTCCACAGAGACACTGGTGCCTTAGACACCTTTAGAGACACTCGTCTCTTCTCAGACAACTTCATCCATGTCCTTCTCCTCATGAGGATCATCTTCACCATCGTGCTGGTGGTTCTGCAGCTGCTGCTGCTGGGACGACTTCACTGTGGGAAACTCTGTCATTTACAAAAAAAAACTTGACGACTGAAACACATGAAACTCTTGAAGGACACGTACAGTGCTGTGGTGTGTTTTCATTAGATCTGTGTGTGTGACTTGAGGTTTTTGTGCTGGTTGTTGTCACCAAGGTGAAAAACCACAGCGAGACGTGAAACGTAGATGGAGCTCTGTCAGAGCGTCTTCAGGGTTTTATTTAGATGCTACAGATGCTGTTTGACATTAAGACACATTTAGTCACATGAGAAACTAAAGACACGGCCACAACAAATGTTACTTTGAAACAAGCATAAAGACATAAAGACATGAAGACGACTCCTCTATCAGTGTTTTAACAGTTGATTCTTCATCTAATCAAAGCCTCTGTGTAATCAGTGTTGAAGTTAGACACATTTTAAACTTTAATAATCCTCAATTTTATTTCAACAATTTTCAAACGTAAAAAAATGATTTGAAGTTAATCTCTGAAATTACAAACCTGACCCAGGCCTTTAGCCCCGCCCACCAGACACCACCATGGTCTGAAGAGGAAACAGTGTCACGATGGTTTTCACAAGTCAAATAAAGACACTGAGACTGTTATTAACCTGCAGCAGCAGCTTTTCTTCAAGCCTCAGTCTGTCATAAATACAAAACCCTCTGAGTGTCACCAGTCTTTCAGCTTCAACTGCTCTTCATGATTACACTGTTTATTTACTTTGTTTACCATGTTGTTATATTGTACTGTTTTCTTCCTCTCAAATGAGCTGCATTGTCACATATTGTCAAAAATCCTCATAATTAGTGAATTTCTTTGTAATAAAGCTGTGAAAACTTCTGAAATCCAGTTTCCATTGCGTCATTATTATGTACAGATCATAGACGATGAGTGATGAATGTAAACTCTTTTTTTGATAAAGGGTTGTTGAGTCAGAACAATTACCGTGTGGTTCAGTTTATTGAGGAAAATAATAATTAAATGATGTTGAGGATGATGCACCTGATAAATAATGAAACTATGATCCTTAAAAAAGGTGAGTGGGGTGTTGAATGTATCCAAAAAATATATCAAATAGGTTTGATGAACCATTCTGATTGGAGCTGTGTTTGTGTGTAAAATGTTTTACAGTATATGCATTCTCGATGCAGTGTCTCCATCCATGCAAGAAGATGAAGATGCAACATTCTCCTCTGATGGAGAAGCTTCATTTTCTCAAGCGGGTTGGAGAATATTTAAGCTGTTAATAGTGTTACATATAGATACAAAGAGAAAGAGTAGAGGAGACAGAGTTCATAATGATCCTTGTCTCACATGGACTCCATCTGTTTCATTAGCTTCTCCACTTCCCTCTTGGCTTCCTCCTTCTTCCTGTTGGTCTCAGCTTGGTTTGTCTCCAGCTGGGATTGAACAGAGACATGGACAGAGACTCAGTGTTGGACCAGCTTTGTCTTAAAGACATGAATGTGACACATGACTTACTGTTACAAATTTAAACTCGTATTGTTACAAACAGAAAATCACTGATTGAACAGATGAACCTGTTTGTTCTTGGTCTCCAGCACCGTCTTCTGTCTCTGCAGGACTCTCTGCTGATTTTCCATCTGATCAAAGATAATGTGGGCCAGTTTTACTGTTTCAGCGTCATAAAGACAATAAAATGTCACACCATATAATAAACATTAATAGATTTGTACACAACTTAAGATGTGTAGTAGAGGAAACATCAGTAAGTGGTTATCATCAAGATCAACCCAGAGGACATCTGGTTTTAAGAAAAATCACAGCACAGAATCCGCCCTGTTAAAAATCCACAATGACGCCATCCTCATACTCCTCGACCTCAGTGCTGCATTTGATACTATCGACCACAACATCCTTATAGAGCGCCTCCACCATGCTACCGGATTAAATGGCACCGCACTGAACTGGTTCATATCCTACCTCAACAAAACAACAACTTTCTCTGTAAACATTGGCACACTCTCCTCCCCCCCAGCTACCCTCTTCTGCGGAGTTCCACAAGGCTCAATCCTTGGCCCCATTCTCTTCTCCATCTGCATGCTTCCCCTTGGTCAAATCATTCAAAAATACGGCATCTCGGGGCCTCGCGTGGCGTAGTGGTTAGAGCAGGCGCCTCATGTGTAGAGGCACAGTCCTCGCTGCAGTTGGCCCTGGTTCGAATCCCGCATCGGGCGCCATTTACTGCGTGTCATTCCCCCTCTCTCTGCCTCCCCGTTTCCTGTCTGTCTCAACTGTGCTATCCATAAAGGCAAAAATGCCCCCAAGATGCCCTCAAGACAGTTTTGAGTTGTGGAGAGTTTTGTAGGTGAGGAGAAGGACTTTATGTTGGATGTGGTATATGTACCGGGAGCCAGTGTAGTTCGATGAGGACAGGGATGATGTGGTCAGATGATTTGGTGCGGGTAATGATCCGAGTGGCCGTGTTCTGAAGGATCTGCAGTCTGTTGATGAGTTTGGTGGGGAGTCTGGTGAGGAGGGCGTTGCAGGAGTCGATGCGTGATGTGACAAATGAGTGAACCAGGATTTTGGTGCTGGATTGGGTCAGTGATGATTCTGCAGATGTTGCGGAGGTGGAAGAACGCCGTCCGGGTGATGTTTTGAATGTGGGGTGCGAATAAGAGGGTGTTGTCCAGGATGACGGCAAGGCTCTTGACTTGGAGGGAGAAGGGTACGGGGAATCTGTCGATGACGATGGGTGTAGCTGGGGTGTGTTGTGATTTGGTCAAGGTGGATTTGGAGCCGATTTTATTGCCGTTGAGTTTCAGGAAGTTCCTGCTCCTCCAGCTCCTCCAGCTCCGGGTGTCGTCAAGGCAGGTGATGAGGGATGGCAGCGCTGGGTTTGGAGGGAGATGTAGACCTGAGTGTCATCAGCGTAATAATGAAAGTGGACCCCAAGGTGACGGAGGAGTGTGCCCAGGAGGCGGAGATAAATGGTGAAGAGAAGTGGACCCAATGCTGACCCCTGGGGGACACCCAGTGAAACACCCGGACACCCAGAATTGTGGTTCCTTAGTTGCACGGATTGTTGATGGTCAGTGAGGTGGGATGTGAAGTGCAGCACCACTGATCCCAGGATCCCAGTGCCAGCCAGGCAGTTGTATACATGGTGGATGTTTTTAGCTGCTCTTACTGTAGGGGGCGTTTTTTCCTTTTTACATTCAGGCCTTTGAATTAAATTGGTGACAGAGTTAATGTGACGTTTTAAAAGTATTAGTTTTACTTGTCTTGGTGATAATCTAACATGTTAAAGTGTTGAAATAAAGAATGTTGATTCTTGTTTGAGCTGTCCTCTATAAACAACATGAGGATAATTTCTGTCACTGGCTTTATTTGGTAGTTTGGTGTCTGTCTCTGGCAGGTTACAACATTATCACAGTGACAACATATTTTGCCATAAAGACAGAGGTGCAATGTCTCAGACTGAGAGCCCCCCTCAGCAGCCTCTGAGCCCCTGCCCCCCTTCTGCAGCAGCAGCATCAGAAATAACCTCCACAGGAAGAGGAAGTTGTCACGTACGTTCTACTTCAGTTGTATTTCAGCTCAACGCTCAGTCTGCAGCAAGACGACATGGAGGTCACAGCTCTCTGCTTCAGACTGTGTGAGTACTCAGTGTCACATTTCTTCTCTTTCTGTCCTCACTTTTACATGTTGCTGCTCATCAAAGCATCTGTTGCTCATTTACAACATTGCTCCTTTGTTTCTCCAGTGATGCTTGAATTTCTTCTGCTGGAGACACCAGTTCACAGTCTTTATGCTCAGCAAAGAGGTGAGGAACAGGGGAAACTATTAAAAAATAATTCATTTGATCGATCTTTATTTAACTCAGTTATCCCTTCTCTGAATAGACACTGTGTATGGATGACTAATTTGGAACATTTTTAGGAAAAAATATTTTATTTTCTCAGTTTCAGGTGCAGCTTCTCTTCGTATCGATCCAGACCGTCTGCAGTTCTTTGAACACGAGTCCATCTATTTTCATTGTGAGAGAACTGATGGTTCTGCTCAGTTAAGAGGATCCAGGGATGGTGGAGAATTCACTCCAGCATGCATCATGAAGAGGACATCCTCAGGTTCATCCTGCACAGCTGCTGCACTGTATTCATCAGACAGTGGAGAATACTGGTGTGAGACTGAAGGAGGAGAAAAAAGCAACAGCATCAACATCACCATCACTGGTACTTTTTTTGTTTTAACCATTTTATCTATTTTGAACTTGTAATCTAACTCTCCGTATGAATTCTCTTTGGTTTTCTATTCAGAGTAACATTTCAATTTCCTCTTCTTCAACATGTTCTTCAGGAGGCTCAGTGATCCTGGAGAGTCCTGCTCTTCCTGTGATGGAGGGAGATCCTGTGACTCTGCGCTGCAGAAACAAGACGACTTCCACCAAAGCTGTTTTCTACAAAGATGGAACATCATTGACCAACATTTCAGCACAAGGGATGAGAATGAACAATGTCTCCAGATCTGATGAAGGTTTGTACAAGTGCAGCATCCAGGGAGCTGGAGAGTCAGCAGAGAGCAGACTGACTGTCACAGGTGAGACTGAAACGTTACTAAATGAACAAAACTCGTTTATTACTCCTATGGCCAGAGACGGTTGGAGATTGTACATTAGAAGTCATCTATACATCATTTGGATTCATGGAAAATTTGTATTTGGAAATTATTATGTCTTAGGTATACAGTATGTATGCATATATGCAGGGTTCAGCCCTAAAATACAACATATAATACCATGTTCATTATATAGGGCTAACGGTAAAACTTTACAATAAGGGTCCCTTAATTAACGCTAGTTAGTATATTATTAAACATTAATAGATAAAATAATGTGTTAATTAATGCTAAGTAATGTATACATAATGATAACTAATTACTAACATAATTCAACTTTTAACTTTGAGTAGTAAACATTAATTAACTGCTTACTAATAGGCTACATTAATTAATGTGTTTCCTTATCCTGAGTAATACATAATAATGATTGTTAATATGTAAACAGTTAATTAATGCTTAATTAAGGGATCCTTATCGTAAAGTCAATCAACTGATGAAAAAAATAATTAATTAATTGTGATTAATTGCAAATCATTTATCAATAAATTATCTGCATTTTTCTACTCAAGCTGATAATGAATATATATTTGTGTAAAATAATCAAATTAACATAGAATAAACACAAAGAAAGTATATTTGTATTTTATTTATTTTTGTATTTCTAAATTAAATGTAATGTAGACCGATTGGTTCATTGTAAAACATTTATTCATTGATCTATAGGTGGTGATTTTTTACGGATATTATAACAACTGTAAGATTGATTGATTGATTGATTCTTTTAATGACCACACAGCCAAGCTGGTGGAATTTGTTTTCAGTACAGCTTGTTCAGCAGGTTGACCCCCCACCCTGAAATGTTGTGAATTGAATAAGAAAACACAAGGCTATTTAACACAGCCTATACCAAATACACATTCATACTAAGGATATTTTGAATATATGAATAGATAAAGTTCCATGAATGTATTTTCTTAACTGAACTTTTTGTAGTGGGTTAGGGTTAGGGTTTGTGTAGTGTTTAAATATGTGATTGTGTCTTAACCATATCAGGAAACTAGAAAGTCCTACAGCAGGTGTCATACACTATGTGAAGTTGCATCACGTTCAGTTTCCATCACGTCTCCACCAGCTCAGAAAGAACTCGTCTCCGAAGACTTTGACTCTACGAACCTCCACAACCTGCAGTGGACCATCATCATCATCGTCTCGGCTGTTGCCCTGGTGATGCTGCTGCTGATGCTGCTGCTGGGGTTGATCCCTCATGATGGTACAGAGAAGCAGCTTCTCTCTCTGTACGTATGACAATAATATAAAGTATTTTTCTATTTATGTCAATCATTTTACTTTTCTTTCCATCAGTTTGCTCAAAGACGTCAAGAACATCAGACTCAGGTGAGTTTTATATCTAACGTGACTCAGATGAATTGGATATAAAGTACAGAGTGAATGTATAACCTTTCACACATTTTCTGTGTTTCAGTCTCTGGAGTGGACGATGCAGATGATCTCGATAGTTTGACGTATGCAGTCGTAACATATGCAGTCGTCAGAAAAAGAAAAAGGACGGAGGTGAAGTCGACTTTGTTTTTTCTTCAACACAATGTGAAACACACAACAAGGCATTTCACACATCTGTATTCTGATGGAACTTATTTTAAGACTCAGGTGTTGATCATCTGGGTCGACCACTAGGAGGTTAAAATAAGAAGAGGAGTCCGTGGCAGTTGAAGCGGTCGACTCTAACGTCTGAATGGTTTCTGCTCCCTCTCTCTGTGGTCTGTTGTTTTAGACGCTGCTGACGCTGGTGAGAGTTTGAACGTCTGCACTGAGACAAACCACAGCAGAGAAGCACCGACACAGAACGGTAAGAGGCTGTTCTGACCTTTAGCACCAGTATGTTTATAACCTGATGTAGAAGCAACTGATGATATATGAATCAAATCGAAGTTCAAAAAGCTCAGGGTGAGATCTTTATTACTTATTTATTCATCATCTAATAACCTAAGAAAGGTCCATTCAACTAAGAAGGCCATTGTAGAAAGCTCAGTGACAAGTGACCGTTGAGTTGAGTCATAATTAACCACAGATATAATCTTTATATATTTTGTCTTACAGTTCAAAAGACTCACAAATGAAGACTGAAGAGACAGTTGGTTTGTTGAAGGAGAAATGACCAATAATAAAGTTTCAAAATCAAAAATCATGTAAATTGTACATATGTAATAAAACTGTAAATTTTTTAAGTGTTTTTTTTTTTTTTTCAAGCTCTATTCATAAAAACTGAACTTGATTCACATACACCAATATAAGAACAATCATATCATCCAGTTTTGTCCAACCTGCTTTTTGGTGGATTTCATATCCACCACTCTGATAGAGTTTATGAATCATTAACAGATCATTGACCTTTATTTCTTACTCTGGTTGATCAGTTGTAGAATTTCATGTAAATGTTCAGTGTATTGATCAGTAACAGCTGCTGATTGGTCTGTAAACACTGAAGAAACTGACTGGAGGGTGAAATAGCTGCAGAAATTAAAACCTCATTCATGAAGATATTTTAAGATTTGACATATGAATTAATTGATCAATAATTAAAAGTTTCACTCTGAGTGTGTTTGTCTGAAGTGAACTTTGAGCCTGGTGATCACCAGTGTAAAATATTACAGCTGCAATTAAAACCAACATGACTCAGATCAATGACTCTTTAGTCTGAGTTGATGAACTGAGACACTGCAGCTTTAAGGAGGTCAGGTCTCACTCTCACTGATGGAGAGTTTGTTATTTACACTGAAACTCACAACAAAGCATTTCCTGTGGTGTTTAATATCAGCTACATTTCTGTAAAATAAAAGATCAATTAAATCATTACATGTGACAGAAGAACTCAGGTGTGACCCTGAAGGTGTCACTTGTATCAGAAAACAACTGCAACAACTCATGTACAAATGTGTTTTATTAAAAAATAATAATTAAAAAAGACATGACGTCTACACAGATGTTGTTCTACAATCAAACTGTCAATTATTTACAGAAAGTGAAGATATGAAAAGACTGTGAATGATCAGATCCTCAGACTGTGTTAAATCAGCTCCAGAGACTCTGTCCATCTGTTGGACAGTGGACTTAGTTTGAAACAGAGGACAAAATAAAAACAGCTTTTATTGTATAAACTACTGTCACAGTCGTCCTCACTGTCTTTATTATATTCTATTGAAGGATGAATCAGTTTTCCTTTGTTTCTCATGTGTATAAGCAGTAAAGACTTTACTGTAATGTCTCACTGTTACAGTGTGTTGTGTTGTTTGTGTTATTATGTGTAGAAGTTCATAAAAACATGAAACACAATATTAAACTACATCAGCAAACGTCTTCAGAGTTATGGACGAGTGCATGTCGCCACAGTCTGAAAGAAAAAAGCAAAAAAGAGGTTGTGGATGAGATGAACAGAATATAAAGCAGACATGATGTAATAACATACTATGTAACATGATGTCAGACCTCTCCACTGGGGGTTAGAAGTGTTGCTTTAACCAGTTCTCCAGTTTCTAAGAGTTTGCTGTCTTTGTATTTCTTCCAGACCTGTGAAGATAGAGTTATAGAAGGTGAAAGCTGTGACTTGTTGTCTCCATGACAGAAACCCTGTGTTGACCTGCAGCTCTTTGACATATGAAGTGTGTTTGTCACACAGAGTCCAGCTCAGGCTGTGAGGAAAGTCCTATCATGTTTCTGTTGCTCTGTGCAAATTGTAGAGTCTAGTGTTTGTAGAGGTTTGACCGTCCATCACTTCCCCAGCTTCATGGATGGGAAGCAGGAAATAGTCACAATGTCCCTTTAAGCAGGAAAACACAGAGAAGAGCTGCATCAAGAAATATAAAACTACTTTTAACAACAAGTGAAACTCACAGTGGTAAAATGTCCTGGCTCCAGGAGAATCTCTTGATATGTGATGGTCTCTCTTTTCCATCTGAACTCCAGTTGTAACTTCCAGTTCTTCAGGTTCAGCTTCTGTTTGAAGGAAAGTGGATCATGTCAAACAGGAAGTGACAACATGAGACTGACTAAATAACCATGAAGGACAATAATCACTAAACTTCACTAAGAGTTTCTTCTTGTTGATAAAGGAGAAGCTCAGCTCAGATCCAGCTTCTACTGGAAACACACATTTCTTCTCTGGTCTTCAGAAAAAACAACTTTACCTCAGAGGAGTTGTTGGTGAGAACAACTCTTTCCCCGTATTTGTCAATCATAATGACGTAGTCTTTGTGTGGTTGGTCCTGTCTCTCCATGCTGGATGTCTGATGGAGGAGGAAACATGAGTTAGATGTGAAGCAGTGAGTGGAGGTGATGGAGGAGAAGATCAGCTGGAAGAAGCCAGGGGCCTCTTTTATTGTGGATACATGTTTTTTTACACCCTTTTCCCCTCGTTTTGTGCGTACGCACTTTTGTCCGCCAAATTTGGGATCTATCAAGCCAAAACCTGACGGGAAAAAGTGCAGAAATTTCCACCCATCTTGACCCTGGCGTACCGGGATTTACACCTTTTTTGAGGAACAGGAGGAATTGGCGACGCAGCTGCTGAGTCAGAGAACTGCAGTGAGAGGCAGAGAGGAGCGGAGTAGTGTTTACTCTCTATTGGTGGAGCGTTGATGCTGGCAATCCAACCCGCTCTGTAACCTGCTCTATAATAACACTAGGCTATATGTTAATAAACAGAGAGGATTGAGCTTTTTGCTTTTTTGCTTATACTGTAGGTACACACTCTAGTCCGACAAGGATCGAACCCGCCAAGTTTAAAACACACCAGCAGCGCACACTGATCTGCAGCGACTGAGACTGTTATTATTCTGTCACCTGCGAGGTGCAGGTGTGTTTGGAGCTGACGAGAGGAGGGAATAAAGAGCGAGACAACGTGGCCCTGAGGAGGAACAGTGAAGGACTCTAATTATGGAAAATGACCTAAACCAGTCCAGTAGAGCTGCAACTGTCTAGTGGAAAGGCGTGCAAAGTAATGGTTACTATCGTTGAAATCCTGCTTTACATTGTTTTAACATATAGGTAAAAAAAAAAAAAGAGAAAAAAAAAAGATTTTCTGTGGTAAGGGGGCAGATTACATAAAATGATTCCTCTTTCTGCTCCTTTTGTTGAGATTTGGCAGGTTTTTGTTTTTATTGTAGCTTATTAAAATGCAAGATCATTTTTCTGACTGATTTAATGCCCAATGTCACTGTGTATCTCGCTTTTGTAGAAGCTCCGCTTCTTTCCCCCTCCCTCCGCCCATTTTCTTCACTGTCACTTTGTACTGTAGCAGCTTCACAGAGCGCACATGGTTAATTAATATGCACGTAAAGACCTTAATTGGTTGTATATAGGCGTTCCGGAGGCGGAGTATGAGGTGTGTTCATGTGCGCACTATTCTCGGGTCCGGTGTGATTTATCAAAGGGAAATTGCGGAGAGCTGGGTGTACGCACAGTTTGATAGATCTGAAAAACGTGTGGATATTTTGGGTGTACACCATTTTCGTCTTTTCGCCGTACGCAAAAGTTTAGTAGCAGTTTTACACCCTCTTTGATAAATGAGGCCCCTGCTCTGTTTCCTTCACTCATGTTGTTTCTCTGCATGTTTTACTCTCTGACTCCTAAACCTCCACCAACTCCACCAACATGATGTTTACCACCAAAACCACTAGAGTCCACTTCAGGACCTCCTTCCTTCACAGTCTCAACACTGACTGTGTCACAGCTTTGGGTTTAGTCTCTGTCTTCTGTTTCCTTCTGTTACTGTTGGAAACATGTCGACTAAATAAAGTAAGAAGTTTAGTTGTTGAACAGATGAACCTGTTGGTTCTTGGTCTCCAGCTCCGTCTTCTGTCTCTGCAGGTTGACTCCTTGTTTCTTCTTCTCTTCTTGGAGCTGATGGAGTTCATCTTGTTGTTTGTTCTTGTCTTTCTGGAGCTTCTGGAGTTCAGTTTGTTTCTGTTTCAGCTGAGAGGAAAGATTATATTTATCACTGAGACATTTGATAGAAAATATGAAGCAGCAGTGACAGAAGAAACAAGTTGATGTTTCTTTTCTCTGATAGTTGACCACTGTAACACAGTGGGGGAAACCCTGATGTCAGAGAGAAAGAGTAGAGGAGACAGAGAGTTAATAATGATCAGATGAACCACCTCTTTCTTCATCTTCTCCACTTGTCTCTCAGCTTCCTCCTTCTTCCTGTTGGTCTCAGCTTGGTTTGTCTCCAGCTGGGATTGAACAGAGACATGGACAGAGACTCAGTGTTGGACCAGCTTTGTCTTAAAGACATGAATGTGACACATGACTCAGTGGAGACACTCAGCTGTCTTCTCTGATTGTTACAAACATGTGGACTGGAGGAAACTAAGAACATCACTGATTGAACAATGAACCTGTTGGTTCTTGGTCTCCAGCTCCGTCTTCTGTCTCTGTAGTTTGACTGCTTGTTTCTCCAGATCCTCCTTCTGTCTACACAGGTCTCTCCAGTGATATTCCATCTGACCAAAGATAATGTGGGACACTTTTACAATTTAAAGGGCCAACGAGGAGTTTCTATTCGGTTATAAAACAGTCTCACGTTAATGTGGATGAATCTACGCTACCCACACTTGTTAATGGCTCCATTTTCGATCAATATATCGTTTTGTCTCTATCGTTATTTTGTTATTATTAGTGGTGGCGGAAATGCTGGTCGAGCCGACCAGCGTTAACTTACTTTCGGTTTCACAGACGCGAGAATAACGGCGATTGTAGCGGCGTTATGGTCTGAACTACAACGGTAACTGAACCTCTTTGAACCTCTGACTTTGAATGAAAACATGAGTCCGTCTTGCGCAAGGTGGAAGAATGCTACGGTGCGCACGGAGGTAGTGTGAAAACACTTCGCTTTTCCAAAACTCCTCGTTGTCCCTTTAACATTGGCTGCACAATGTCCTGAAGCAGCGTGGAGTCACTACCATTACATCTTGCTTCACTTTAACAATGTTACAAACAAACCATTGTCACTGAGGTCTCCTGGTTCTTCTCCGATGTCTGAAATTGATCCAGGATCAGCTGCAGCAGCTCAAATTGTTTTTCTGGCAACTGAAGAGAAAAGAAAAGAAACAAGATCAGAGACGCAAATGAAAAAACTAAATTAAAGTTAGAGCTGCTGTAAATACTTCTCAGAAAATATGTTTTAAAACTAAGATTTTCTTTTTGATTATTCATGTTGAATGTTTCCAAAGAACATTTAATGACACAGAATGTTCTTTTTGTTTCTGTTTGTCTAAAACCAGTCTTTGTCTGACCAACCTGTTCTTGTCTTTAAACCAGACAACATGATTTTCTTACATTTTGTTTTTGACACAGATTTAAATTATTTAATTCAGTGTTATCAGCAAATGACAGAAGTCAAAGGAAAAACCTGCTTGGTCTTGGTCTGGAGCTCAGTCTCCTTGGTCTTCAGCTCCATCTCCAGTGTTTTTACTTCCTGTTCAGCTTCCTCCTCCTTCTTCTTCAGTTCTTCTTTGGATGGACTCTGGACCAGAAGAAGAGCATGTGACTGAAGTGACTGTCCAATGACTGCTCTAGAAACAAAAGCAGCATCAGGTGGTTGCTGAACTGTTGTGTGTCTTGTGGTTGGTAACATGTGGTTTCTCCTCAGAGGAGACTGAACCAGTTCACATGTTGTGTTGATGAAGTTGATGAAGAAAGTGAAGCAACAAGCAGCAGAGAATCAGTTTGAGAAAAGCTGATGACATCATCAATGACTTCATGAGGAACATCCCAGAGTTTCTCTGGATTCATGACGTCACGACTTACTAGAGGATTCATGAGAGACCAGGTTGGTGTGTTTCTGATCGTCTCCAGCTGTGAGGGAGGAGGGAGAGACAGACAGAGACATGAGGACCACTTTAAAGTCTCTGTTCAGTTCTACAACCAGGAGCTCATTATACAGCCAGTGGACTTTATCTGAGACATCATGTCACTGAGTGGAGGAGACATGAACAACATCAACTAGATGTGAATCAATGCTGAAGGATCAATATGAAGAAATAAACCTCTGTGTTCTTGATCTTCAGCTTTTTCTTCAGCTCCTTCAGCTCCTTCAGCTCTTTCTTCAGCTCGTCCTCCGTCCTCTGTTTGTCTTCCCTGAGCTTCTGCAGCTCAGCTTGTTTCTCTTTGATCTGGGAGGAGAGAGAAGATGAAGACCAGATGACAGACATCTTCATTTCTTCATGTTTAAAACCACTGACCTGAACAAACTGACTGTTAGTGAAATGTTGAAGAACAAACTGAAATCAGTCTGTTATATTAGTAATATGAATTCAGTGTTGGAGGTTTTTTGGAGCTTTTAGTGTTCATTTCTTAACTAAATGAGCTGCTGGAAAGAAATCTCTGTATAAAAGACAAATCTGAACCTCCTTGTTCTTGGTCTCCAGCTCCAACCTCAGTGTTTCTACTTCCTGTTCAGCTTCCTCCTCCTTCTTCTTCTTTTTCTTCTTCATTTCTTCTTTAGTTGGACCCTGGATCAGAAGAAGACCATGTGACTGAACTGACTGTACAATGACTGCTCTACTGTAGAAACAAAAGCAGCATCATGTCGTTGCTGAACTTTGGTAACATGTGGTTTCTTTGAACATTTGTAAACATTTCTATTTTGTAGGATGTTCAACCTTATGTATCTCTTACTCTCTTTTTGTTACAGTATTTTACCTTTTTCTCATCCTCAGTTTCCACTGTCTGTTCTGTCAGAAGCCCCCTTTCCTCCATCTTTCTTTGTCCTCCATCACTTTCATTGTTCTGGTTTCCCCTGCTCTCTGTGCAAAAATAAGACATTTTGAAGAAATACGTTCACTTTTCTTAATTCTGAATAAATTCTTAATTTCTGAATTTAATCAAATTGGATTTAACTGACACAGTGTCACAGTGAACTTCTCTGTTCCACCACTAACTCAGTCTTTCCACTGAAGCCGTTCACATTGAACCTGTGAGGAAACTTGACTTTGACAAAACCACTGGAGTTCATTTGTGACTTACTGCTGTTTTGTTTGAGCTTCAACACAAAAAAGACCAGTGAGATAATGATCATGATGGAAACAGCCAGAGTAACAGCCAATCCAATGATGACAGGAGAAGTGGAGTGGACCTTAAAGAAGTCATCTGAAATGAGACAACACACAATCAGATCAGATGGTGTTTTCAGCTGTTTGAAACTAACACAGTGTTTAATGTAGAGTTTGGACCTGGAACATGAATGTGAGTGTCTCTGGTCTGGTTGATGGTCTTCTGTTGGACTCTACAGGTGAAGCTGTTGCTGTGTCTCTTCTCCACAGTCACTCTGCTGCTGACAGTATAGAGGACATCAGGACCTCTGACTGTCTCTGTAGGTCCAGCAGAGAGCAGCTTTCCCTCAGCATCCAGCCACAGCAGCTCAGGCTCTGGATACCAGCCTTTAGACTCACACTGTAACACCACTCCCCCCTTGTCTTTGTCAGTCCCTGCGAGACTGACGACAGCTGACGAGGCAGCACCTGAACCTGCACAAGAGGAACATTTCAAAATAAGAGTCAGAAATACAGACAGCAGGAAACTCCTGCAGACTACCAACCAAGCCTCGGTTCACCTCCTCGGCCCAGAGTTGCAAACACCCAGCGGGTGAAAGCAAAACAGCTGGTTCATGCTCCATCCAGCCGATACTCTCCACTCTACACTGTCTAGTCACTAGATCGTGGTCACCTAATAATTTGTTTATTTCTAGGTATTAAGATTAAGAGTATGGAGAACCTCAAGAGTATAGAGAAGCCTGCCCCCCCCCATCTCCTCTCAGTATAGTTTTGAACTGTCATCTTTTGTTGCACTTTGTAGTTTGGCTTGGTGTCTCACGCTCCTTTCTGTGTTTCCGCAGATCCACCGTAGCTCCATCTCTCTGCACCAGCCGCTACCTGAACTCCCCCCTCCTCCCCGTTCCCCCTGCTGCTGGACCGGCCTGCCTCCCCCCTTTCCATGGACCAATCCGCCCCCTGATCCTCCCCATCGAGCAGGCAAGCCCCCCCCTGCCTTGCCTTGCCTACTCCCTGAACAAATGTACAATCCAATCACTGACTGAGATTATCCTACGTCTTCATTGTCAAGACGACACTAAACTGTTCACACAGTATTTCACTACTTACCAACATGAAGTTCAACGAAGGATTCTTTTTTATTGTCTGGTACAAAACATTTGTATCGTCCTTCATCACCAGGTTTCACTCTGGACAGTTTCAGTGAAATGTTTCCGTGCTTCAGTTCATCAGTGAACAGTGATGTTCGTCCTGAGTATGATGGGTTTTTAATTTTTATCAGTTCCTGTCCAGCACGCCACACATGAACATATCTTGGTTCCAGGTCAGACCTGGACCACTCCACTGTGTAGCTGGTAACATCCTCAGCAGGTTCAAGGTGACACGGCAAAATGATGCCACCACCAATTGTGGCCTCTATTGGCTGAGATGAACCAATTAACTGAGACTGACCTGAAAAGAACAGAGATTCCGTCATTAGCTGTTTTTGTTTTTTTCTAAATTACACACAATATTCCCGCATTTTGGGAATGTTGCTGCTACAATCTTTTCAGCAGTTACAGAAATTTGCTGTTGCATAGAAGGGTCAAATTATCTTTGGGTTCAACACTAAACTTTTTACAGTTCTCATTTGTTTAAATATCATTGTGATCTTATTTTTTATTATTTTATGTATGAGGTTACCTCCAACAAAGGACATCAGGAGAAGATGGACGACCAGGAAATTGATGGTTGTGAGTGGAGACTGAATAGAGAGTACAGCCATCTGATGGAACATTATACAGATCTGGAAACACAGAGAAATAGAAAAAGTAAATGGAAATAATTGGAGCACATAAAAACCTATGGATAGCTTTGTGGCTTTTAATTTGTTTTGAGTAAATTATGGTGGACGATCATTTCCACACTTCGGTCTGTTGATGTCCAGGTCTCATCATGTGATGCAATAATGTCTCTTAACATATGACAGATTTGTGTCAAACCTCCAGACTTTCAGTTCAGTTAACAAATTATTATTAGAAGCTGATTCACTGTGAAAGGATTAAATAACAATCAACATTCAGTGCATGAATACAACTTTAGACTGTTACAGTGAAGAGTTATGATACAATTTTAAATTATTAAGTTTAAAACAAGCAAAAATATTGAGAAAACCACGTACCTGCTGCTCACTGTGTTGCTCATTTCAACTGACGGCTGGTCTGAAATCTGTAAATCATTTACTGACTTGTGATCATAAAGTGACCCCATGACCATTTTATCAAGAACAGGAAACTCAGTATTGATCTCAAATGTTGAACTTCCAGATGTTCAAGTCCAGCCAGGGGGATTTTGTTGTTTACAATTTACAATACATATAATGTCAATGTGAATCTGACCCCAGTTCAGTAAATGAGTACAGCTCAGTTTCACTGAGAATCATATGAGCAGTTAAACTTTGCCCTGTTGTCAGTTGATAAAACAATACAGCCTCATGATGTGGCTGTTCTTACCTGTTTTTACTGTAGGGGGCGTTTTGTTCCTTTAACAACCATCAGGCCTTTCAATAATATGAATGAAAGTTGATATGATAGTATCACTTTGTGACTGCATGAGTTTCACTTGTCAGTGCGTGAGTTTGACTTGTAGTCTTACAAGTGTAGTCTTGTAGTATTTATCCATTGAAGTGTTGCCTCTCTAACCTAAGTGAAGGATTCAAGGTTTCTCAGACTTTTGCCATGAAAACAGTGTTGTTGTTTCTCAGACTGAGAGCCCCCCTCAGCAGCCTCTGAGCCCCTGCCCCCCTTCTGCATAAGAAATAACCTCCACAGGAAGAGGAAGTTGTCACGTACGTTCTACTTCAGTTGTATTTCAGCTCAACGCTCAGTCTGCAGCAAGACGACATGGAGGTCACAGCTCTCTGCTTCAGACTGTGTGAGTACTCAGTGTCACATTTCTTCTCTTTCTGTCCTCACTTTTACATGTTGCTGCTCATCAAAGCATCTGTTGCTCATTTACAACATTGCTCCTTTGTTTCTCCAGTGATGCTTGGATTTCTTCTGCTGGAGACACCAGTTCAGAGTCTTTATGTTCAGAAAGGAGGTGAGGAACAGGGAAAACTATTACAAATGTTCATTTCTAAGTTTTGAATTTATTTTTTCTTTCTTTTTAAACTCTGTCCATCCCTCCCTGAACAATGAAACTGACTATGGATAATTTGGAAACCTTGTAAATAAAAATATTTTTTTATTTTTTCAGTTTCAGGTGCAGCTTCTCTTCGAATCGATCCAGACCGTCTGCAGTTCTTTGAGCTTCAGTCTGTCTCTTTTCATTGTGAGGGAACTAATGGTTCTGCTCAGTTAAAAGGGATCAGAGATGATGGAGAATTTACTCCAGCATGCATCATGAATAGGACATCCTCAGGCTTGTCCTGCACAGCTACTGCACTGTATCCATCAGACAGTGGAGAATACTGGTGTGAGACTGAAGGAAGAGAAAGAAGCAACAGCATCAACATCACCATCACTGGTACTTTTTTTTAAGCCATTATATCTAATTTGAACTTCTATTCTAACTCACCTGCATGACTTCTCTTTAGTTTACTATTTAGAGTAACACCAAGTCTGTTCATCAAACTTTCCTCTTCTTCACCATGTTCTTCAGGAGGCTCAGTGATCCTGGAGAGTCCTGCTCTTCCTGTGATGGAGGGAGATCCTGTGACTCTGCGCTGCAGAAACGACACGACTTCCACCAACCTGAAAGCTGTTTTCTACAAAGACAACATCACAATGAACAACAGTCCAACAGAAGAGATGAAAATGAACAATGTCTCTAAGTGTGATGAAGGACTGTACAAGTGCAGCATCCAGGGAGCTGGAGTGTCAGCAGAGAGCAGACTGACTGTCACAGGTGAGAGACAAACATTTTTCATAACAGTCACCCTGTTTTAATGAAGGTTGGAATTTGTTCAAATGTTGTGAAACCTTTCATTATAACAAAAAGATGTGGACAAAGGTCAAAGGTTACAGTCATGGTTGTAAAGATCTCATAAGACATGTTTTAGCCCCATGACACAAGGACAAACTGAGTCTTGTCTTTGAAGGACAAAATGAAAACACTGTATCATTTTATCATTTGGTGTGTACTAGGGTGCGCACTAAACAGGTGTGAAAACACCCTAAGGATTGAATCCCTGAAGGGGAGCATACTGGTACTTCTTTTATCTTGTATATTAGCCCACTCATTATGTACATTATTAGCCGGCTGGAGACACAACGGACACAGAAGCGCTGCAAATAGTCATAAAGCGCTGAGATGTAGAGCTGGTTTCAAATCTTCTTGCCCATTTTAACCCTGCATAATAGGGTTTTTTTCGATTGTGTCGTTCACACCACACATACTTGTATCTTAAATCCACAGTCGGCTCGCACCTTGCAGCGATTGTTTCGGCTTCTGGTCTACTTACTGTGAGCGATTGTATCAAGCTGGGCATGAAGTCAAACAAAGAAACATAAGAGAATTCGGCCTTTTGAGACAAACTGTAAAAAACGGGCTATACAAATAAACTTGTCTTGCCTTTATTTTCAAAATAAAACACTGCAACACCTTTGGAATGGTGGTCCCTCAGAAATTCGGAATGGCGGACCGTCAGAATGGCGGTCCTTTGGAATGGGGGTCGCCCCCCGTCTGGCAAGCACCTGACTGCAGCTACATTTTATTTAATGTTGCAAAGAGAACTCCTTTCTGTCAAAGATCTTATTTCTGTTGTCTTCGTAGGACTCCACGGAGACACTTGTACAAACACTGGTGCTGACACGTCTAGAGACACTCGTCTCTTCTCAGACAACTTCATCCATGTCCTTCTCCTCATGAGGACCATCTTCACCGTTGTGCTGGTGGTTCTGCAGCTGCTGCTGCTGGGACTATTTCATTTTGGGAAACTCGGACATTCACAGAAAAAACTAGATGACTGAGACACATGAAACTCTTGAAGGACACACACACGGTGCTGTGGTGTGTTTTAATTAGATCTTTGTGTGCGTGACTTGTGTTTTTGTGCTGGTTGTTGTCACGAAGCTGAAAAACCACAGCGAGACGAGACACGTAGATGGAGCTCTGTCAGAGCGTCTTCAGGGTTTTATTTAGATGCTACAGATGCAGTTTTACATTAAGACACATTTAGTCTCATGAGAAACTAAAGACACGACCACAACAAATGTTACTTTGAAACAAACATAAAGACATAAAGACATGAAGACATAAAGACATGAAGACGACTCCTCTATCAGTGTTTTTACAACTGATTCTTCATCTAATCAATGCCTCTGTGTAATCAATGTTGAAGTTAGACACGTTTTAAACTTTAATAATCCTCAATTTTAATTCAACACTTTTCACGTGAAAAAATGATTTGAAGTTAATCTGAATTAACAAACCTGAACCAGGCCTTGAGCCCCGCCCACCAGACACCACCATGGTCTGAAGAGGAAACAGTATCACGATGGTTTTCATGAGTCAAATAAAGACACTGAGACTGTTATTAACCTGCAGCAGCAGCTTTTCTTCAAGCCTCAGTCTGTCATAAATACAAAACCCTCTGAGCGTCACCAGTCTTTCAGCTTCAACTGCTCTTCACGATTACACTGTTTACTTGTTTACCATGTTGTTCTGTTTTCTTGAACAGATCCTGTTCTTCTCTCTCTCAAATGAGCTGCATTGTCACATGTTGTCAAAAATCCTCATAATTAGTGAATTCCTTCGTAATAAAGCTGTGAAAATATCTGAAATCCAGTTTCCATTGTGTCATTATTACTGTATGTACAGAGCATAGATGATGAATGTAAACTCTTTTTTTGATAAAGGGTTGGTGAGTCAGAACAATGAGGAAGTTTATTGAGGAAAATAATGGATGATGCACCTGATCAATTAAATGACCTTTCCTGCAACACTGAGTTCTCGTCATGGGTCAGTCATTCTGGGCTGATGTGGTTTTTAACTATATTAATGAGACACCATGAGTTCGTGTGAACTCACGTTGTCTGAGCTGCAGAATTAAACCAGACAGGAAGCTGAAAGTTCTCACGGCTGCACTTCCTGTCGACACTCAGTCAACAGCAGAACAAACTGAAATCAGTTATTATTAGCAAAGTGAAGACAAAGCTCTTTCATGATCTCCAGCTGCTCTTTAAGGGTTTCCACTCTCTTTTTGGCTTCCTCCAATTTCTTCTTCTTCTTCACCATCCCATCCTCCTATGGACGTAAAATGTAGTTTCGATGATAATTAATCCAATTCCCAATTAATCTGGATGAAGAGGATTTTTTGTTTTTTTGTCACTGAAAATGCACTTCACCGTCACTACAAACCGCTCTGATAGAGTTTATGAATCATAACCAGGTCATTTCCTTTGGTCTTGTTACTGTACAGATTTCTTGATCCACAGATGTATTTGCCACATGTCATATTCCTCTTCATACCTTCCATCTGATACTAATTTGCACCATGAACCACATTTTAAGCTGATTTTTGTTAATTAAAAGTACACTTAGCTGCATCAAAAAAGAAAACTATGAATGTTGGTGTTGAATGTATCCAAACAATATGATAAGTTTGATTAACATTTCTGTAAAATAAAGATCAACTAAATCTCAGTTGTGACCCTGAAGGTGTCACTTGTATCAGGATCAAAGTCCTGTGAACAGATTTCTCCTCAAACCAGTGAACTAAAGAATCAACTGCAACGACTCATGTACAAATGTGTTTTATTAAAAAATAATAATAATAAAAATAACATGACGTCTACACAGATGTTGTTCTACAATCAAACTGTCAATGATTTACAGAAACAATTGAAGATATGAAAAGACTGTGAATGATGATCAGATCCTCAGACTGTGTTAAATCAGCTCCAGAGACTCTGTCCATCTGTTGGACAGTGGACTTCGAAGTGTGGCTTTTTTGATGTCTCCATATCCTTGTTTGTATTTTTCCCCTTTTTCCCAGATCTGTGAAGATAGAGTTATAGAAGGTGAAAGCTGTGACTTGTTGTCTCCATGACAGAAACCCTGTGTTGACCTGCAGCTCTTTGACATATGAAGTGTGTTTGTCACACAGAGTCCAGCTCAGGCTGTGAGGAAAGTCCTATCATGTTTCTGTTGCTCTGTGGAAATTGTAGAGTCTAGTGTTTGTAGAGGTTTGACCGTCCATCACTTCCCCAGCTTCATGGATGGGAAGCAGGAAATAGTCACAATGTCCCTTTAAGCAGGAAAACACACAGAAGAGCTGCATCAAGAAATATAAAACAACTATTAACAACAACTGAAACTCACAGGCTCTATCTGTCCTGACTCCAGGAGAATCTCTTTGAGTGTGATGGTGTCTCTTTTCTCAGTGAACTCCAGTTCTAACGTCCAGTTCTTCAGGTTCAGCTCCTGTTTGAAGGAAAGTGGATCATGTCAAACAGGAAGTGACAACATGAGACTGACTAAATAACCATGAAGGACAATAATCACTAAACTTCACTAAGAGTTTCTTCTTGTTGATAAAGGAGAAGCTCAGCTCAGATCCAGCTTCTACTGGAAACACACATTTCTTCTCTGATCTTCAGAAAAAACAACTTTACCTCAGAGGAGTCGTTTCTGAGAAAAACTGATTTTCCAAATGTGTCGATCCAAAAGGTTACGTCTTTGTCTGGTTGGTCCAGTCTCTCCATGCTGGATGTCTGATGGAGGAGGAAACATCAGTTAGATGTGAAGCAGTGAGTGGAGGTGATGGAGGAGAAGATCAGCTGCTCTGTTTCCTTCATGTAGTTAATGTTTAACTCTCTACTGACTGAACCCTGAGGCTCCACACGGTTCACATTTTATTAAAAGTAAAGTTTTTCATTTTCAGTGTGACTATCACAACACATCATGTTTCCTACAAAGTTTCTGGTGGTGATGTCACAGGGTGAGAAGAGACACAGAGGTGAGAATATTGATTAAATAGATGCGTGGAAGAGAAGGTCAATACATTTCTACCTGATTGGTCAGAGGATGGACTGGTTTCATCCATGGCTGCTTTGTTTTAGGTTTGACAACTATTTGTGACAGTTGAGGTTCCTGTCACTATGCCTCCAATTGATCATGTGCCCTGGCTACTTGTCCAAGGGGATGTCCCTTTGGCCGACTGGCAAGCACACATGACTCTTACTTGGGAGTCTGGGGTTCGAAGCCTGCCCAGGCCCTCTTCACCTTGCCACATATTCACTTAGAGCTTTTAAGCCGTTAGATTCCAGCAGCTTCACTTTATTAGTGTAAAAAGCACAAATACAAACCGTTGTCACTGAGGTCTCCTGGTTCTTCTCCAGTCTCTGAAAGTGATCCAGGATCAGCTGCAGCAGCTCAGGTAGTTTTTCTGACAACTGGAGAGAAAAGACTCAAATGAAAAACCATAAATTAACATGAACTAACAAAATTAAATCCAGTGTTAAACAGCCAGTGACAGAGGTCAAAGAAAACTAAACAAAATCTTCTGAACCTCCTCTGTCTTGGTCTGGAGCTCAGTCTCCGTGTTCTTCACCTCCATCTCCAGTGTTTCTACTTCCTTCTCAGTTTCCTTCTTCTCCTTCTTCAGTTCCTTTTCACTTGGACCCTGGATCAGAAGAAGATCATGTGACTGAAGTGACTGTCCAATGACTGCTCTAGAAACAAAAGCAGCATCAGGTGGTTGCTGAACTGTTGTGTGTCTTGTGGTTGGTAACATGTGGTTTCTCCTCAGAGGAGACTGAACCAGTTCAGATGTTGTGTTGATGAAGTTGATGAAGAAAGTGAAGCAACAAGCAGCAGAGAATTAGTCTGAAAACAGCTGATGAATATGAGCTGAATATGAGATTGATCAGACAGAATTTTACGTGCTTGAGACAGGCACGTAAAATTCTGTCTGATCAATCTCATATTCTCCTTCCCTCTGGGAGGAGATATATATTGAATTGAATTGAATTGAACATCATCAATGACTTTGGTGTTTAGCACACTGGCTTCATGACGTCAGGACTTACTAGAGGATTGGTGAGAGACCGGGGTGTTGTGTTTCTGATCTTCTCCAGCTGTGAGGGAGGAGGGAGAGACAGAGACATGAGGACCATTTTAAAGTCTCTGTTCAGTTCTACAACCAGGAGCTCATTATACAGCCAGTGGACTTTATCTGAGACATCATGTCACTGAGTGGAGGAGACATGAACAACATCAACTAGATGTGAATCTCAGTTCAGTTGTTGAACAGATGAACCTGTTTGTTCTTGAACTCCAGCTCTATCTCCTGTTTCTGATGTTCATCTTCTAGTTTCTTCTTCTCTTCCTGGAGCTGATGGAGTTCATCTAGTTTCTGTTTCTGTTGAGAGGAAAGAGAACGGAGCAGAGATGAGATGGAGAATGTTTTCATTTTATTTCAAATGTTGGTGGTAAAAATGGGACAGAAAATGTTATTGTTTGCTACTGGGTATTGGGGGAATTATAGCTTTGTTTGCAGCAACATCCAGAATTAAAAATGCAGAGTCCTGACGCAGCATAAAGAGGGAGGCACAACATTACAGTCCTCCTTTGTTATGTATGGTTCAGTCTCATCGGGGGGTCATTGAGCGATTCACAGGGTGTCACTGATGCACACGTGAGGGGAAGGGGCAGTGGCCTTGGAGGATCCTGGTGGGGAGGCTGGGATCTTTTAGCTGAGCAGGAAGGGAGAGGGCGCCACACGGAGAATCAGCGCGGGGGTCACTACCATAACATGTTGCTTCACTTTAACAGCGTTAAATACAAACCGTTGACATTAAGGTCTCCTGGCTGTTTTCCAATGTCTGAAATTGTTCCAGGATCAGCTTCAGCAACTCAGATTGTTTTTTAAAGAACTGGAGAGAAAAGAAAAGAAAGAAGATCAGAGACACAAATGAAAAATAAAAATTAGAGATAAAGTTAGAGCTGCTGTAAATACTTCCCAGAAAATATGTTTTAAAACTGAGATTTTCTTTTTGATTTTTCATGTTTGATATTTCCAGAGAACATTTACAGGTATGTTCTCTTTGTTTCTGTTTGTCTAAAACCAGTCTTTGTCTGACCAACCTGTTCTTGTCTTTAAACCAAACAACATAATTGACATGAATGACAGAGGTCAAAGGAAACAGAACAAAGATCTTCTTAACCTCCTTGATCTTGGTCTGGAACTCAGTCTCCTTGGTCTCCAGCTCCATCTTCAGTGTTTTTACTTCCTGTTCAGCTTCCTCTTTCATCTTCTCCAGTTCTTCTCTGGTTGGACTCTGGATCAGAAGAAGAGCATGTGACTGAAGTGACTGTCCAATGACTGCTCTAGAAACAAAAGCAGCATCAGGTGGTTGCTGAACTGTTGTGTGTCTTGTGGTTGGTAACATGTGGTTTCTCCTCAGAGGAGACTGAACCAGTTCAGATGTTGTGTTGATGAAGTTGATGAAGAAAGTGAAGCAACAAGCAGCAGAGAATCAGTCTGAGAAAAACTGATGACATCATCAATGACTTCATGAGGAACATCCCAGAGTTTCACTGGATTCATGACGTCAGGACTTACTAGAGGATGGAAGAGAGACCAGGTTGGTGTGTTTCTGATCTTCTCCAGCTGTGAGGGAGGAGGGAGAGACAGACAGAGACATGAGGACCACTTTAAAGTCTCTGTTCAGTTCTACAACCAGGAGCTCATTATACAGCCAGTGGACTTTATCTGAGACATCATGTCACTGAGTGGAGGAGACATGAACAACAGCAACTAGATGTGAATCTCATTTTAGTTGTTGAACAGATGAACCTGCTGGTTCTTGAATTCCAGCTCTATCTTCTGTCTCTGATGTTCATCTTGTTTCTCTTCCTGGAGCGGCTGGAGTTCATGTGGTTCCTGTTTTATCTGAAAGGAAAAAGAACAGAACAGAGATTAGATCTTTTTTTTTATTATTATAGATTCCATTGATAGAAAGTATGAAGCAGCAAATCTTGTCTGTTGAATTAAATGGTTTTTCCTCTTTTACCTGAGTACCTTTTTCTTTGTCCTGTTCTCCACTCTTGGTCTCTGTAAAAATAATAAAGGAAATAAAAACAAAAAAACAAAAGCAAAGTCAAATCAAAACTCTGTTCACTTTGCTCTGATACCAGTCATTAAAAATTAAACACCTCATTGACACAGTGTCACAGTGAATTTCTCTGTTCCACCACTAACTCAGTCTTTCCATTGAAGCCGTTCACATTGAACCTGTGAAGAAACTTGACTTTGACAAACCACTATAGTTCATTTGTGACTTACTGATGTTTTTTCTCTTCAAGACAAAAAACACAAGAGAGATAATGATCATGATGGAAACAGCCAGAGTAACAGCCAATCCAGTGATGACAGAAGAAGTGCACTGATCCTTAAAGAAGTCATCTGAAATGAGACAACACACAATCAGATCAGATGGTGTTTTCAGCTGTTTGAAACTAACACAGTGTTTAATGTAGAGTTTGGACCTGGAACATGAATGTGAGTGTCTCTGGTCTGGTTGATGGTCTTCTGTTGGACTCTACAGGTGAAGCTGTTGCTGTGTCTCTTCTCCACAGTCACTCTGCTGCTGACAGTATAGAGGACATCAGGACCTCTGACTGTCTCTGTAGGTCCAGCAGAGAGCAGCTTTCCCTCAGCGTCCAGCCACAGCAGCTCAGGCTCTGGATACCAGCCTTTAGACTCACACTGTAACACCACTCCCCCCTTGTCTTTGTCAGTCCCTGCTAGACTGACGACAGCTGACGAGGCAGCACCTGGAGACGGACAACAGGGACATTTCAAAATAAGAGCCAGAAATACAACCATCAAATGAATACCTGTGAAGTTAGTTCAGTATATTTTGTTGGATACGCCCTTCATAATATTCTTTCTGTTTAAATCTTGATACTGATTTCTCACAATAGTGAATCAGTCTTTTCCATCAAACTACTGTTCCTCTAAAATTAAATTGAAGCTAAAAAATCAGGACCATATCTACATAATGAGGGTACACTGGTGACAAGTAGTTTGGATGCTCTGATCATTATGCCTCCAAATGATCATGTGCCCTTTGGTTGAATGGTCAGCGCACATGACTATTAACCAGGAGACTAGGGTTCAAACCCTGCTCAAGCCCTCCTTCGTCCTGCCACGCAGACAACCTTACTCCCTGAACAAATGTACAATCCAATATCACTGGAATTACCCTAAATCTTCATTGGCAAGACGACACTAAACTGACAGTATTTCACTACTTACCAACATGGAGTTCAATAAATAAT
Organism: Decapterus maruadsi; assembly: GCA_030347415.2. NCBI lineage: Eukaryota > Metazoa > Chordata > Actinopteri > Carangiformes > Carangidae > Decapterus > Decapterus maruadsi. The sequence goes on from CM064898.1 coordinate 2,091,943, forward strand.
TCTTTTTTATTGTGTGGTATGAAACATCTGTATCTTCCTTCATCATCAGGTTTCACTCTGGACAGTTTCAGTGAAATGTTTCCGTGCTTCAGTTCATCAGTGAACAGTGATGTTCGTCCTGAGTACGATGGATGTTTAATTTCTATCAGCTCCTGTCCTCTACGCCACACATGGACAAATCTTGGCTGCAGGTTAGACCTGGACCACTCCACTGCAGAGCTGGTAACATCCTCAGCAGGTTCAAGGTGACACGGCAAAATGATGTCATCACCAATTGTGGCCACTATTGGCTGAGATGAACCAATTAACTGAGACTGACCTGAAAAGAAAGGATATTTTATCATTAGTTTTTTTGGTAACACTTTAGATTAGGGAACACATATTCACTATTAACTAGGTGCTTATACAAGTAGCTTACTAGCTTCTTATTAGTAATTATTAAGCATGTATTAACACCTTATTCTACATAGCCTCATTCTACCTCTATTACACCATGAATTAAGATTTTTCCTGATATTAACTCTTAATTATCACTTGTTCATTGTAAATTAATGCTTTGTTGTTTCTAAATAATGATGTGAATAACCAGGCCTTGTGCAGTAATTTGTCCTTTATCACTCTAAATTAGTATTATATAGCATCAATGCATTAATTTACAATGAATAAGCAATAATTAGGAGTTAATATCAGGAAAAATCTTAATTCATGATGTAATAGAGGTAGAATAAGACTACTTAATAATTAGTAATAAGGAGCTAGTAAGCTACTTGTATGCATATTAATAAGCACCTAGTTAATGGTGAATATGTGTTCCCTAAACTAAAGTGTTACCGTTTTTTTATTTCTAAATACAATGTTTCATTGTCAGTTGTTGCTTATAACACAGCTTATAAAGCTATAGGCTAACTTGTTTTAATAACGGACTCTACATAGATGTCAATCTAACAGTGACAAGTTGATTTCAAGATAATGAAAAAAGCTACTTGAATCTCACAGGATGGAGCGTATTAGTAGTTTAGTCCTCCTCCCTTAATCCTATGGAGATACTGAACAGACATACTGTACATTATAATAAAAATCTAAATTCACTGAGTCACTCTAAATGTTTTGGTTTCTTGTTTCCTCAACTCAGTTGTGTGCACTAAGTCCCTAATTGTTTCTTTGCACCAGTTGATGGTGGCAGGTGTTTGATAGTCAGCCTGCACCAAAAGACAAGTTACGTTTCAGCAGGTAAAGAGATTTGCTGTTGCAGAGAAGAATCATTGGTAACACTTTCTATGAGGCCCCTCCTTGTAACGCATTATGATGTGATTATAATGCAGTTATAATGATTTATAATTAGTCTTATAATGACTTATACATGTTCATGATGTGTTATAATAACAATTATAAGCAGATTATAATGTTTTTATGATGTAATTTATAAGGGTTCAAGCATCATAATGTATCATAAAGTATTATAACTAATCTCTCATGAACGCATTATAATCACAGTTATTATACATTATAACATGATTATAATTTATTATAAGTGTTATGTCAAATAATGTCTGTATGAGATGGTATAATGCTTAAACAGTGGTTATAACCTATTATAAGACATCTTTATTCCCTGGGTTAAACCCTGGGGTGGCATTGTTGGTTTTGGTTATCCTTTCGCTTTTGAGCTTAACTATAAAAAGTACCCCCTCGCTCGCCACAGTATCTTGAGGTTACCTCCAACAAAGGACATCAGGACAAGATGGACGACCAGGACACTGATGGTTGTGAGTGGAGACTGAATGGAGAGTCCAGCCATCTGATGAAACATTATACAGATCTGGAAACGTACAGGAATCATTAGAACATGAAAATCATAAAAGTACAGCAAATTCACCAAAATGGTGTTAACGATAAATAACATTTTTTTCTTTTTTCTTTTTTTTTTTTACAATATCAACACCACCACATCCAGTCCTTCAGTTTTTAACAGCATATTCTAAGAGACATTCACATATCCAGGAACAAAATCAGCCTTGCTACTGTGCATTGTGTAATGAAGCAGTTTTATAGCTTCAAACATTCGAGCACATAGCTAACGACCAGTGGAGAGCTCTGTGGCTGGTAATATGTGCTGCCTAAATTATTGTGGACGATAATTATGCTACACTCTGTTTATGTCCATCTGTCTAGTCCATGTGAGACAACAATGTCTCATAATATCTGACAGATTTGTGTCAAAACTAAAGTTCAGTCAACAAACTCTAATAAGAAGCTGATTCATTACAAATAGATTAAATAACAATCAGCGCTCAATGAATAAATACAAGTTTTTGTTACAGTAAATTCACTTTTAGGTTTTTAAAATTAAAACAACCACGTACCTGGTGCTAGTTGTGTTGCTCATTTCAACTGACGGCAGGTCTGAAGTCTGTAAATCATTTACTGACTCATGATCATAAATAAAGACCTCTGACCAGAGCAGTTTATCTACAGCAGACTCAGTGTTCATCTAATCATGTTCAACTTCCTAAACTTCCAGTTCAGTCAAGCTGTTTTGTTGTTTACAATTTATATGTGAATGGCTGTGTTGACCAAATGTGAATCTGACCACAGATCAGTGAAAGAGTTCAGCTTTTAACAGAAACACATGACGCCCACAGTTTAATTTGAATCTGAATATCTTTATGAGCAGCTGGACTTTGACCATGTTGTCAGGCAACTGATCAGTTGATAAAACTATTATATGGATAATACTTCAGAGTGTAGTAGCAGTAGTAGCCTACTAGTACACAACATGATGTGGCTGTTTTTACCTGTTCTTACTGTAGGGGGTGTTTTGTTCCTTTAACAACCATCAGGACTTTCAATAATATGAATGAAAGTTGACATGATAGTATGACTTTGTGAGTGCATGAGTTTCACTTGTCTTGTTGTATTTATCCATTGAAGTGTTGCTTCTCTAACCTCAGGGACCCAAGGTTTGTCATAAAGCAGCATTAGTGTAGTAGAGGGTTGACGTAATTCATCCAGACTGGGTTGCTGCCTCTTCAGCCTTTACAAGGAGTAAAGGTGTTGTTGGGCTTTGTCTGTGATGCTGGCTGTGTTGTAGGACCTGGTGACGTCACTGGGAATGTGCACTTCCAGGTAATTGAAACTGGGAACCACCTCCAACGGCTGCTCCACCAAGGTGGAGGAGGGTTGTAGCTGCTCCTCCTAAAGTTAACAATCACCTCTTTTATCTTCTCCACGTTGATGCAGAGGTTGTGCATTGAAGAGGCAATTGGACTGACACTTCTTGATACAACTATGATGATAGTTGATGCAGGTTATGACATCATCATAACCTTTTGTAATCAATATCGATATCAGACCTTTATAAAACACACACAACTCCACAGATGCATTAAATACTCAAAACCACCTGTGCCACATTTTGTCATGAGAACAATATTGTCGTATCCCAGACAGACAGACCAGAGCCCCTGCCCCCCTTCTGCAGCAGCAGCATCAGAAATAACCTCCACAGGAAGAGGAAGTTGTCACGTACGTTCTACTTCAGTTGTATTTCAGCTCAACGCTCAGTCTGCAGCAAGACGACATGGAGGTCACAGCTCTCTGCTTCAGACTGTGTGAGTACTCAGTGTCACATTTCTTCTCTTTCTGTCCTCACTTTTACATGTTGCTGCTCATCAAAGCATCTGTTGCTCATTTACAACATTGCTCCTTTGTTTCTCCAGTGATGCTTGGATTTCTTCTGCTGGAGACACCAGTTCAGAGTCTTTATGCTCAGGAAAGAGGTGAAGAACAGGGGAAACCTTTAAAAATGTTCATTTCTAAGTTTAGATTTTTTTAAAACTCTGTTCAGCCTTTTCTGATTTTATTCTTTCTTTCGGTTTCAGGTGCAGCTTCTCTTCGTATCACTCCAGACCGTCTGCAGTTCTTTGAGCTTCAGCCTGTCTCTTTCCACTGTGACGGGACTGATGGTTCTGCTCAGTTAAAAGGGATCAGAGATGATGGAGAATTTACTCCAGCATGTGACATGAAGAGCACATCCTCAGGCTTGTCCTGCACAGCTACTGCACTGTATCCTTCAGACAGTGGAGAATACTGGTGTGAGACTGAAGGAGGAGAAAGAAGCAACAGCATGAACATCACCATCACTGGTACTTTTACAAGCCATTATACTGTATCTATTTTGAACTTATCTAACTCACCTGTATGGATTCTCTTTTCTATGTAGAATAACACCAAGTCTGTTCATCAAACTTTCCTCTTCTTCAACATGTTCTTCAGATGGCTCAGTGATCCTGGAGAGTCCTGCTCTTCCTGTGATGGAGGGAGATCCCGTGACTCTGCGCTGCAGAAACGACACGACTTCCACCAAAGCTGTTTTTTACAAAGACAACGTCACAATGAACAACAGTCCAACAGAAGAGATCAGAATGAACAAAGTTTCAAAGTGTGATGAAGGACTGTACAAGTGCAGCGTCCAGGGAGCTGGAGAGTCACCAGAGAGCAGACTGACTGTCACAGGTGAGAGACAAACATGTTTCACCCCGCTTTAATGAAGGTTGGAATTTGTTCAAATGTTGTGAAGCCTTTCATTACGACAAAAAGATGGTTGTATAGATCTCATAAAACATGTTTTAGCCCCATGAACACAAGATCTCAGCAACACCGTTGGACACAAAGACTCGGTTGGACACAAAAAGCGGCAGCCTTCAGAGGCGGCGTTTGCCAATTATGTCACAGCGTCGCGACTAGGCCTGTCCCTATTCCATTTAATTTGAAGGATCCTCCAAATGCAGCCTTCCTTTGCCTGTTCTAGGAGGATGCACTGCACCAATCCTACATGACCTCCCGTATCCCAAGATTCTTTGCGCGTAGTTGTTGTTATTAGCAACCTAGCATGCTATAAAACGTTATCAGCTCTGCGCCATACCCCCGCTCTGCAGCTGGCTTGGAGGTGTGGTCGCTGGCAGAGCCGGGCTCCGCTGACCGCGGAAGAGCCGTTGCAAGCGCCATTTTCAAATATTTAACGTTAGGACGTTGTTTACATTGGGACGCAATCAGGAAAGAACGTCTCATTTACTGACAGTTGACGCAGCCTTAGGGGGAGCCTCTGAAGCCGTTTCCTCCGTAGACCGCGTCTGACACGGTTCCAATGCGCCATTCCGAATGCTGGCCTTTAATTATTTTTGAAAAAGGGGCGCCATCCTGAACCTGAAACAGGGTCTGCCATTTCGAACAAGGTCTGCCATTTTTTGGTTAGTTAAGTGTGCTGGTGTGACAGTTGAGGTTCCTGTCACTGTGCCTCCAATTGATCATTCGCCCTGGCTACTTGGCCAAGGGGATGTCCCTTTGGGTGACTGGCAAGTGCACGACTCTTACCTGGAAGGTGTGGATTCAATCCCTGCCTTTGCCCTCTGCACCTTGCCACACTGGGGTAAGTTTTGTATTGCTTACCATGGTAGTACAGTTGGTAGGGTAGTTTCCTTCAACATGGGTGACCAGGGATTGAATCCCTGAAAGGGAACATACTGGTACTTCTTTTATCTTGTATTTTATCCCACTCATTGTGTACATTATTAACCTGTCGGGGACACACCGGACAGGGATCAATTTTCAAAATAAAACACCACGATTGAGACCTTTGGAATGGCGGTTCCTCGGAAATTTGGAATGACAGACCTTTGGAAATTTTCGGAATGGCGGTCTTTTGGAATGAGGGTCGCCCCCCCGGCTGGCAAGCACCTGACTGCAGCTACATTTTATTGAACACTGCGCTCCTTTTCTGTCAAATATCTTATTTCTTCACAGAACTCCACAGAGACACTTGTAGAGACACGTCTGCAGACACTCGTCTCTTCTCAGACAACTTCATCCATGTCCTTCTCCTCATGAGGACCATCTTCACCGTTGTGCTGGTGGTTCTGCTGCTGCTGCTGCTGGGACTATTTCACTTTGGGAAACTCAGACATTCACAGAAAAGACTCAACAACAGAAACACAGAAACCTCTTGAAGGACACACACTAGGTGCTGTGATGTGTTTTAATTAGATCTGTGTGTGTTACTGGAGGTTTTTGTGCTGGTTGTTGTCACGAAGCTGAAAAACCACAGCGAGATCAGACACGAACACGGAGCTCTGTCAGAGCGTCTTCAGGGTTTTATTTAGATGCTACAGATGCAGTTTGACATTAAGACACATTTAGTCACATGAGAAACTAAAGACACAACCACAACAAATGTTACTTTGAAACAAACATAAAGACATGAAGACATAAAGACATGAAGACGACTCCTCTACCAGTGTTTTTACAGTTGATTCTTCATCTAATCAATGCCTCTGTGTAATCAATGTTGAAATTAGACACGTTTTAAACTTTAATAATCCTCAATTTTAATTCAACACTTTTCACACATAAAAATGATTTGAAGTTAATCTGAATTAACAAACCTGAACCAGGCCTTTAGCCCCGCCCACCAGACACCACCATGGTCTGAAGAGGAAACAGTGTCATGAAGTGTTAGTGTCATAAATACAAAACCCTCTGAGTGTCACCAGTCTTTCAGCTTCAACTGCTCTTCATGATTACACTGTTTATTTACTTGTTTACCATGTTGTTCTGTTGTTCTGTTTTCTTGAACAGATCCTGTTCTTCTCTCTCTCAAATGAGCTGCATTGTCACATATTGTCAAAAATCCTCATAGCCTAATTAGTAAATTTCTTTGTAATAAAGCTGTGAAAATTTCTGAAATCCAGTTTCCATTGCCTCATTATTATGTACAGAGCATAGATGATGAGTGATGAACATAAACTCTTTTTTTGATAAAGGGTTGGTGAGTCAGAACAATGACCGTGTGGTTCAGTTTATTGAGGAAAATATTAATTAAATGATGTTGAAGATGATGCACCTGATAAATAATAAAACTATGATCCTTAAAAAAGGTGAGTGGGGGTGTTGAATGTATCCAAACAATATATGAAATAGGTTTGATTAACCATCCTGATTGGAGTTGTGTTTGTGTGTCAGATGTTTTATATGTATCATCACAGTTTTCCTCTTTAACTCAATGTGCAGCATGAACATGTTGTTTCATGATCAGTGGACTGGGTACTAGTCTTGATCCCTTACCCTCCAGGATTTACTGTTCAGGATCAACAAAGTCCTGTGAACAGATTTCTCCTCAAACCACTGAACTAAAGAATCAACTGCAACGACTCATGTACAAATGTGTTTTATTAAAAAATATAATAATAAAAATAACATGACGTCTACACAGATGTTGTTCTACAATCAAACTGTCAATGATTTACAGAAACTATTAAAGATATGAAAACAGTGTGAATGGTGATCAGATCCTCAGACTGTGTTAAATCAGCTCCAGAGACTCTGTCCATCTGTTGGACAGTGGACTTAGTTTGAAACAGAGGACAAAATAAAAACAGCTTTTATTGTAGAAACTACTGTCACAGTCGTCCTCACTGTCTTTATTAGATTCTATTGAAGGATGAATCAGTTTTTACTTTGATCTGTTCTTTGTTTCTCATGTGTATGAGCAGTAATGACTTTACTGTAATGTCTCACTGTTACAGTGTGTTGTGTTGTTTGTGTTATTATGTGTAGAAGTTCATAAAAACCTGAAACACAATATTAAACTACATCAGCAAACGTCTTCAGAGTTATGGACGAGTACATGTCGCCACAATCTGAAACAAGAAAGAGGTTGTTGATGAGATGAACAGAATATAAAGAAGACAGATGTGATGTAATAACATATTAGAGTATATAATGTAACATGATGTCAGACCTCTCCACCGGGGTTTAGAAGTGTTGCTTTAACCAGATCTCCAGTTTCCTGGTATTTGTGATTCATCCAGATCTGTGAAGATAGAGTTATAGAAGGTGAAAGCTGTGACTTGTTGTCTCCATGACAGAAACCCTGTGTTGACCTGCAGCTCTTTGACATATGAAGTGTGTTTGTCACACAGAGTCCAGCTCAGGCTGTGAGGAAAGTCCTATCATGTTTCTGTTGCTCTGTGGAAATTGTAGAGTCTAGTGTTTGTAGAGGTTTGACCGTCCATCACTTCCCCAGCTTCATGGATGGGAAGCAGGAAATAGTCACAATGTCCCTTTAAGCAGGAAAACACAGAGAAGAGCTGCATCAAGAAATATAAAACAACTTTTAACAACAAGTGAAACTCACAATTATCGTCTGTCCTCGCACCAGGAGATACTCTCTGAGTGTGAAGTTCCCATTTTTCTTAGTGCACTCCAGATGTAACATCCAGTTCTTCAGCTGCAGCATCTGTTTGAAGGAAAGTGGATCATGTGAAACAGGAAGTGACAACATGAGACTGACTAAATAACCATGAAGGACAATAATCACTAAACTTCACTAAGAGTTTCTTCTTGTTGATAAAGGAGAAGCTCAGCTCAGATCCAGCTTCTACTGGAAACACACATTTCTTCTCTGGTCTTCAGAAAAAAACAACTTTACCTCAGAGGAGTCGTTTATGAGAAAAACAGATTTTCGAAATGTGTCGATCCAAAAGGTGAAGTCTTTGTCTGGTTGGTCCTGTCTCTCCATGCTGGATGTCTGATGGAGGAGGAAACATCAGTTAGATGTGAAGCAGTGAGTGGAGGTGATGGAGGAGAAGATCAGCTGCTCTGTTTCCTTCATGTAGTTAATGTTTAACTCTCTACTGACTGAACCCTGAGGCTCCACACGTTTCACATTTTATTAAAAGTAAAGTTTTACACATTTTCATGAGTGTGACGATCACCACACATCACATTTCCTACAAAGTTTCTGGTGGTGATGTTACAGAGTGAGAGGAGACACAGAGGAGAGAATATTGATTAAATAGATGTGTAGAAGAGAAGGTCAATACAATTCTACCTGACTGGTCAAAGGATGGACTGGTTTCATCCATCGCTGGTTTGTTTTAGGTTTGACAACTATTCATTTAGAGCTTTTAAGCCGTTAGAAGTTAGATTCCAGCAGCTTCACTTTACAAACCGTTGTCATCGAGGTCTCCTGGTTCTTCTCCAGTGTCTGACAGTGATCCAGGATCAGCTGCAGCAGCTCAGGCAGTTTTTCTGACAACTGGAGAGAAAAGACTCAAATGAAAAACCATAAATTAACATGAACTAACATAATTCACGGTGGTGCAGTGGTTAGCACTGTCGCCTCACAGCAAGAGGGTTCTGGGTTCGAACCCAGGGGGCAGGGGCCCTTCTGTTTCAGTTTCCATTTCTCCATGTGGTCACAGTGACTGGTTCCTCCCACAGTCCAAATTACTATGAGGTCAGGTTAAGTTACAGTTACTGCTAAATTGCCCAGGTGTGAATGAGAGTGTCCTGAATGGTTGTCTGTCTATGGTTCTGCCTTTCTGGTGATGACTGGACTGGTCCAGTTCTGGGGGCTGTAGGACCAAGGGAAGTCCTGGGTCCTAAGTCAGCTGAAATAGGCTCCAGCTCACCCTTTGTTCCCTGTCCAGATCCTAAAACGCTTAATAATGGATGGATGGATTTCTATCCTAATAACATAATTCAATTCAGTGTTAAACAGCAAATGACAGAGGTCAAAGAAAACTAAACACAAATCTTCTGAACCTCCTCGGTCTTGGTCTGGAGCTCAGTCTCCTTGGTCTTCAGCTTCATCTTCAGTGTTTCTACTTCCTGTTCAGCTTCCTCTTTCTCCTTCTCCAGTTCTTCTTTAGTTGAACCCTGTATCAGAAGAAGAACATGTGAGTGAAGTGACTGTCCAATGACTGCTCTAGAAACAAAAGCAGCATCAGGTGGTTGCTGAACTGTTGTGTGTCTTGTGGTTGGTAACATGTGGTTTCTCCTCAGAGGAGACTGAACCAGTTCAGATGTTGTGTTGATGAAGTTGATGAAGAAAGTGAAGCAACAAGCAGCAGAGAATCAGTCTGAGAAAAGCTGATGACATCATCAATGACTTTGGTGTTTAGTTCATGAGGAACATCCCAGAGTTTCACTGGATTCATGACGTCACGACTTACTAGAGGATTGGTGAAAGACCAGGTTGTTGTGTTTCTGATCTCATCCAGCTGTGAGGGAGGAGACAGAGACAGACAGAGACATGAGGACCACTTTAAAGTCTCTGTTCAGTTCTACAACCAGGAGCTCATTATACAGCCAGTGGACTTTATCTGAGACATCATGTCACTGAGTGGAGGAGACATGAACAACATCAACTAGATGTGAATCTCAGTTCAGTTGTTGAACAGATGAACCTGTTTGTTCTTGAACTCCAGCTCCGTCTTCAGTCTCTGATATTCATCTTCTTGTTTCTTCTTCTCTTCCTGGAGCTGATGGAGTTCATCTAGTTTCTGTTTCAGCTGAGAAGAAAGAGAACGGAGCAGAGATGAGCTGGAGAATGTTTTAATTTCATTTCAAATTTTGGTGGTAAAAATGGGACAGAAAATGTCATTGTTTGCCACTGGGTATTGGGCCCGGGTGGGCTTCGAACCCTAAACTCCCGAGTAAGAGTCATGCGCGCTAACCAGGGCACATGATCAATTGGAGGCATAGTGACAGGACCACCACTGTCACATCTCTCTGTTGGGTAAAAAAAGGAAAAGGATTGAGCTCTGGTGCAACGGAGAGAGACAGAGAAAGGAGGGATGACTGTGAGAAAACAAAGAGAGTGGTTTTAATGGTGCATTAAATAAGTGAATGATTTAATGTGTATTTTTCGGTGCATCGTAAATTTCGTGACCATGAGTAGACAAGTGGCAACGTAATGATTCACGGGTCCCTCAGCAAAAACTGTAGCTACAGTAAAGCTGAACTTAGGATGAACCCTAACGTGCCAGCTCAGGAAAACAGATGTCCATTCCGGCACCATGAAGGAGCCATGAAGGAGGGAGCTCAGCATCATGCGATGTGTTGCTATTGTTATTTGAACAAATCAAAGTAAAGTAGACTTATCCTGCTGTCAACAGATTTGAATAGAGGAGACTGTCTTGATCGTTTAAAAAGCAGAAGATGAGGAAAACTTTTGTCTGGTCCGGAAACAGGCTTCCACCTCGGGTTTCATCTCCCATTTTTCTCTCAATGCTTCCTCTACTGCACCAAAGCTCAGTCTCCTTGACCGTTTGTGGAACTAGTCCGGGATTTGATGGGATTGTTCTTATAACTCAGTGATGAACAACTTTTAAAACTTTTGAGCATATTCAAAACCAGTATCTTGTTGTTACTAACATTAACTGTTGGAATAAAAATCCTGATTGAACTGGCCCTGTTTTGGATCTTGGTTTTTCCTCCAACATCTCCCCTCTTTCATCTTCTTGTTTCTTCTTCTGCTTCCTGGAGCTGATGGAGTTCATTTTCTAGGAACCCCAGACTTCCTGGGTAATGAGTCCATCTGGTTTCTGCCAGTCGGCCAAAGGGACATCCCCTTGGCCAAGTAGCCAGGGCACATGATCAACTGGAGGCATAGTGACAGGAACCTCAACTGTCACACCAGCAACATCCAAAATTAAAAATGCAGTGCCCTGACAGGATCCTGATAGGGAGGCTGGGACCTTTTAGCTGAGCAGGAAGGGAGAGGGCAGTACACAGAGAATCAGACACTGGGATTCACTAACATTGCATGGGGTGGGGGGCTCACTACCATACAAACCGTTGTCACTGGGGTCTCCTGGTTCTTCTCCAGTGTCTGAAAGTGATCCAGGATCAGCTGCAGCAACTCAGATTGTTTTTTAATGAACTGGAGAGAAAAGAACTCGATCAGAGACACAAATGTAAAACAAAATTAAAGTTAGAGCTGCTGTAAATACTTCTCAGAAAATATGTTTTAAAACTAAGATTTTCTTTTAGATTTTTCATGTTGAACATTTCCAGAGAACATTTAATGACAACACAGAATATTCTTTTTCTTCTGTTTATCTAACACCAGTCTTTGCCGGACCAACCTGTTCTTGTCTTTAAACAAAACAACATGATCTTCTTACATTTTGTTTTTGACACAAATTGAAATTATTTAATTCATTGTTAAACACCAAGCAACAGAGGTCAAAGAAAACTACAGAAAAGTCTTCTGAACCTGCTTGATCTTGGTCTGGAGCTCAGTCTCCTTGGTCTTCACCTCCATCTCCAGTTTTTCTACTTCCTGTTCAGCTTCATCTTCCTTCTGCTTTAGTTCTTCTTTAGTTGGATCCTGGATCAGAAGAAGATCATGTGAGTGAAGTGACTGTCCAATGACTGCTCTAGAAACAAAAGCAGCATCAGGTGGTTGCTGAACTGTTGTGTGTCTTGTGGTTGGTAACATGTGGTTTCTCCTCAGAGGAGACTGAACCAGTTCAGATGTTGTGTTGATGAAGTTGATGAAGAAAGTGAAGCAACAAGCAGCAGAGAATCAGTCTGAGAAAAGCTGATGACATCATCAATGACTTTGGTGTTTAGTTCATGAGGAACATCCCAGAGTTTCACTGGATTCATGACGTCACAACTTACTTGATAATACCAGGTTGGTGTGTTTCTGATCGTCTGCAGCTGTGAGGGAGGAGACAGAGACAGACAGAGACATGAGGACCACTTTAAAGTCTCTGTTCAGTTCTACAACCAGGAGCTCATTATACAGCCAGTGGACTTTATCTGAGACATCATGTCACTGAGTGGAGGAGACATGAACAACATCAACTAGATGTGAATCAATGCTGAAGGATCAATATGAAGAAATAAACCTCTGACTTCTTGATCTTCAGTTTTTCCTTCAGTTCCTTCACCTCGTCCTCCGTCCTCTGTTTGTCTTCCCTGAGCTTCTGCAGCTCAGCTTGTTTCTCTTTGATCTGGGAGGAGAGAGAAGATGAAGATTACAAACATCTCAATTTATTCCTGTTTTAAACCACTGACCTAAACAAACTGAATGTTTGTGAGACGCTGAAGAACAAACTGAAATCAGTGAGTTATATTAGTTAAATGGACTCAGTGTTGGACCAGCTTTGTCTTAAAGACATGAATGTGACACATGACTCAGTGGAGACACTCAGCTGTCTTCTCTGATTGTTACAAACATGTGCACTGGAGGAAACTAAGAACATCACTGATTGAACAGATGAACCTGTTGATCTTCTCAGCTCCAGCTTCTCCTTCAAGTTCAACTTCTTCCCTTGCTTCTTCTCTTCCTGGAGCTGCTTCTCCAACTGGAGGAAGGACAGAGATGAAGAGAGATGATTGATTTGATTTAGTGAATGAAGACACAACATTTAGGTCTGTGTGGATTCTCATCTCGGTTTGTAAAGATGAGATGGAGTTTTTTTTATTATAGATTCCATTGATAGAAAGTGTGAAGCAGCTAATTGTCTTGTTTGTTGAATTAAATGTTTTTTCTTTTCTACCTGTTTCTCCAACTCCACCTTCTCATCTTTTATGAGCTTCTTTTGCTCTTTTGCTTCTTCATCTGTTTGTCCTCTTTTGGTCTCTGTAAAAAAAAACAAGAAAAAAAAGAACAAGAAATGAAAAACAACTCTTTGATATCAGTGATTAACTGACACTTTGATCAAATTATTAATTGACTCAGTGTCACAGTGAACTTCTCTGTTCCCACCACTAACTCAGTCTTTCCATTGAACCTGTGAGGAAACTTGACTTTGACAAACCACTGGAGTTCATTTGTGACTTACTGCTGTTTTGTCTCTTCTTCAACACAAAAAAGACCAGTGAGAGAGTAATCATGATGAAAATAGTCAAAGTAACAGCCAGTCCAATGATGACAGAAGAAGAAGTGGAGTGGACCTTAAAGAAGTCATCTGAAATGAGACAACACACAATCAGATCAGATGGTGTTTTCAGCTGTTTGAAACTAAGACAGTGTTTAATGTAGAGTTTGGACCTGGAACATGAATGTGAGTGTCTCTGGTCTGGTTGATGGTCTTCTGTTGGACTCTACAGGTGAAGCTGTTGCTGTGTCTCTTCTCCACAGTCACTCTGCTGCTGACAGTATAGAGGACATCAGGACCTCTGACTGTCTCTGTAGGTCCAGCAGAGTGGGGTGGACCTTAAAGCAGCAGCTTTCCCTCAGCGTCCAGCCACAGCAGCTCAGGCTCTGGATACCAGCCTTTAGACTCACACTGTAACACCACTCCCCCCTTGTCTTTGTCAGTCCCTGCTAGACTGACGACAGCTGGCGAGGCAGCACCTGGAGACGGACAACAGGGACATTTCAGAACAAGAGTCAGAAATACAGGCAGCAGGAAACTCCTGCAGACTACCGTACCGTGTCGTGCCACAGCTGCAGCCACAGAGTGAGAAGCTCCTCCACCGGAAAATTGTTCACAAAAAGTTTGTCTGGAGCCTTGATGCATGAGCCTGAGCATGAGTAGTGTCTTTACGACAAGACACACTATAATTCATGGTAAATGCAGTCTTCGTCCTGACAAAACACTATCGCTTTTGTCCACAGGGGTCACCAAAATCAACACAATCTGAAAGTTCTTTGTAGGGGCTTTACAGTTGGTTCCTATACTAACCCTCCTAACACTTTTGATTGATTGATTGTTTTATTTCGTATGAATGACAAACATGCATACATATGAAAAGGATAGGTAGGAAGCCAAAGGCTTATCAAGAACCTACCCCATTGCAACCATTACATTTACAATCAATAATGGCGAAGAGACATTATCACTATGGCACTTATATAATAGTCAAGTTAGAAGACATTATCAAAAAAGAAAAGAAGATCAGACAATGAAAAAAAGGGTTACTCTTGCAGCATTCATACATAAGTCATACCTCACAAAAAATGTCTGCCTTCAATCATTACAATTTACGTGAAGAAAAAGAAAGAACTGAACAAAAAACAAAAACAACAGGAAAATCAATCGTTATATTCATAACAACACACACAAAGCCCTAAGGCGACGAGCCAACATCAAAAACCTTCTTGCTTAGAAATAGCAATAGACAAACGTTGCCTGCCCCTATGCATTCGAGGTTTGTCCATATTCATCAAGTTTAACTTTTATAAACATTTTTTTTAAATTATGAATATTCTTACTCTTTTTAATCCCATCCGGTAGTCTGTTCCACACTAACACAATGCGCTCATGGAGCTTTAAGTCATGGCGATAATTTACCTATTTTCCTGTTGCTAAGTTCATTGACATGAATATTTACTCAGACGTCAGTGCTTTAAAGGAAATTTCAGGATGAAGACTTCTAGAGTCTCTTGAAAACAGAGAACCACTGACCAGAACAGTCTCAACTCTAGCCACTGCTGTTTTGCCTCTTCTTCTTCCGGTTACCTAATTTGATTTAGCGTCTTGATAATACTTCATTGTCCTAGTTGATTTTTGTTTTCTTTCCAGGCTAGTAAGTTTTGTTTAGTTATTTATTTGTGTCTATTTTTGTTTGTTTTCCTTGAAAACCAGCTGGTCATAGGTTTACAGGTGGTGGCTCACTGGGTGGAAGGTTTCCCCACTCTCAGAGGTTTTTTTTTTTGCATGCTTTATATCTGTTGTCTTCTAATCTGTGTCTTTTGCTTTGCTGTGTGTGTGTAGTGGTAGGAGAGAGAATGCCATTTTCTTTTGACCATGTTTTCTGATGTTTAACTGCAGGAGTATAGGTAAGCTGCCTGTCTTTTTGTTTAGTTTTGTTTGTAAGTGTGGCCAGGTGAAGAGGTTCCGGGCGGGGATTGAACCCACACCCCCCAGGTAAGAGTCATGCACGCTAACCACTTGGCCAAAGTGACATTACCTCGGCCAATTGACCAGGGTGCATGAACAATTGGAGGCATAGTGACGGGAACCTCAACTGTCACATGTGATTCAAGTGGTGCTGGCCTTATTGTCTGTGATCAGTGAGACAGGTGGAGATCCTACCTTATGCTGCAACTTGGATGTAACATTACTGGGGACTAGTTGTATTGATAAGTAATCTGGTTCTCTCTCAGTTTTGTTTGGTTGGTGTTTCCCTTGAGTGGTGGCCATGAAATTTAACTTGGGGGACTTTGTGGCCAACCCCACCGTAGAGAAAGTAATGAAGGGTAAGAAAACTGATTTAATTCAGGTTGCTGATTCATTTGAAGCTCCAGTGCCTCCCAGGGCTAAGAGGAAGGAGTTGGGGGTGTTCGAACTGGTCTCCACAGGTGAACTGGGTGATCTGGTGTTCCTACCCCATCCCCTGGTCCCCTGGCCCGAGCTGGCATGACTGCAGAGGAGCTGACGCTCACCCTGCGCATCCGTGAGGTGGAGGTGAGACCCCTGCTGACACATAGCCACCATACTCAAGTGGCCAAAGAATGTGTGGCCTCTTTTGCTTCAATGTGAATTAGTGGGAAAGGCCCAAGAAGTCTGTGCTTCGTTGTCTATTGAAGACAGTTCAGATTATGATACTGTAGTATGATACTAGATGTAACACTAAGCCTTTATTGGCAAGACGACACCAAACTGCTCATATAGTATTTCACTACTTACCAACACGAAGCTCAACAAAGGATTCTTTTTTATTGTCTGGTATGAAACATGTGTATCTCCCTTCATCGGCAGGTTTCACTCTGGACAGTTTCAGTGAAATGTTTCCGTGCTTCAGTTCATCAGTGAACAGTGATGTTCGTCCTGAGTACGATGGATGTTTTATATCTACGAGCTCCTCTCCTCTACGCCACACATGAACATATCTTGGTTCCAGGTTAGACCTCGTCCACTCCACTGCGTAGCTGGTAATATCCTCAGCAGGTTCAAAGTGACATGGCAAAATGATGTCACCACCAATTGTGGCCACTATTGGCTGAGAGGAACCAATTAACTGAGACTGACCTGAAAAGAGAGGATATTTTATCATTAGTTTTTTTTCTAAATTATACAGTTTTCCAGCAATTAGTGAATGTTTAGTGAATGTTGCTGCATCAACAGTGCAGACAATAAAGTTACCCGTCAAACATGTCCAGATGAGACGACTGAAAAAGTTTTTTAGATCACTCCTATTAATCAAGATACCTGCAGCTATAATTTGTTTGCGAGACCTTTTACTGCCCGACTATGGGATACAGTTCAAACAGCACAGTTGACCTCTGTCTTGAGGCAGATCAAGCACTTCTTTAGGCTCTTTAGGCTTAGACTGGGGCAGGGTGAAGCTAGAGCTGGAGCAGGAGCAGGAGAAGAGACACTGCAGCACACAGAAAAACGCAGTGGATCCGAACGATGGGAAGAAACTTCATAAGCAGCCAGAACAGCATTTAGCACCGGCAAGCAACAGCCGCAAACACCCAGCACTAGCAGCTGGGCCACATGTATCTGTGGGTTCAACACTAGACTTTTCACGCTTCTCATTAAATTTGTTCAAATATCATTGTGATCTTATTTTTGATATTTTCCCTTGTGGCAATCCTGAAATATTGAACAGTCGGGTTTACATCATACACCAGAATAAAAATCTAAATTTACTGAGTCACAACCTTTTCTTGGTCAAAGGGACACCCCTTTGGCCAAGTGGTTAGCACGAAATTTGGGTCTGGGGTTCAATTTATCTCATTTAATTTGTTGCCCTTTCACCTTGCCACATTATGTATGAGGTTACCTCGGACAAAAGGCATCAGGAGAAGATGGACGACCAGGACACTGATGGTTGTGAGTGGAGACTGGATGGAGAGTCCAGCCATCTGATGAAACATTATACAGATCTGGAAACATAGAGAAACTGTTAGAACATGAAAATCATAACTGTACAGCAAATTCACCTAAATTACCCCTACCCCATTACTCCAGATATTCAATCTTTCAGTTGTTCTTAGAGACATTCATATGTCCAGGAAAAAATAGAATAAAAATCAGCCTTGCTACTGGGCAATGTGTAAATGAAGCAGTTTTGTAGTTTCAAAAATTGGAGCACATCAAAACCTACCTTAATTTGTGTTAAGTAAATTATTGTGGACGATCATTTCCACACTTCGGTCTGTTCGTGTCCAGGTCTCATCTGTCTCATCATGTGAGACGATAATGACTCTTCATATCTGAACAGTTTGTGTCAAACCTCCAAACTTAATGTTCCCGCTAACAAACTGATTCACTACAAAAGAATTAAATAACAATCAACATTCAGTGCATGAAAACAACTTTAGACTGTTACAGTGAAGAGTTATGATGACTTTAGAGTTAGTTTTAAGTTTAAAATAGAAGAAACACCACGTACCTGTTCTTAGTTGTGTTGCTCATTTCAGCTGACTGCTGTAAATCATTTACTGACTCACAACCATAAAGCGACTCATGACCAGTTTGTCAAGAGCTCAGTTCAGTTCAGTTCAGTTCAGTTCATTTTCACTGAGAATCATATGAGCAGATGAACTTTGCCCTGTGGCCTGTTGATAAAACAATACAGCCTCATGACGTGGCTGTTCTTACCTGTTCTTACTGTAGGCGGCATTTTGTTCCGTTAACAACCATCAGGCCTTTCAATAATATGAATGAAAGTTGAAAGTTTACAGTATGACTTTGTGAGTGCATGAGTTTCACTTGTCTTGTCGTATTTATCCATTGAGGTGTTGCTTCTCTATATTTCTCAAACTCATCCTGAATATGTATTTAGAAGAAGGACATTTGAGAAGAGAAGGTAATTTGTCCTCAGATCCCAGCAGTGCAATATAGTGATTGTAAGACTGAATGAAAAATACATAGGCCTATGAAAAGTCCACAATAGTGGCAAATAGTTCAGTTCAAGTATCAGCAATGATACTTCTTTCAGGTATTTTCTGCTGACATGGTAGATGATAATTGATGCACATTATGACATCATAACCTTTTATCATTGTTATCATTATCAGACTTGGAAAGATCACGTACACAGACGCATTAACTACTCAAAACCCCACTGTGCCACTTCCTGCTACAGTCTGTGTCTACACAACTACATTTTGCCATGAAAACAGTGCTGTTGTAGCCTGGTTGTCACGACTTTCCAATGTTGATGCTCAGAGAGAGAGAAGAGAATCCATTTCTCAAAGCGCATCCTTCAAAGTTGGTTTGCCGGCCTCCCTCAAATGCCTCAGTCTGCTATTGGTCAAAGCCAGAATAGGCGGTGTCGAAGCTTCTACTGCTGCTCTACTGCATCACTTACTTGAACACGCCTCTACCCAGAGATGCTCAACGTTGATTGGCTCCTGAAAAATAGGGTGGAGTTCCTGTGAATTTGGGAGACACAATCCAGTAAATAGGGGGAGCATACGTCAGTCCGACTGCCCCAAAGTCTGACAGCTCATTTCTCCGACTACTCATTCTACAGCATTAAGGTTAGGTTTAGGGTAAGGAAAAGGGTTAGGGCTACTTAAGTCGGAGAAATGGGAGGTCGGACTAATGGACGCAAAAATAAAGAAATGTATGGTCGGACAAATGGGTAGTCGGACAGACGCCACGCGCCCAGTAAATAGTACAGTTGGCCAGACTAGCAGTCAGCGTGACGTCTAGGCATGACGTCACTAGTGTGGGCGCGACCAGGCTAGGGCTGTTGTATGTCAGACTAAGAGTCAGAGGCCTCTTAGTCTGACATACAACAGCCCCTGCCCCCCTTCTGCAGCAGCAGCAGCATCAGAAATAACCTCCACAGGAAGAGGAAGTGTCACGTACGTTCTACTTCAGTTGTATTTCAGCTCAACGCTCAGTCTGCAGCAAGACGACATGGAGGTCACAGCTCTCTGCTTCAGACTGTGTGAGTACTCAGTGTCACATTTCTTCTCTTTCTGTCCTCACTTTTACATGTTGCTGCTCATCAAAGCATCTGTTGCTCATTTACAACATTGCTCCTTTGTTTCTCCAGTGATGCTTGAATTTCTTCTGCTGGAGACACCAGTTCAGAGTCTCTACGCTCAGAAAAGAGGTGAAGAACAGGGGAAACCATTAAAAATGTTAATTTCCAGGTTTTTATTTATTTATTTATTTATTTATTCATTCATTCATTCATGTTTAAACTCAGTTCATCCTTCCCTGGATAAGAGAACTGAATATTGATAATTAATTCTGAACAATTCTAAGAAAAATATGTATTATTTTCTCAGTTTCAGGTGCAGCTTCTCTTCGTATCGATCCAGACCGTCTGCAGTTCTTTGACAATGAGTCCATCTCTTTTCATTGTGATGGAACTGATGGTTCTGCTAAGTTAAAAGGGAGCAGGGCCAGTGGTGAATTTACTCCGGCATGTGACATGAAGAGCACATCCTCAGGTTCGTCCTGCAGAGCTACTGCGCTGTATTCATTAGACAGTGGAGAATACTGGTGTGAGACTGACGGAGGAGAAAGAAGCAACAGCATCAACATCATCATCACTGGTACTTTTTTTTAAGCCATTATATCTATATATTGATATCTATATTTTGAACTTCTAATCTAACTCACCAATATGGATTCTCTTTAGGTTTCTATTTCTGTTCTGATCAAACTTTCCTCTTCTTCACCATGTTCTTCAGGAGGCTCAGTGATCCTGGAGAGTCCTGCTCTTCCTGTGATGGAGGGAGATCCTGTGACTCTGAGCTGCAGAAACAAGACGACTTCCACCAAAGCTGTTTTCTACAAAGACAACGTCCCAATGAACTACAGTTCAACAAAAGAGATCAGAATGAACAATGTCTCCAAGTGTGATGAAGGACTGTACAAGTGCAGCATCCAGGGAGCTGGAGAGTCACCAGAGAGCAGACTGACTGTCACAGGTGAGACTCTAACAGTTTATGTTTATCATTTGTATTGGACTGTTAGATTTTTTTTTTTACTTACATATATAAAACTGTACTGTTTAGTCAATAAAAAATATGAAATCTGAAATACAACAAATGTCAATATATATATGTTTAATAAATGTTAATGTAAAAATTGATATATAATTATTTTTAAGATACTGTTTTGTACTTTAAACAGGATAGATGCAATAATGGCACATCCCCCAATATGTTCCATTGATACAGTCTTTAAACAATGTATATCGTGATATAGAGGCATTAATGTCATATTTTATATTTGTTTTACACTTCTGTGTCAACATGGTTTTGTAAATTGAAATGTTGTGTTATTTTGAAAATATGTAAATATAGAAAATCGCATAAATATATTTTCTTTATTGATGATATATTGTATGTTTCCAAACAGAATCTTAGCCGATGTGATTTTAAATGTAAACGTTTCCTCTGTATTGTTAATATTTACAGATAAAAGCAGTGGTTAAAACTTTATTGTGTTAAGAAACTAGGTGTCATATGTGATGTCATCATGTCTCCACCAGCTCAGAAAGAACACGTCTGTAATGACTCTGGCTCTACGAAGCTCCACAACCTGCCGTGGGTCATCATCGTCATCTTAACTGTAGCCCTGCTTCTTCTGGGGTTTCTCCATGTCAGGAAACACAGAGGTACAGAGAAGCAGATACTCTCCCTATAATGCACTGTAGGTTAATGACTTAAAGCCTTTTTCTATCTATGTCAATCATTTTACTTTTCTTTCCATCAGTTTGCTCAAAGACGTCAAGAACATCATACTCAGGTGAGTTTTATATCTAACGTGACTCAGATGAATACGCAGCTTAACCTGTTGACCTCTCAGCCTTCAATTTCATACATTTTCTCTGTGTTTCAGTTTCTGGAGTTGCGTATGACGATGAGTATGATCTAAATAGTTTGACGTATGCTGTCGTCACAAATGGGAGAGAGGACGATGGTGAACTTGACTTGTTTTTCTCTTTAAAAATCAACGAGACTTTTCACACATCTGTATTCTCATGCAGCTAATTCTGACACAGTCACGTATTCATCGACCACTAGGAGGTTAAAATAAGAAGAGGAGTCCGTGGCAGTTGAAGCGGTCGACTCTAACGTCTGAATGGTTTCTGCTCCCTCTCTCTGTGGTCTGTTGTTTTAGACGCTGCTGACGCTGGTGAGAGTTTGAACGTCTGCACTGAGACAAACCACAGCAGAGAAGCACAGACACAGAACGGTAAGAGGCTGTTCTGACCTTTAGCACCAGTATATTTATAACCTGATGTAGAAGCAGGAGACGTCTGCTGTCAGTCACACCAACATGTGAAATGTGGGTTTCTATTCATTAACAAACACATTGATCATTTAACACATTAAGGCCTTCGTTAGGCTCAATTTTCTGTCCTTGTGATAGATGATAAAGTTTTTTGAATTGAATTAAGGGTTACCTGAGTTCTACACATGGTTCTGAATAATGATCACACGAAAAATAAAAAGTCTTCCGTTATATCTGTGGATGTATAGCCTCCTGCTACCGACATACAGCGGCTCACCAACTGCTAGCTTCCTTTAAACAGGAGTGATTCCACCTGTGAACCCTTTTACACATTCTACAATAAATGATTCTACAGTATTACTAGGAAATGTCTTATTATATCAAAATAACAAATTATAAGCAGTTATCATGAGATAATGGCAAGAGAATAAAAAAGGAATAGGCTACATGGCTGTTAATGGCTTCCATAGCTCTCACAAAATGTCTCTTTGTGTGTTAATGGCTGAGTCCTGAACGTATGGTGTCATTTTCCACATTATTTTATATTTTAGGATGAAACATACATTTTGTTTGTCTTCGAAGCAGAGGCAGGATCATCCAGATTCAGATCTTCCCAGAACCTCAGAGCAGCCAAGGAGCCACAGGAGAAAATGCTCTATGAACTTGTCCAGGTGAGACTGATGGTCGGACCTGAATTATAAATTATTGATCATTTTAGTTAATCAGACCTGTTTAAACTACAGCTACTGAAGGAAGTGACCATTACGTTTATCATAATTTACCACGGGTATAATCTTTATGTATTTTGTCTTACAGCTCCCAAACGGAGAATGAGTGAAGACTGAAGAGAGAGAGTTGGTTTGTTCAAGTGGAAATTACCAATAAGAAACTGAAATCATGTTTATTTGTAATAAAACTGAATTTGTACATTTCACATAGTGCTAATATTAACTCTAGTAACTAATATTAGCTGATGATGACAATTGTAAATGCTGCTAAATCCTCAGACTGTTAAATCAGCTCCAGAGACTCTGTCCATCTGTTGGACAGTGGACTTAGTTTGAAACAGAGGACAAAATAAAAACAGTTTTTTGTATAAACTACTGTCACTGGTGTCTTTATTATATACTATAGATGGATTCATACATTTTTATTTTGACATATTTCTCATGTGTATGAGCAGTAATGACTTTACTGTACGTAGCATCTATTTTCATGACCAGACGTGTGTGTGTGTGTGTGTGTGTGTGTGTGTGTGTGTGTGTGTGTGCACTTGTAAATATCGCTTCAGGGGGTCTGAGTGGTGGGAGCCCACCAACAGTGGGGGGCCCAAGACCGACGTGGGGCCCAAAAACGCGGGCCCCAGATCGATTTCAATCAAAATGACCCCAGAAGCTTCTCCTGATGCCCCTCTCGCTTTTTTATTGCATGTCCCACATGGTCACAAAAACTTGAAATGTGTGTGCGAGCTTTTTGCTCACTAGCGCCCCTGGGGCCCGGAAGGTGGCATAGCACCCCACACACACACCGGAAGTGTGTGCGGTGTGTGTGCAAGCTCAGACCCCATGAAGTGACAAGTACTTTGGTGGTGACGTACTTCCGGTTTGGAACCGGAAGTAGGATTTTCCGCGAATCCAAGAGAAGAAGAGGAAGAAGAAGAAGAAGAAAACGACTTATGTAAGGTAAGCTGAGTGTTAAGTTGAAAATCTGTAAATATTGAACCACATTTACCGTGACAAAATAATATATGCATGGTTTTTTGGTTTATAGTTTGTATCGTTTATATTAGTGATGTAAATTAGCCTACTTTATTACAATAACGATTAGCTACTAACTTTAGCTAGGCTACTTAGCCTATTGTGGTTAGCTTTAATGCTACCTGCGGGCTAAAAGGCCATTACTTTAACCTATGCTACAGCAGCTGCTCTGCTGGCAGTACGTCATCCGGACGAGAGAGAGGGGGTAACAGGGGAGTGATGCAGATAATTGTTGGTGAAGCCGGGTCATTAAAACTGGAGTCGGCAGTGATGGAGAGCTGTCAATATTCAAAGTTTGGGATTTCATAAAGTGTACTGGATTAACCTTCCCGGGTATCCTCCAAATTAAAGCCCCCACTAACTACGGAGATTACCATTAACCTTATTTTGAAACAGGATGTTGACTTAAAGCCTGCAGGTAACTTGATCTCCCTTTCCGATCGCGTCCACTATATTAAACTAACGTTACAATAACACTTAAAACGGCATTCTGTGTAACGTAAGCAAGATAATCTTTATTTAAAACCACCCTAGAAAGTGAATGTGGCAGCGAGACAGAGCAGAAAAGGCAGGCTGGGTTAATTAGCCCAGTAGCTCATGCTAACGCTAAACAGCCGGATGGGGATAGAGGCGGAGGCGGCTGGTCTGGCTCTTTAACCGAAGGTAGGTGTTTTCACAGGCTGGCCGGGGCGTGGGGTGTGTGCGTGTGTGTGGGGGGGGTGAAAGTCAGTGGAGCTGGGTCATAGCGGAGCGTTTGTACGGAGCAGCTGCTGTTTACTTTTTTCTCCCTCTCTGAGCATTTTCGCCTGAGGGAATCAGCTGTTGTTGTTATTGATCCGACTCGCGTCAGGCAGGTCGATAACCAGCGTCACCGTGTTAACTCGGACCGGGGCTTCAGGTATTGTTGACATGAATGAACACAAAGCTGGCTCTAGCCTCCTTTGCAGTACAGGTCTGATCACTGCTAGTCTGGCTAGCCGGGTTAGCCGGCCGGCTTAGCCGTCCGGGGCTGGGGTGTGTGCATGTGGGGGTGAAAGTCCATCAGAGCGCAGCGTTTGTGCGGAGGGATCACGCTGAGCAGCTGCTGTTTACTTTTCTCTCTCTCTCTCTCTCTGTCTCTGAGCATCTCCGCCTGACGGAATCAGCTGTTGTTGTTGTTGTTGTTGTTGTTAACCCGCCTCGTCAGGAGGAAACCGGACCGAGGCTTCAGGTTTTGTTGACATGAACACAAAGCTGGTTCGAGCCGCCGCATTCCCGCAAGAGACACGGTGATAAAAGAATCATAGCGAGCTACAGGTAGTGCTGTGGATTTCTCAGGTCCTCCACCTATTTGATTCAGAGGATGATGAATGAACGGGCTGTAAGTGGGGAAAAAACTCCACTTGAAGCGGCAGCTTTATATCATGCACTGGGCTGATTTTATATTAGGCTTTTATTTTATTAAAGGGCCAACGAGGAGTTTCTATTCGGTTATAAAACAGTCTCACGTTAATGTGGATGAATCTAGCTACCCGCACTTGTTAATGGCTCCATTTTCGATCAATATATCGTTTTGTCTCTATCATTATTTTGTTATTATTAGTGGTGGCGGAAACGCTGGTCGAGCCGACCAGCACTTATTACTTTCGGTTTCGCGGACGCAAATGAGAATAACGGCGATTCGGGCGGCGTTATGGTCGGAACTACGACGGTAATTGAACCTCTTTGAACCTCTGACTTTAATCCTTGATGAATGAAAACATGAGTCCGTCTTGCGCCGGTGGAGGAATTCTACGGTGCGCGCGGAGGCAGCGTGAAAACACTTCGCTTCTCCAAAACTCCTCGTTGTCCCTTTAAGCTACATAAACAAATGCAAACTGTCTCAGTGGCTGCTTAGTTTAGTCGTCTGACCTGCTGTTGCTGGTAGTCTTTTGCAGCTGGTCTTGAACTAGTCTGAACATGCACAATATTAAATTGTCTCTGATCATTTTGTGCAGATGCATTTTTTTTGTCTGTCAACAATAGCTTACTGAACAATTCTCTTGAATGTGGAGTAATGATTAAAAAATGTTTTCCCAGGGCCATTATGTCCAAGAGAAGAAGGATCAGGCCTGCAGATGATGCAAAAAACATATCCTGTCTGGCACTGACAAGCCTGGCCTTTTGGCAAGACATATCAACAGTGACAAAGGTAAGTGGCAGTAGTTTCCTTGACACAACTTATGCATTTCAAAAGCAAACCAATAAAGTGCATACAAAGGAGAGTTTAGGTTCAGGTTATACGTGGCTTTTTTGCTTTTGACAGAGAATTTCAATCAGACAGACTGTGTGATATTTTACAGTCCAGGCAAGACAGTGTGCTTTGTTAAAATATTCTACTGAAGTGTCCTGTGAAGTAAACATTAAACATCCGCCGGCCGGCTCTAGATACTTGGAGACATTGCCTGAGTTGTTGTGTACCAAGTTGAAAAACCACAACCTGAACTTCTATATCTGAACGTCTCTGATCTTACCCAACCGCGTAACGGCTCTGACCGGAAGTGACATTTCCTTGGTTGCCAACTCGGTGTGGGCTATATGTGACTGACTGTGATATTCACTGTACTGCAAAAAAAAAAGCCTGCAGCCAGCATGAGTTCTAGGCTATTGTTTTTTTTTTCTTCCTTTCCTCCTCCTTACTTCATAAGCGGGCAGCAGAGTAGAGAGCACACTAGTAGAACACGGTTTCCATAAATACAAAGGATAAGACAGTGGTGCATGTCATGTTTTGCGTGTATGGAACAAGGAAGTAACTGACTTGACGATGTATAGCTGCGTGGGTCACACGTGACATCATTGACGGATCCTTGTAGGAGTTTATTTTACACACAAACCGACGTAGCTTTTGTGACAGACAGAGAAGGATCAAGTGGGAAAGTCGGCGTTTAGCAATTGGAAATATAAACACTAGCCTACTTCACCATCGTTGAGAGAAAGGGGAAGAACTTACATGTGAAGTGCACGTTATGCTGGGAGGAAAGCGTTTGTCCACATCGGCCGCGAGCAACTCAAATTTAATGAAGCATCTGACCACAACACATGCAGCAACTAAACGAGT
This sequence comes from Decapterus maruadsi, assembly GCA_030347415.2. Taxonomy (NCBI): domain Eukaryota; kingdom Metazoa; phylum Chordata; class Actinopteri; order Carangiformes; family Carangidae; genus Decapterus; species Decapterus maruadsi. The sequence goes on from CM064898.1 coordinate 2,118,738, forward strand.
GGCAAAAAACACAGACAACAATGATGAGCAATAAATTGAATTTTTGAAGTTTATATCCGCCCCATGGCAAAGGATATTTGTTTAAGGTTAATTATCTCTCTATGCTGTTCTATTCTATGAAACTGGCGTGTGAAACATGCTTCTAAAAAGCCGAATTCTTTGACATATTACTTTGTTTTAGTAACGCAAAAATTACTTTTCCTAGTAATTAGTTACTTTTATAATAGAGTAATTGAGTTACTAACTCAATTACTTTTTTAAGAAGTAATTTGTAATTGTAATTAGTTACTTTTTCAAAGTAATTTGGCCATCACTGCTAATGTTAAATTGAATTTCAGGTGGTGGACCCTCAGACTCCTGCAGCAGCAGTAGAGACAGAGACCAGTCCTGTGACCCAGACGTTCCATGAGGAATCAAAGCCAGATGAGACTAACACACAGGTAAAAAAGACACTGTAGACAGTTATCACAACTAATCTGTTGTGACTTGCATGTGATGCTGTTCTGTCACCAAAATGGGCCAGATGTGAGTGATTCAGGTTAACGTACTGTGCTGAATGTGGCGCTCAGTGTGTCACTCACTGCCTAGCGAGCTGCATGCACAGACCAGAAGACTTGATTCACGTTCAGTAACCGTACTGCTAAACTTATCACATCTGTGTAACATCATGTTAAGTGAATGTACTGTGCACACAAGACTCGTGTTCACCATGTAGTAATATTTGCTGGTTCTCCCACAAATGTCTGTGTACTGTTACATGGACGCACCGTCCCTCTTTTTTTTAAAGACATATTTAAGTGTAAAAAATGTTTGTATTTCTCCAATATTAATCATTTTCCCAGTATTATTCTGAGTGTATCTAAGGAAATGCATGTGATGTTTGATCTGTGTGATGTGATTTAACATCACTAATTGTTTAATTGAATTTTAGGTGGTGGACCCACAGACTCCTGCAGCAGCAGTAGAGACAGAGACCAGTCCTGTAACCCAGACGTTCCATGAGGAATCAAAGCCAAATGAGACTAACACACAGGTAAAAAAGACATATCTGTTGTGACTAGCATGTGATGCTGTTCTGTCACCAAAATTGGCCAGATGTGAGTGATTCAGGTTAACGTACTGTGCTGAATGTGGCGCTCAGTGTGTCACTCACTGCCTAGCGAGCTGCATGCACAGACCAGAAGACATGATTCACGTTCAGTAACCGTACTGCTAAACTTATCACATCTGTGTAACATCATGTTAAGTGAATGTACTGTGCACACAAGACTCGTGTTCACCATGTAGTAATATTTGCTGGTTCTCCCACAAATGTCTGTGTACTGATATGTGGACGCACCGTCCCTCTTTTTTTTAGACATATTTAAGTGTAAAAAATGTTTGTGTTTCTACAATATTAATCATGTTTCCAGTATTATTCTGAGTATATCCAAGGAAATGCATGTGATGTTTGATCTGTGTGATGATTGAATTTCAGGTGGTGGACCCACAGACTCCTGCAGCAGCAGTAGAGACAGAGACCAGTCCTGTAACCCAGATGTTCCATGAGGAATCAAAGCCAGATGAGACTAACACACAGGTAAAAAAGACATTGTAGACAGTCATCACAACTACTCTGTGGTGACTAGCATGTGATGCTGTTCTGTCACCAAAATGGGCCAATGTCCACTTTGCTTTGATGCAGTCATTATTACTTGTTAGGTGGTATGATAACAGTCAAGTAATGTCACACATTTCAAGTCATGTCTTTGTGGGGTCATTTCATGTCACAAACCCTCTTGATGGGCTAGGGGAACTTAACACACTTGTATGTTTCCAGTCTCACCCATATGAGGCCCTTGCGTTTGGTTCTCACTATAGGTGTTTTTATGTTCCTTTGGCAACACTTGGCATTATCTCAACATTGATTTTAATAGTCATAATTGTACACTGTGTGAGCTGTTGCGTGTTTTGAAGTGTTATTTCAAATGTGAGGCACTGCAAATCTTTGTAATGGCTCATAAGAGTTGCTGATACCTCAGAAAAACGATGCTGTGATCTCAGTCTTAGAGTTCTGTGCTGTTTGAGAATCTGTTCTACTTTTAGGTAACATTGTTAGCTGCGAATGTCTCCACATACAGCTATGATTTCATTCAGCTCTAAATGTCTTCTTGTCTGGCATCTAAATTTCAGGTGGTGGACCCTCAGACTCCTGCAGCAGCAGTAGAGACAGAGACCAGTCCTGTGACCCAGATGTTCCATGAGGAATCAAAGCCAGATGAGACTAACACACAGGTAAAAAAGACATTGTAGACAGTCATCACAACTACTCTGTGGTGACTAGCATGTGATGCTGTTCTGTCACCAAAATGGGCCAATGTCCACTTTGCTTTGATGCAGTCATTATTACTTGTTAGGTGGTATGATAACAGTCAGCTAATGTCACACATGTCAAGTCATGTCTTTGTGGGGTCATTTCATGTCACAAACACTCTTGATGGGGGAGGGGAACTTAACACACTTGTATGTTTCCAGTCTCACCCATATGAGGCCCTTGCGTTTGGTTCTCACTGTAGATGTTTTTATGTTCCTTTGGCAACACTTGGCATTATCTCAGCTTTGATTTTAACATTCATAATTGTATACTGTGTGAGCTGTTGCGTGTCTGAAAGTGATATTTCAAATGTGAGACACTGCAAATTGTTGTAATGGCTCATAAGAGTTGCTGATACCTCAGAAAAACTAAGACAAAATGGGCCATCAATGTTTATATTGCTTTAAAGTAGTCATGATTACTCATTGGATGGTGTGATAACAGCCAGCTAATGTCACACATATCAAGTCATGTCCTTGTGGGGTCATTTCATGTCACAAACCCTCTTGATGGGCGAGGGGAACTTAACACACTTGTATGTTTTCAGTCTCACCCATATGAGGCCCTTCCGTTTGGTTCTCACTGAAGGTGTTTTTATGTTCCTTTGGCAACACCTGGCATTATCTAAAGTTTGATTTTAACAGTCACAATTGTACACTGTGTGAGCTGTTGCATGTTTTAAAGTGATATTTCAAATGTGAGGCACTGCAAATCTTTGTAATGGCTCATAAGAGTTGCTGATACCTCAGAAAGACTAAGACAAAATGGGCCATCAATGTTTATATTGCTTTAAAGTAGTCATGATTACTCATTGGATGGTGTGATAACAGCCAGCTAATGTCACACATTTCAAGTCATGTCCTTGTGGGGTCATTTCATGTCACAAACCCTCTTGATGGGCTAGGGGAACTTAACACACTTGTATGTTTCCAGTCTCACCCATATGAGGCCCTTGCGTTTGGTTCTCACTGAAGGTGTTTTTATGTTCCTTTGGCAACACTTGGCATTATCTCAACATTGATTTTAACAGTCATAATTGTACACTGTGTGAGCTGTTGCGTGTTTTGAAGTGTTATTTCAAATGTGAGGCACTGCAAATCTTTGTAATGGCTCATAAGAGTTGCTGATACCTCAGAAAAACGATGCTGTGATCTCAGTCTTAGAGTTCTGTGCTGTTTGAGAATCTGTTCTACTTTTAGGTAGCATTGTTAGCTGTGAATGTCTCCACATACAGCTATGATTTCATTCAGCTCTAAGTGTCTTCTTGTCTGGCATCTAAATTTCAGGTGGTGGACCCTCAGACTCCTGCAGCAGCAGTAGAGACAGAGACCAGTCCTGTGACCCAGATGTTCCATGAGGAATCAAAGCCAGATGAGACTAACACACAGGTAAAAAAGACATTGTAGACAGTCATCACAACTACTCTGTGGTGACTAGCATGTGATGCTGTTCTGTCACCAAAATGGGCCAATGTCCACTTTGCTTTGATGCAGTCATTATTACTTGTTAGGTGGTATGATAACAGTCAGGTAATGTCACACATTTCAAGTCATGTCTTTGTGGGGTCATTTCATGTCACAAACACTCTTGATGGGGGAGGGGAACTTAACACACTTATATGTTTCCAGTCTCACCCATATGAGGCCCTTGCGTTTGGTTCTCATTGTAGGTGTTTTTATGTTCCTTTGGCAACACTTGGCATTATCTCAGCTTTGATTTTAACATTCATAATTGTATACTGTGTGAGCTGTTGCGTGTCTGAAAGTGATATTTCAAATGTGAGACACTGCAAATTGTTGTAATGGCTCATAAGAGTTGCTGATACCTCAGAAAGACTAAGACAAAATGGGCCATCAATGTTTATATTGCTTTAAAGTAGTCATGATTACTCATTGGATGGTGTGATAACAGCCAGCTAATGTCACACATTTCAAGTCATGTCCTTGTGGGGTCATTTCATGTCACAAACACTCTTGATGGGCGAGGGGAACTTAACACACTTGTATGTTTCCAGTCTCACCCATATGAGGCCCTTCCATTTGGTTCTCACTGAAGGTGTTTTTATGTTCCTTTGGCAACACCTGGCATTATCTAAAGTTTGATTTTAACAGTCACAATTGTACACTGTGTGAGCTGTTGCATGTTTTAAAGTGATATTTCAAATGTGAGGCACTGCAAATCTTTGTAATGGCTCATAAGAGTTGCTGATACCTCAGAAAGACTAAGACAAAATGGGCCATCAATGTTTATATTGCTTTAAAGTAGTCATGATTACTCATTGGATGGTGTGATAACAGCCAGCTAATGTCACACATTTCAAGTCATGTCCTTGTGGGGTCATTTCATGTCACAAACCCTCTTGATGGGCTAGGGGAACTTAACACACTTGTATGTTTCCAGTCTCACCCATATGAGGCCCTTGCGTTTGGTTCTCACTATAGGTGTTTTTATGTTCCTTTGGCAACACTTGGCATTATCTCAACATTGATTTTAACAGTCATAATTGTACACTGTGTGAGCTGTTGCGTGTTTTGAAGTGTTATTTCAAATGTGAGGCACTGCAAATCTTTGTAATGGCTCATAAGAGTTGCTGATACCTCAGAAAAACGATGCTGTGATCTCAGTCTTAGAGTTCTGTGCTGTTTGAGAATCTGTTCTACTTTTAGGTAGCATTGTTAGCTGTGAATGTCTCCACATACAGCTATGATTTCATTCAGCTCTAAGTGTCTTCTTGTCTGGCATCTAAATTTCAGGTGGTGGACCCTCAGACTCCTGCAGCAGCAGTAGAGACAGAGACCAGTCCTGTGACCCAGATGTTCCATGAGGAATCAAAGCCAGATGAGACTAACACACAGGTAAAAAAGACATTGTAGACAGTCATCACAACTACTCTGTGGTGACTAGCATGTGATGCTGTTCTGTCACCAAAATGGGCCAATGTCCACTTTGCTTTGATGCAGTCATTATTACTTGTTAGGTGGTATGATAACAGTCAGCTAATGTCACACATGTCAAGTCATGTCTTTGTGGGGTCATTTCATGTCACAAACACTCTTGATGGGCGAGGGGAACTTAACACACTTGTATGTTTCCAGTCTCACCCATATGAGGCCCTTCCGTTTGGTTCTCATTGTAGGTGTTTTTATGTTCCTTTGGCAACACCTGGCATTATCTCAGCTTTGATTTTAACATTCATAATTGTATACTGTGTGAGCTGTTGCGTGTCTGAAAGTGATATTTCAAATGTGAGACACTGCAAATTGTTGTAATGGCTCATAAGAGTTGCTGATACCTCAGAAAGACTAAGACAAAATGGGCCATCAATGTTTATATTGCTTTAAAGTAGTCATGATTACTCATTGGATGGTGTGATAACAGCCAGCTAATGTCACACATTTCAAGTCATGTCCTTGTGGGGTCATTTCATGTCACAAACCCTCTTGATGGGAGACGGGAACTTAACACACTTGTATGTTTCCAGTCTCACCCATATGAGGCCCATCCGTTTGGTTCTCACTGAAGGTGTTTTTATGTTCCTGTGGCAACACCTGGCATTATCTAAAGTTTGATTTTAACAGTCACAATTATACACTGTGTGAGCTGTTGCATGTTTTAAAGTGATATTTCAAATGTGAGGCACTGCAAATCTTTGTAATGGCTCATAAGAGTTGCTGATACCTCAGAAAGACTAAGACAAAATGGGCCATCAATGTTTATATTGCTTTAAAGTAGTCATGATTACTCATTGGATGGTATGATAACAGCCAGCTAATGTCACACATTTCAAGTCATGTCCTTGTGGGGTCATTTCATGTCACAAACACTCTTGATGGGCTAGGGGAACTTAACACACTTGTATGTTTCCAGTCTCACCCATATGAGGCCCTTGCGTTTGGTTCTCACTATAGGTGTTTTTATGTTCCTTTGGCAACACTTGGCATTATCTCAACATTGATTTTAATAGTCATAATTGTACACTGTGTGAGCTGTTGCGTGTTTTGAAGTGTTATTTCAAATGTGAGGCACTGCAAATCTTTGTAATGGCTCATAAGAGTTGCTGATACCTCAGAAAAACGATGCTGTGATCTCAGTCTTAGTGTTCTGTGCTGTTTGAGAATCTGTTCTACTTTTAGGTAACATTGTTAGCTGTGAATGTCTCCACATACAGCTATGATTTCATTCAGCTCTAAATGTCTTCTTGTCTGGCATCTAAATTTCAGGTGGTGGACCCTCAGACTCCTGCAGCAGCAGTAGAGACAGAGATCAGTCCTGTGACCCAGATGTTCCATGAGGAATCAAAGCCAGATGAGACTAACACACAGGTAAAAAAGACATTGTAGACAGTCATCACAACTACTCTGTGGTGACTAGCATGTGATGCTGTTCTGTCACCAAAATGGGCCAATGTCCACTTTGCTTTGATGCAGTTATTATTACTTGTTAGGTGGTATGATAACAGTCAGCTAATGTCACACATTTCAAGTCATGTCTTTGTGGGGTCATTTCATGTCACAAACCCTCTTGATGGGCAAGAGGAACTTAACACACTTGTATGTTTCCAGTCTCACCCATATGAGGCCCTTGCGTTTGGTTCTCACTATAGGTGTTTTTATGTTCCTTTGGCAACACTTGGCATTATCTCAACATTGATTTTAATAGTCATAATTGTACACTGTGTGAGCTGTTGCGTGTTTTAAAGTGTTATTTCAAATGTGAGGCACTGCAAATCTTTGTAATGGCTCATAAGAGTTGCTGATACCTCAGGAAGACTAAGTCAAAATGGGCCATCAATGTTCATATTGCTTTGAAGTAGTCATTATTACTCATTGGATGGTATGATAACAGTCAGCTAATGTCACACACACTTGTTTCCAGTCATATCATGTCACAAACACACTCTTTCTATAGTCTCACCCATGTGGGGCCCTTCCGTTTGGTTCTCACTGAAGGTGTTTTTATGTTCCTGTGGCAACACCTGGCATTATCTAAAGTTTGATTTTAACAGTCACAATTGTACACTGTGTGAGCTGTTGCATGTTTTAAAGTGATATTTCAAATGTGAGGCACTGCAAATCTTTGTAATGGCTCATAAGAGTTGCTGATACCTCAGAAAATGATGCTGTGATCTCAGTCTTAGAGTTCTGTGCTGTTTGAGAATGTGTTCTACTTATAGGTAACATTGTTAGCTGCGAATGTCTCCACATACAGCTATGATTTCTGTCAGCTCTAAGTGTCTTCCTGTCTGGCATCTAAATTTCAGGTGGTGGACCCTCAGACTCCTGCAGCAGCAGTAGAGACAGAGATCAGTCCTGTAACCCAGATGTTCCATGAGGAATCAAAGCCAGATGAGACTAACACACAGGTAAAAAAGACATTGTAGACAGTCATCACAACTACTCTGTGGTGACTAGCATGTGATGCTGTTCTGTCACCAAAATGGGCCAATGTCCACTTTGCTTTGATGCAGTCATTATTACTTGTTAGGTGGTATGATAACAGTCAGCTAATGTCACACATTTCAAGTCATGTCTTTGTGGGGTCATTTCATGTCACAAACCCTCTTGATGGGGGAGGGGAACTTAACACACTTGTATGTTTCCAGTCTCACCCATATGAGGCCCTTCCGTTTGGTTCTCACTGTAGATGTTTTTATGTTCCTTTGGCAACACCTGGCATTATCTCAGCTTTGATTTTAACAGTCATAATTGTACACTGTGTGAGCTGTTGCATGTCTTAAAGTGATATTTCAAATTTGAGACACTGTAAATCTTTGTAATGGCTCATAAGAGTTACTGATACCTCAGAAAGACTAAGTCAAAATGGGCCATCAATGTTCATATTGCTTTGAAGTAGTCGTCATTACTCATTGGATGGTATGATAACAGCCAGCTAATGTCACACACACTTGTTTTCAGTCATATCATGTCACAAACACACTCTTTCTCTAGTCTCACCCATGTGGGGCCCTTCCGTTTGGTTCTCACTGAAGGTGTTTTTATGTTCCTCTGGCAACACCTGGCATTATCTAGAGTTTGATTTTAACAGTCACAATTGTACACTGTGTGAGCTGTTGTGTGTTTAAGTGATATTTCAAATGTGAGGCACTGCAAATCTTTGTAATGGCTCATAAGAGTTACTGATACCTCAGAAACACTAAGCCAAAATGGGCCATCAATGTTTATATTGCTTTAAAGTAGACATGATTACTTATTGGATGGTATGATAACAGCCAGCTAATATCACACACACTTGTTTCCAGTCATTTCATTTCACAAACACACTCTTTCTCTAGGTTGCTTTTCTGAATGCATCTTTTTTTTCAGACTATGCCATGTTTGTATGGTACTACTATCTCAGGAACAGTTTTTGCTTCGGCTAACTTCTCCAATTGGCAGATTCCGCCTGTCTGCTCAAGTTAACAGACTGTTAACTGTTAAAGTTAACAGATTTTCATTTTTTTTCATGTTTAGGTTTTTCAATCCCAAAGGTTTTCGCTCGTTGCTTATTCAGATAGTGATGAAACTGATGAGGACTGTATAGAGAACAAAACGTCCACTCCTCACCGTGATGGAAGGAAGGTATGCCATTCATGAAATCCATTCATTTTTTAGTCAAGTAATTGTATAAACGTTGCTGTTATTGGTTTTATGTGCATTTGTGGATGAATATATGCACGTCTTGACATAGCTTTTGTTTTTTCAGATGGATAGTGGGCCGGATGTGTCTGATCATTTGTATGATACCGATGAATGTATTGTGGAATACACCTGTGATGAGGCTTCTCCAAACCATTCCAACGAACAATCAGATGAACTTGTTCCACCACTGAGATGCACAAAAAGCATTCTGGTGAGGTCCTAAAAGTTATGAGTAAGTTACAGCACCCTCCAATTGGCCAAAATCAGCAAAGTACTACTGGCCATGGAGCAGGGACGCCTAGGAGAATACAAAGGAAAAAGTCTGGATGAAATTCAAGTTGACGTGAATGGTACTAAGTGTTATTACTTTTAAAAGTACAATATATGACATTTATTCTTAAGCATCCAATAAGCAAATATTTACCCTGTAAAACATATTGGAGTAGTGGTGACTGGATGAGAATGACAGTTGCTCTCACATAGACACAAACATACAGATAAAAAGTAAGTTTTATTGATCTGTATTGTATTTTGACTGTATCTACCTCAGTAGTTATTGAAACAGTATGATCAGTCAAGCAATTGTCTGCAGTTTTTACAGTATGTATATTCTTAATTGGCAGATTGCCCACAGTTTCAGCTTTCCAACTCAATAAAATTAATATTATATCAATTAACATTTTAGAGACCATTGGCATGGAGAGGCCTTCAGAAGAGGACATTGAAGGTATGTGATAAACTAGCCATCATTGGTCATTAATATGTATGAGCTTTGCATTTGGATTTTGTTAACACCATTGAAAGCCTGCAGGTTTCCCTGACTGGCAATGTCCTGACCTTGTGTTAAGACAAGGATACGATCACTTTGTCTCCAGGATTGACGGCACAAGTCTGACAATCATATAGTAGATTTCAATCCCAGACCCCCATCTTGCTGAATCAAAGTACAGTGACAATATTACATTTCTCTTAACTGTCATTCATCTGTAAAACCAAGCTCACAACAAAGATTCAGGACAAGACAAAATCATTATAAAATGTTGCAGGGCAAAGGTTTAGCAATGTGAATTGGCCATTTGCAGAACATCTGCAGCTGTTTCAAATACTTTATAAAGATATGTCTTGGCGTGTGGTGGCTTTTACAGTTAGGCAGAGCCAAAGACTCAACTGTACGGAGAAATCACTAATTCAGAATGTGTAATTAAGTTGTTTCATAAACCATCCATGCTAAAAGAAACAATTCTATGATTGTATTCTGCCTTTTGTCCTAGTTCACAGTCTTCCCTGGACATCTTGCTGCTCTCTACCTGGCCATCTTCAGCTTTACTGCATTGAAAACATTAATAAATATGGTGGCTGTGCAAAACTCCATAAAATGCTTAAGAATTATGTTAAATTGTAAATATGTAAACTAAATAAATTAAGTCTTAATAGACCAGGCTAAAATTATAACTTGGAAGAGCAGTGAGACAGACCAGGTTGCAGGCAGCGGTTGGTGCAGGGAGAGGGTGGATCTGTGGTCTTATAGTTGTGCGAGACACAACTATAAGAAGAGACTGTAAACAGCTGCTCCACAGTTCACCCTAACTCTGAGTGCTCACACATGTTCACTACTGTGGCCGGGGCAATAAGCTGACCAGCTGTTTGAAGAACCCCTTTGACTCAGTTTAGTCAGACAACTCTGGATTATTTTAATGTATTTTATTACTTATGAATAATTATTATATATAATCATTATAACACTATGTCTCGATAATCATTCCCTGATCTGCCTGATGGGTATTTGAATGTCAATTCGGTTAATATCCTTATCAAGCTAGCTTTACTGACTACTTATATTAAAGTTAGTATGTCTCTCTTGCATGTTTGGATGAGCCTTTTCTGTGTCCAGGTGAAGAGGGGTCGGAAGATGACGTTTCATCCCTACACGAATGTACCTCCACATCACAAGTCCAAGACCAGGCAGGGTCTGCAACAGGTGAGCCTGAACAATTAGATTATTTTATAGAATAAAATAATCCTTCTGACTGTTTCTTCAATTTTTTGTCATTCATTATTTATTAAAGTTCTTTCTGTGCCTAGATGTCAGTCAACCAAATGAGGTCAGCATGCCAAGAGAAGAGGAGTCAGAAGATGAGGTCAGCTTGTCATCCCCTCAAGAATGTACCACCACATCACAAGTCCAAGACCAGGCAGGGTCTGCAACAGGTGAGCCTGAACAATTAGATTATTTTATAGAATAAAACAATCGCTCTTCTGACTGTTTCTTCAATTTTTTGTCATTCATTATTTATTAAAGTTCTTTCTGTGCCTAGATGTCAGTCAACCAAGAGAAGAGGAGTCAGAAGATGAGGTCAGCTTGTCATCCCCTCAAGAATGTACCTCCACATCACAAGTCCACAAACAGAGTGTGTCTGCAAAAAAAAGAGGTAAGCTCTGGGGCTTGGATTCTCTTTTGGGCCACTGCCTTTTACCTTGCTTTTAATGAAAATATTACCTGTTTTTATACTGGCCTCAGCCATGTACAATCGCTAAAACACAGATGACCAATGAGTAAAGAATCAAAAAGCAACAGAGAACAATCACTGGTGCCTGAACAGTATCCTATAATTTCATTAATGCAGCTCAAACCGACCGGGTGCCTCAGCACGGAAACCAAGCTTTGATAAATACACCGGATCCGCACTAGTTTACAGTATCTTCTCGTATTTTAAGTGGTCGCTACCGGTGCTTTATAATAATGAAATGCCTTGACCACATCACAGCAGAGGAAACTCCGCTGTTCTCAGCTCCACTGCGACAAGTTTTTTTTTAACAACCTCAAAGCTGTCTGTCTTCAGACTGTCCTGACCTGTCCCTGGACATCACACAGGGACAACATAGAGCTGCCTGTGTGATTGCTTACTAGGGCAGTCAAAACTTCTCCCAAATCACGTTTGAATATTCGCCTGGCGCAAGCAGCCTCTCTCCAGCTCTGGAGGTTTGCACGGAATTGCTAATGGTGGTGATGCCTGTACCAGCGATCAGCCAAGAGGAGCAGGTTGTTCTAAGAGAGCATGAATGGGCATGAACGCTTGATCATGGCCTGAAGCATCATGAAAATACAAGAGAGGAGGCTGCTTTCTGAAAGCTCTACATTGAGCTACTTTTAAATATGAATCGTTATCCATTTAAACTAAATAAACTAGAGCAACAACAACTCTCATTTTTAAATTGTATTTTATTGTTTTCATATATTTCACTGATCGTAATTATGGATGAAAATAAGTTAGTGTTTTTTTTGTTTTAGGTGCTGTAGCTACAAGCATCTCATTATCTCAAAGGCGACAGAGACCTTTTTAAATGTGAAAACAGCGGAGATCTATTCAAGATTTGCGTTTGGGCAACACTGTTATATGACAGACGATTGTATTCATGGCCACATTAAATGAAATTATTAACTTTACCAATTATCGATCTGACTATTTGTCCTGCTGCGAGCGGACAACTTCTTTCAGGGGTGACTGTATATAAAAGTGAAATATATAGGCTACAGTCTAATATACTGTATGTAATGAGTTCCGGGCGCTCGGCTCAACTGGTGAGGAGTGTATTCCCTCAGTTCAACATACCTCGCTGACCCACTAAACTCGCTTCACAGTAAACCCCTCTGTCTCCTCTCTCTCTTCACACTCTGTGCCGGTGGGGTGGCACAGTAACTTAATCAATTATCCATCTGATCACCTGTGCTGCTGCGAGCGGACAACTTCTTTCAGTGGTGACTGAATATAAAAGTGAAATGAACTCCTGACACGAGTCGGATCAACAGCTGAGCAGCGTATCCCCTCAGGTGAACATCTGTAGGCGTACGTTTAAACCCCCCCCTAGACTGTGTGCGTTTCCATCAGCTGTTTCACTGAGTTTACTGCTCGGATAGTTCACAAACGCATCCGATTGTGACATCAGGACAACTTTTTTTTACCGTTATAAAATAGTGAGGCCACACAGCAGCCACGTCCACTGTGCTCTGGCTCAGCTGACTGCTGTTCAGATGGTGGTTATAGATCTTCACATGTTGAACTATTTTAGTGCAGCCAAACACCAGGCTGAAGAGAGAGCGAGGCTCCTCTGACAGCTGCAGGTGAGCCACAGGTGAGCTGCGTCAGCTGGCTGCAGAGTAGCGCTGTTTTTTTCTTTCTTTTTTTCTTTCTTTTTTTCCAGCAGCAATGTCCGGTGCAGGTGATGCATGCTGTCTGTCTGTGTATGTTTATAGGTCTGATCTTCCACCATGAACTGCGCTGCAACGATCACCTACTTCTTTTAGTCCTACTTTACAGTCTATGGCTCTAATCTGGCGAAGTTCAGCACCACTGTACTTTCGAAGTAAAGGTGATGCCAGCTGTAAATGAGTTAAATAGTGGAACAGGCGCTTTTACAGACAATTTTAGGATGAAACTCTGAACATAACCTAAGCATAAATTACCATGGTGATCTTGCCAGGCTAAAGGATCATAAGGCAAGATGTACATGTATGTAAAAAGAGACATGCATTTTAAGTTTTCTAATAATTTAATAATGGAACATGAAGAGTGAGAATTAGCCCTCTCGCGTATCTCTGTGTTGCCTTGAACAGGCTGTCTGCTGCAAAATGCGCTGCAATTCTGGGTCTGAATTTCCCGCGCCGATGTCAGATTACACTGCATGCACATCCTCGACGGCTTGGCTGTTCACCGCTTGCTACCTGTGGCAGTGGGTGGATGTCTTACAGCGAATACTACTTGGTCATATGAGCAGCGAGAAGAGAAATAACGTCACTTACATTTTAATATGTTTTCATGCGTAATGTGGTCCATGAATGCACCGTTCCCCAGTATTTTTTCATGCGTAATGTGGTCCATGAATGCACCGTTCCCCAGTAATTACAGAGTGAATGTGAAGCTTAGGGTTGAATCATGAACTTAGTGATGGGTCGTTTATCTGTTTATCAGTTCAGGGAGTCTGGTGTGCAGTCATGTGCCGTGCAGTCAGGGCTCCTGCGATTAAATTGTCAGTTTAATCAAAATGTAATCTTTTTCTGCCTTCTTAGGTAAAAAAGCTGCTGTAAAACGTTGGACACTCGAGGAAATTTCTGCAGTAGAAAAACACCTGAAGAGATTCTTGGTGAGGCAAGAAGTTCCAGGTAAAGCCGACTGTGAGTGCTGCATTTCTGCAGAACCTCAAGCGCTGCAACAAAGAGACTGGAAAGCAGTCAAATATTTCATCAAAAATAGAATAACTGCCATAAGAAGAAAATTAGAATGAAAGCAGTGGACTGATCAGAAGTATGGACACCTCTGTTTCCCTCTCTGTCTGTCTTCTACCCCCCCTATAAATCTCTCAAAGAATCTGGGCACAACAATTGCATACAACTCCAATTCAACACACAGTTGTACAGTAATATCAAGTCATGTCACATAAATATGACTTTTCAGTCTGTTTACAAAGTCTTGGCTAAATCACTCAAAATGAAAAATTCAATTGAATTCAATGAAAAATTGATTCATTGCTTTTATTGGAAGTTTCCTTTTCTTTTGGCATAAGTTTAATGCCAACACTTCTTTGTTCAAAGCGGAAATAGGCTGTAAGTTGAAGTAGCTGCTGTGGTTCTATCAGTTGACAACACATTAAACAAATACATGTTTTACCTCAGTCATATACACTGTTGTCAGATAAAAACTGTAACACACTGTTAATGATATTCCTAATGCAAATTATGTTGCAAATTAAACATTTCCAGTAAGGGGTTAGGTAACCAACTATTCACCTTAAGGGATAGTTCACCCAAAATTTATTGCAGTTGCATTCATCTACTCATTCTCATGTCCATTAAGAGCTGGGAGCAGTTTCAGAGTTATCCGTGGCTTCTCTGAGTTACAGGGGGTCTCGGTGTAGCAGTGCATGTCCATATAAGGGTTGCAAATGGATCCCACTTTTCTTCGTAACAAAAAAACACACCAAAAAACACATACCTCCATGCTACTCGTATTTAATGTCCGTCTTTTATTGAAGCCCAAAAATGAGAATTTTTTCTAGTCTATATTTCATGCTTGTTTGTAGTGGAAGTTCCCAGCACTTATCTTCCTGGTCTGTCCAAATCTTTTGAAAAGTGCACATGATTTGCACTGATGTCGGTTCACTGATCTCACGAGATTTTGACAGACCAGGAAAAGAAGTGCTGGGAGCTTCCACTACAAATGAGCTTGAAATATAGACCTATTTATTTTACATAATTTTTTAATGGAATTTCTCATTTCGGGGTTTCAATACAAGACGGACATTACATATGAGCTGTATGGAGGTATTTGGATGTTTTTTCATGTGTCTTTTTGCTATGAAAAAAACTGGGATCCATTTGCAATCGTTATATGGACATACACTGCTGCACTGAGACCCCATGTAACTCAGAGAAGCCAGAGATAACTCTGAAACTTCTGCCAGCCCGTAGTTGACATGAGGGTGAGCAGATAATGAGTGCAATTTGAATTTTGGGTGAACTATCCCTTTAAAATAGCAGCTGTAAAATGACTGGGTATACCCAATGGTATACTGACTGTACCAACGGTCAGACTGGCAACTTCAGCCATTGCACAGAGCTGCCATGGCTAACATGAAGCCAGCTAGTTACTGTACCTACATGACAAAGCTCCAAAGTTTGGTTTCCAAATAACGCACTTCTATTAGTAATCTTTAATGTAGTACACTGTGTGTCATGTACTCGCATTATCAACGTGTAATATATAGTCTGATCCCTGACATGTTTTGATAAATAAATACATGGGCCTTCAGGATAATCTCTTCTTGTTTGTTTATTTGCATTGTAATGCATGGTGAATCAGCACTGATTTGATTTCACAACTTCGCCAAAATAAGACATAGACAATTATGCTATTCAGCTAACTTTATGCAATGTGAAGAGTGCTCACAGTTAACTCCAGGGTGGAATAAAAAGAAGGAAAAAAAACAGTTGACTCCAAATTAGATCTGGGGTTCATTCATTTTTAATGGTCAATTGCTGGTTCTGAGGATCATTATTTGATTGAGGATCTTTTGTCAAGATGATAGCAGTTAATGAGCTAACAAGGCATGTGGATTTGCAGGTGTAAAGGATAAAGTGATGGAATGAAGGAAGTAGTGAACTGAACCAAAGTCCAGCTTGTGTCCTATTCATGTCTAGCCTTCTCATGTTTACATTTTCATGTTTTTAATGATATTTATTGTTGGTGCAGGAAACCTTTAACAGTGGTTAGCAAGTGGTCAATGGGCCCCAGATAGTAATCTGAGACCCTGCAAAGATACAAAAACAAGAGAAGTGTATGTGTGTAACACTGGACCTCACAAGTAGACGGAAGTTAGAAACGGACCCCACAAGTGACCAAAAACCTTTTTTGACAAAACTTTAGAATTTTGTTAAATTAAAGTGATTGTTGTGATTGAGATTTTTTTTTTAGCTTACCTGATTTTTTACAGCATTGTAGAACCACTGGAAAGGGTGGACCCCATAAAGGTGCTAAAAGTTGGTGGACCTCCTGAAGGGCAAAAACCAGTATGTGTGTGTGTGTGTGTGTGTGTGTGTGTGTGTGTGTGTGTGTGTTCTTGTACATGCTGCATTGTGAGGACCGCAACGAGTTTTTGACCAACAGAGTGAGGACATTTTTGGGAAGTGAGGACATTTTGGCCAGTCCTCACTTTTTCAAGGGGCATTTTGAGGACTAAGACTTGGGTTAAGACATTAGGTTAGAATTAGGTTTATATTAGGTTTAGAGTAATGGTTAAGTTTAGGCATTTGTTTCTGATGGTTAAGGTTAGGGTAAGGGGCTAGGGAATGCATTATGTCAATGACATGTCCTCACTAAGATAGAAGTACAAGGATGTGTGTGTGTGTGTGTGTGTGTGTGTGTGTGTGTGTGTGTGTGTGTTCTTGTACATGCTACGTTGTGAGGACCGCAACGAGTTTTTAACCAACAAAGTGAGGACATTTTTGGGAAGTGAGGACATTTTGGCCGGTCCTCACTTCTTCAAGGGGCTTTTTGAGGACTAAGACTTGGGTTCAGACATTAGGTTAGAATTAGGTTTATATTAGGTTTAGAGTAATGGTTAAGTTTAGGCATGTGTTTCTGATGGTTAAGGTTAGGGTAAGGGGCTAGGGAATGCATTATGTCAATGACATGTCCTCACTAAGATAAAAGTACAAGGATGTGTGCGTGTGTGTGTGTGTGTGTTGCACCGACCGCCACACTCAGACGGTATAAGGTCATCTCCAGCTTTAAAAATAAAAAAAACTTAAATGCAAGCCCAATTTTCAAATCAATTTCCTGCAGCTAGTGGTTCATCCGTGTCAGCAAACGTTTCACGGATGATTTTCTGAAGCACCTCCGGTCTCAGTGATACAACACGTACAACACGCAACTGACAACACAGTTTTTATGATCCCTCTGTTTGACTCTCTGGCCCTGAAGGCATCACACTGTCCATTTTCAGATTTCACTTTTTAATATTCAACTTTTTTTAATTTGTTGAAACATTAAAAACTGACCATGCTGGAAAAACCATCAATATGTTAATTATGTTCGTCTGGTCCTGGAGCTTAATGGACATTTAAATGTCTTTTACGGGTGATTTAAGTCATTTAATGAATTTTTTGTCCAAAGCAGATTAACAAAAAAAGGTCCACTGAGTCCCTGCAGGAGATAGATGTTGCTGTTGTAGCTGGACAGTGGGGACGCTGGTAAAGACACTGGGGGACAGTTTGGAAATTGAGGACAATTTGACCACAGGGAACATTTTCTGGGAATAAGTCTGATGGACGTTCATTTCTGAAATTGGTTAAAGAGGAAATCAGGAAACTTCAGAACATGAGGACATCACTGGTGTCTTTTTGTCTCTTTTGGGACAGTAAAGGAAAGTATGGAAAATATGGGAACAAAAAATACAAAAGTAAATCCATTGGTATGTGCACTGGGGGCGTTTATGGACAATAAGGACATCTTATAAAAGTATGGATGTTTGTGAAATGGTAGAATTGGGATTCTTCTTTTTTTGTGGGGGTTTCTGGAAAATTAAGACACAGCTTATTTAGGAAAACTGGGGACATCTTGGATCTATGGGGACGGGAATAAGGACATTTGGAAAGCATACTGTAAGAAGCTTTTTTGTGGTGGTGGTGGTGGTGGTGGTGGTGGTGGGGGGTTAATATGGTTTTGTGTTAGGAGTTTGGATATTTGGTAAGGAACATTCTATTTTCTTTCTTTTTGGGGGAGTTGGGGAATTGGGACATTCATATTCAGGATATTTCCTGACAGTACAGATGTTTATCAGATGTGGTTTTTGTAAATTGTGTATCTATGTTTAAACAGATTTCATCAAACTGATAACCTAAACGTTATCTATAAGTTAGGCATGTTGGGGGAGGGAGCATGGACCATTTCTACCTTTGGACAGTGGAGTCCAGTTTACTGTCTTTGGGTGAAGACATGTTACCAGTTTAAGGATCCAGACCTGGTTCATGGTCCAAGTCTAGATGAAGGTCTACGTATATTTAGGACTCTGAACACAACACAGTTTGATCCAGATCAGTCTAACACTAGAGTTTCTCTCTGTAGCTCAGACTCGTGTCGTCCTCCCACTCCCTCTGACGTTGCTCTGTCGTCTGTCTGTAAACACTAAATCATCTCTTCCTCCCCCCTTCCATCCATCCTGGTTTCTCTTTTCGGTGTCTGACATTTATCTCCATCAGTCTGTCCGCCCTCTGCTGTGACTCATTGTTTGCCTCTGACGTTTTCCACCCTGAAAATAATCCATGCTAAATTTTTATCTAATGGCAGTGAGACCTTTACGGTACCTGCAGCGTGTCTCTTAGAGGTTCATGGTGGAAACTGCACAAAAACACTCATGATATTGTGTGAAAAGTGTTAATACTGCAACAAGATATACACCACATGACTTTGAAGGCAACAGGAAACCATGAACGCACCGTTTCATCTGTGAAAACACTCCTAAATGTCTGTTTGCTGATTGGCTCCCATCGGTTCCCATTGGGCGGTCGACGGGTCGGGTCGTCGTCTTCGTCTCGGCCTTTGAAGGTGTGAAATTGTTTCTTCTGCTGGGAGGTAATTAATTCCACCTTAAGAGCAGAAGGTCAGCATGTATATTATATGAGAAATTAACCAAACAGTGATAATGATGTGTGTGTGTGAGTGTGTGTGAGATTAAGTGTGGTACAGACTCGAGCCTCCCACTGTGAGTTCAGGTCACCTTATTAAGGATTAACTGCAGCTGCTCCTGTGACACTTGTGTTTAATACATCACAGTTAAATTCATTAGTGATGTAATCCTCCAGTTTAAACTCATTAACACCGTCAGACGCTGCTGGATGGAGGATTAACATCGCTAAGCAACACTTCCTGTCTTTTATTTTGAAGGGTTGATCCATGAGAAGATGTAGAAAAAGAAAACAAAACATCTCAGTGTAGTTTTCCATTGATTCTCTTTGTACCTCTAGTGAGAACAGGTCGGTGTCGGCCAATCAGAGGAGAGGAGTCTATGAGCATCTCTACAGATTGGCTGACTGTTTTTTTTTGTTTTGTTTTGTTTTTTGAGTGATGCAATAGAGAAATAGAGCAGTTTTCAGAATAAAACGTCCAGTGAAACCAAATCTTGCAAGTTGTTGGGTGGTGAGGGGGCGGGGCTTGGTGACGGCTTCATTGTGACATCACAAAGTTCCTAAGAACAGAGAATATTAAGATGGTCAGAAAAGATTAAAATAGATGTGACAGTTGAGGTTCCTGTCACTATGCCTCCAATTGATCATGTGCCCTGGCTACTTGGCCAAGGGGATGTCCCTTTGGCTCGGGAGTCTGGGGTTTTCGATCCCCGCCTGGGTCCTTCTTCACCTTGCCACATTCTGGCGTTGTTGGCACCTTGCTAGAATGTTTTTAGAATGTGGCAAGGTGAAGAGATCATGTGCCCTGGCTGTCATGACTCTTAAGAGTCTTTTGAAGCGGGCCCTCTTCACCTTGCTAGAATGTTGTTAGAGGCAAGATGAAGAGGGCCCGGGCGGCCTTCGAACTAACCAGGGCGCATGATCAATTGGAGGCATAGTGACAGGAACCTCAACTGTCACATAAACAAACAAAGAACTAATAAGTATATACATTATATTGGCTATTATTGGCTGTTCCTCTGTTTCCATCTCCATGCTAAAAGCTACAGTCTCTGATTTCACATCCAACTGAACCTTTGCACTGTTTTATATTCAGACACAGCATCATTTCTGTTCACATTACAGTGAAATTTTATACTGTGTGTGTGTGTGTGCGTCTGCTGCTGCTGTAGATTTACTCTCATTAATAATTTATGACTCTTTTATTATTCTGCTCCACACTTTACCTTCTTACATTGTGTTTTTGTTCCTATTGTATGTAGCGGTAAGGAGTTGTATCCATGACCTGACCTGACCTGCTATAGGGTCTGGGTTTGTTTTTTAGGTCGTGTGGTGCCGAATTAACCTGGAACAAAAAATGCAATTAACAGGGTTTACTTTTATATTTCAGGAAGGAAGGTAAGTAAATGAAGTGGTTGGTTGGTGCCGCCATATGGGATGTAGTATTGTGTAAAATCCTACTAAGAATAAATGTATTAATGAACTCCAATTACCACTCACACAGTGCTACATGTTTAAAAAGCTCTGGAGTAATTGTGATACATACAAATGTGATATCCTACATGAATTACAATCAACTGAACGTTTATGAAAATAACTGTTTTTTTGAAGCTGGTTTAACTATTTAATTCTAGCCAGGGTTAAATATCTATATATATGTACAGTATGTTATAGTATGAGCAACTGATCGGAGCAATACGGCCTCTGAAAGGACATCAGAGACCATGTGACATGACCTAAACATAAATTAATGGGTTGACTCTGCATTGTGGATGAACTGAGGTCGCTCTGACCAAAACTAAACCATGGACCAAAAATAAAAACATATGAAGATAATTTAAAATAGATTAATAAATAAATAAAGCTGTCAGATGTGTTTAAGCAGCTCGGCGTCTGCCAACATGTTTCAGCTGCAGCTCCAGACTCGTTCTGACTCAAACCGACGACTGAACAAGTCGCCAGCAAAACTCTCCCATGGGCGAGCGCAGCCACGTTTTCCACACCAGCGGCTCAGACGCAGTGAAACACGACACATGACGTGGTTTTTATAACATAGATTCATGCAAATGTTTCAGCATCTCACAGAAATATCACGACAGAATAACTCAGGAAGTTTGGCTGTGAGGCTCGGCCCACAACACGTTGTTCTCATTAACTAAACAACAACAATTATTTGCTAACGGGGATGAAAAATTCAGCACACACACACTTTCCCTTTTCCTTCCTCGTCTCCGTATGAATTATTAAAAGCACATTTTCATTCTTTCTTTCCTCACATTAGCTCCACACACACACACACACACACACTTCAAGTTTACAACCAGGTTTTGGAGCTGTAATAGTTTTTACAGTTTGTGCAAAATATTTTACCGCTGCTTCCTGAGCTTCATTAATTAATCCAGACGACAGTTTCGTTTCCACCGGGGCTTCACACCTGTGCTCGTGTGGCGTCCATTAACGGATCAGACTGATGGACTCTGTGTTTATCTTATTTACGCCAAAACAACTAATTCTGCACCTCCCTAATCTACCTGTGGCTTCATGTCACACAAACCTTTAAAAAACAACTCAAGTCGTTGGACATTTCAGGGACTATTTTCAGGTGTGGATGAAAAGCTGGTCACTCACAGGTAAAATGAAGGTTCATCAGCTCCGGCTCTGGATGAGAACGTGACACCTGACATTTAAAGCATGTGGGTATGATGACCTCATCAGGACCTGGAGGAGGGTATGATGACCTCATCGGGACCTGAAGGAGGGTATGATGACCTCATCAGGACCTGGAGGAGGGTTTGGTCTGAGACCGACTCACAGGAACCCGAGGGCGGCCGAATCACAGCAGAGAAAAGGCGAGAGTGACCTTCTGAGGACTGATAAGAAAATCCAAAACCAAACCTTCGTCTTATCAGCTAAGAGAGAACTCACTACCCCCCCCCGCCCGCCCCTCCTCCTCCTCTCTCCCCCAAATAAAAGTTAAAGCAACTCTCGAGTGTTTCTCAGGACTGATTCAACACAGTGTTAAAGTTTTAATAAAAGAATCCCTGAGTGTGTTAGTGCTGCGTTTGAGTGCAGTCTAGACTTCCCTCTGACGTAAATCTGCTCTGAAGACAAAAACACCCTGAAGAGAGTCGACGAGGCTGAGGAGGAAAAGTTTCACCTGCAAATTAACTGACATTTCAGGATGTAGGCTGTAGCCGGCTAATGAGATGAGAGGGTTAGCTTAGCACCAAGACTGGAGGCTCCACCTCTGTCCCGCATCTATTCCTAGCTAGTGTTGCGGGATCAGGAGGGTTAATAATAATAATAAAGTGTAGATAATGATTTAGGCGGTTACTTTAAAGATTTGGTAATACTTTAATCAATCACTATCAGAAACATGTACTAAAGATTAACAGTTGCCACAACGCCACCCCAGGAATGTTACAGGTTCGTTTTACCAATGAAGGCTTGAGACTGGATCCAGTGTACAAAATCAATAGTTTATTTTAATAATAATCTTCTGTAACAATTTCATAAAACTCACACGCACACACACGTCTCACAAATGGACAATGTAAATATTGTGACACATGTACTCTTAAAATAATCCCACCCCAAAGAACACAATTAATCTTAGTTTGGGATTAGGGTTGTCCACATCCGTCCCCAAACAAATGCAAAACAAGAAAACGATGGCTTCTGGTTTTACCTTTATATCTCACAGAACCAAGACTGACACTCATTTTGTTAACTGCCTCTGTAAAGACACGAGATGAAGACATTTAGATAAATATCTAAAAGAAAAAGAAAAGAAAGTGGACAGTCAAAACTGAACATGTGTGAGAATGGACACTACGAGATGTAAGTGATGGAATATGTTGTTTAAATGGGCTGAAGTGATCCATTATTCACACTGAAATAATCAAATATTAAAGGCAAAGCATCAGAAACCGTCCCAGATGACGCCGTTAACACCAAACACTGAACCGTGGTGTGTTCTTACTGAGGATCCAGACTCCCTGCTGCATCACACGCTGCAAACACAAAGACACACACTGATCTGTTCAAACAGCTACACAGGCTCGATGCAAACAGCGGCATCAGTTATTCAAACACAGTTTAACAGCAAGACGAGGGAGATCGGCTTTTGTTCCCTAGTTTTTCCCAGTTGTTGACAGATTGAGGAAGTTTTCTGGCTGAGGGGGACCAACGCGTCAGCGTTTGTTGTTTGCCTTTTTGTCCAATTTCACAAACAACTTTGAAGAAAAACTGCAAATTTAAACCAATTTTGTTTTTTTTGCCGCAGGCTTCAGCTGGCACAGTGTGTTCCAGTTGTGTCTTTGCTTCAGTTTGTTCTCTGTTTACATGAAATCATGACTTTTCATTGATGTGAAATGAAACTTTATCTTGAGAACCAGATAATAAATCATTAAAATTCACAATTGCCAATCTTTTTGTGAACTTTCTTCATATGTCCTTGAAATTACACTGTTTTCTTTCTGCAGTGTTTGGTTTTGTTCTACCAACAAGATTTAGCGTTCATGCTGTTCTCCAAAAAGTTATGACTGTAATGAGCTTTCAGCATCAATATTAAATGGTATAAGAATGATTGGCCACTAGGGGGCGCTAACACGGCAGCTCCATCCATTAAACGCCCATACACACGTCAATCAATATGTTGTTCCAGTCAGAATTGATTCAAAAGTTCTGTTGACCTGACTCGACCTGCGGCAGTTTTGTTTCACCATGAACGCAGCGAGATAACAAGATATAAACATAAAACTTCTGCCCATATACTTCCACGTTCGAGCGGCTTCAAGCTGTTTTTCTTTCCACTTTCTGTGCAAGTATTTCACAACTTCTACTTCCAGGCTCCTAAACATGAACATGTCTCACTTTAAATCATCCACTTGAATTCATAGTTTTAATTTCATTCGACTTGTATTGATCTGTTGTCTCTAGAACAACTTTGCCTGGGAGTTTTCAACTTGTGTGAGCTGCAAATGAAGCTGATTAAATCTCAAATCTGAATGTGAAGAAGCCTCTGGTGCAATGCTATTGACCAGATGTGAAACAAAGAAACACATCGTGTACTGGACAGAACGATGGGGCGGATTTATTTCAACATCTATGAAAACAGACAACTTCCTCGTACTCCATCCAACAAACAGCAGACCTACTGGAGAAGTGGGTGATGATAGTCACTAACGACTAATGTATCTGTTGTATTTAAAGGGATAGTTCAACGTTTTGGCAAATTGACCCATTGCCATAACCCCTATAGTCATAGCAGTTTAATTGTCAGTGCAAGCTATTTTTAGAACGGCAGAGCCAAGCCGTGAGCTGCTCAGAGCTACGCTACTGAGGCTCATGAGATTTCTTGGTTTCCCTCATCAAACTCATCAAATACACAATCCAACAACTCCACAATGCTCTGGTGGACAAGTTGTGACCTGCACATTCACCACACTATGAGATAATAACGGAACAATACAAAACGGAGCCATTTTCGAGGTAAATACAGGGTAAATATGGAGACTGCTTGCCGAAAAACTGTCCCGCGCATCAGCGGTGTTATTATCTCATAGCGTGGTGAATGTGCAGGTCCAGAGCGTTGTGGAGTTGTTGGATTGTGTATTTGATGGTTCTGGTACCGGTTCTGGTCCCGGTTCTGGTTCTGGTTCTGGTTCTGGTACCGGTCCCCGTTCTGGTACGGGTTCTGGTCCCGGTTTTGGTTCCGGTCCCGGTTCCGATTCACGGTCCGGACCCGGTTCTGGTCCCGGTTCTGGTACGGGTTCTGGTCCCGGTTCTGGTTCCGGTCCCGGTTCCGGTTCCGGTTCTGGTACCGGTTCTGGTCCCGGTTCCGGTTCTGGTTCTGGTACCGGTTCTGGTTCTGGTTCCGGTTCCGGTTCTGGTTCTGGTCCCGGTTCTGGTTCTGGTACCGGTTCTGGTCCCGATTCTCGGTCCGGACCCGGTTCTGGTTCTGGTACCGGTCCCGGTTCTGGTACGGGTTCTGGTCCCGGTTCCCGGTCCGGACCCGGTTCGTACCTGGTTCTGAACCAGAACCGGAACCAGAACCGGAATCTGTACCAGAACCAGAACCGGAACCGGTACCAGAACCGGGTCCGGACTGGGAACCGGGACCGGTACCAGAACCGGTACCAGAACCAGAACCGGGACCAGAACCAGAACCGGAACCGGGACCAGAACCAGAACCAGAACCAGAACCAGAACCAGAACCAGAACCGGGACCAGAACCGGAACCGGTACCAGAACCAGAACCGGGACCAGAACCAGAACCGGGACCAGAACCGGAACCAGGACCAGAACCAGAGGGAAATACAGAGACTGATGATGAAAAACTGTCCCTGAAGGCAACGTGCATCAGAGGTTTTGCATGAATTTCCCTCTAAAACAACTCTGTGTGGTAACGTTGTGTTATTATCTCATAGCGTGGTGAATGTGCAGGTCACAACTTGTCCACCAGAGCGTTGTGGAGTTGTTGGATTGTGTATTTGATGAGTTTGATGAGGGAAACCAAGAAATCCCATGAGCCTCCGTAGCGTAGCTCTGAACACCTCACGGCTCTGCTCCGCCGTTCTAAAAACAGCTTGCACCAACAATTAAAGGCAACAAACCTACTGGTATGACCATAGAGGTTATGGCAATGGGCCAATTTGCCAAAATGTTGAACTATCCCTTTAAGTCAGGTGTTTTATCCATCGGAGGTTTGGTTCAGAGGCGCTGACGTTCTACAGATCATGATGTCGTTAACATTCTCCTTTCATCCTGCTTTTATTTCCCTGCAGCAACTGCTGGTTCTTCCTCTAAATTACTTTGAGATGCTGGGAGAGACAACAGAGTGTGTGGTAAGTGTGTGTGTGTGTGTGTGTGTGTGAGTTGTTTTGATCTCATATTAGCGACTACTTAGCTGCAGCTTCAAGTGGATGAGACACATTTCCCGTCCCAATATTATCTTGTCTGTCAGCTCACTGTGAGAGTCATTAAAAGTTCCTTCCGTCTGTTGCTTTATTCAACTCAGAGCCTTTAAAAGAAACGCTTGTGATAAAGTGCATTTGGACGATAACAATCAAGAGGAAACCGGATCCTGGAGAGCGTCCTTGAACACCACAGGTGCTGATGCTGCTGACTCAATGAAAACTTTAAAGGTATCATTACCTTCCTTCAATGGTGTATCTCCTGTTGTTGGAGGGGAAATATCATTTCTCTTTGTACAATCAATGTGATTGATTGTTCAAAACCTGCAGATGGCCTTAGAGGACGGTTTGCTACATCATTTGTTGGATCAAACTTTCCCCCAACTGCAATTCTCAAACTCTTTCTACCAGATACAGCATGCAAACCAGTTAGTTCCACTTTCCGATAAAGAGGCACCACGGACCTCGGCCTGTGGCTGCTCAAAGATTGTACTGCAACTAGGGATGCCCCGATACCACTTTTTTTCAAACCGATATGATACCGATACTTGGATCTGAGTACTTGCCGATACCGAATACCGATACCGATCCTTCTACCACAACAAAAAAACAAACGATTAGGTAAAATGCAATGAATTGGAAGACAAGTTTTATTTTATTTTATGCTCCTCTGATCTAAAAAAAAAAATACAACAAAGATGCACAGCCACCCTCTGATCATGTCTTCATGCAGAGCAATTACATGCACTGGTATCGGTTCTTGTACTCGCTAAAGTTCACCGATACCGAGTACAAGTATACAACAGTGTTGAACTGATATCCGATACCAGTATCGGTATCGGGGCATCCCTAACTGCAACCTCTGCTGTTAATGCTGACATCACTGGCTACAGGTAACAACAGTAGAAAAACCATTTAAAACAAGCCTTTTTCAGCTGCACACACTGACACATCAGCCTGATAATCAGCTTATAGATATAGATCCCCATTAGTTAACAACGGCATTAGTTTTCCAGCACTTTAAAGCTCAATGCATGAAAATGAGCTGTAGATTCAGCCAATAAGGACGTATATGAGTTATCCTTTCTCATTATTGTAGATTATAACATGATCAGTTCTGTCTCTCTGTGGTTTGATTTCTCACTTTTCTCTCATCAGTGATGCTGTCTTTGCTTGGATGTAATGTCAGAGCTAGTGGATTAACACCACTCATCCACCATTCATCCACATTTATGCACCAAATTTTAAGCTGCCAGTCTAAATATAGCGATGGCTTTGCAGATGCACTCCCAACAGAGACACACAGAGACGCATGTCCACAGGCCTGTGAGACAGAGGCTTGTCAAGGCAGGAGTGAAGCAGGGGGAAGTCGGAGACGGAGCCGAGGCCGTGGCCCGGTTAAAGCTCAGGACGTCGGGATAATGTAAAGAGACAGGCTGCGTTGTTCCCGCTGAAGTCAGGACCTCTGTTCTCCTTGGGGAGGCTGTTCCAGTTATTAAACACACAACAACAGAACAACCGAGCCATGATGTTCAGACATTTAGAGACACCGTGAAATGAAAAATGCATTTTCCATGTTCCCTGTCTTGTGTTAGCAAGATGTAGAAATGACATTTTCCCTCCTGTGCAGTCGTTTGATGATGCTGATGTCAGTTGATCGCTTGATCCAGCGCTTTTTCCTTTTCTCCTTTTTTTTTTTTCAAAATATCTCAACATCTTGTCCAATCGACTGCTCTGAAATTTCCTGACATTCGTGGTCCCCAGAGGAAAAGTCCTGGTGACTCTGCTGATCCTGGACCAGGAGGCTGAGGGACAGACATTCATGGTCCCCAGAGGGTGAAGCCCAATGATCCCATGGTGCGTTCAAGTTGTATGGAAAAGTTGGAATTTCTAACCTCAGAGTACAAATTTTAATCTTGAACATGTCTTGAAGTTGGATTTCCAACTCTGAAAGTCGGACGATCGACCAGCACCGAGAATTCATGATGGCTTTGTACCAATTGGTTCCTTGTGCATCAGGTTAGTGTTGCTACCGGTGGCTAATGGCTTGTTGCATGTCTTTGTGTGTTTGCACGACTTTTCAAAAACGTTATAAATTGTTACCATTGAAATCGAACAGTTACAAGTATGAAATTATTATTTTGTGTTATTACTTGTGCATTTTTTTTATACTTCTGACTTCTTTTCTGACTCAGAAGTGCCGTCATTCTGATTTCACATGGAACGCACCATCGTTGAGTTTTATGCAAAATGTCTTCAGCTTTTTTCCTGCAGCGGTAAATGTAAAATGCTGTTTAGTGTTGTTTGTTTTCTGCCTGAACCGTTAAAAAAAACCTCAACTTTACTTTCACTTTCTGCGGAAATCTTAGCTCAGTGTGAAGCAGCGTTTCCACCGAGCTCCTGCAGAGGGGGAGGCTGAAAAACGCTGATTCTTTGAATTAATGATAGGAAATTGATTTTTTTTAACACCTTTTCTGGCCAACACAAAGCCTCCAAGGTGATCAATAATGCAATGATTGTATTGAACTTGTTCGATCAAAGCTTCCCCGCCTGATTTCTGCTGATGAGAAGTAACACCACGTTTTTGGTAAAAAAAAAAAAAAAAAAAAAAAGGAAAGAAAATCCACTGTTTTTGGAGTCTAACATGAACAATCTCTGCTCCTCAGAGGAAAAGCTGTGGCGGCAGAAGACGATCCTCGGCGCTCGGCTCTTCTCTCTTCGCTCCATTCATAATTGATGAGCTCAGCAAATTCTGAGTGTGTTTCCAAATTCCCACAGTTCCCTGAGAAATCATTAAATCTCTCCGAGTGAAACCACCACCTGTGTCTTAAGGATGTAGGTCACAGTGTGTATTGTTTAGTTGTCGCTCTGCTGGGGATTGAACTCCATGTATCGACGCTCACGGGCCCCAAAATCTGACGAATCACAGCTCGGCGGGTCTCATGTGAACAGAAACAGAAACGACTGGTGAATTATTCAGGTGAAGTCTTTGAACTTTGACCGCGCGCTGCAACTTCCTGCAACCTGGAGACTTTCTATTATTTATTGAACTCATCGAATTCATCGGATTCTTCTGTTGCAGCTCTGCTCCACTTACTTCAATACAACTTTAACCGTCATAACCTGGATAAATGACGAGCGGAGACGGCGAGGCTTTGAATAACACTTTTAGTCAACTTTCACTTTGCATTTCTGGACACTGAGAACATTTTAGGAAGTGTGGATGTTTTGTTTGTTTGTTTTTTTAACTGGGGACATAAGGGAGTAGAAAGTGAAAATGAAAGTGAGAACACATTTTTAAAGAGATTTCGTCTGAAGCAACATTCAGTACAGAAGGGAAGAGTGTGTGTGAAGCCAGGTGTGAAATCAAGAAACATTTATACTTTATATCATTTATATAAAAACCTGCCCGATCAGCACCGTTCGCTCTGAAATCCCTCGACTCATTAGACACGCACAGACACACACTTATATACATACTCACACAGGAATAACAAGAAAGGTAGCCAGGTGGAAAAACTGTCTCTGAACGTCCTCCAGGTAACACAATGTGTGTGTGTGTGTCTGGCTCTCACACACACACACACACATAGGAAACTAACTAATTAACTGAGCAACGTGACCGTCTGGTTGTGTGACGATCACTCACTTTTATTTATTATATAAAGTTACTGTAACTTATCTCACATATTATACATCAACTGGTGTGTGTGTGTGTGTGTGTGTGTGTGTGTGTGTGTGTGTGTGTGTGTGTGTGTGTGTGTGTGTGTGTGTGTGTGTGTGTGTGTGTGTGTGTGTGTGTGTGTGTGTGTGTGTGTGTGTGTTCTTGTACATGCTACGTTGTGAGGACCACAAGTTTTTAACCAACAGAGTGAGGACATTTTTGGGAAGTGAGGACATTTTGGCCGGTCCTCACTTCTTCAAGGGGCTTTTTGAGGACTAAGACTTGGGTTCAGACATTAGGTTAGAATTAGGTTTATATTAGGTTTAGAGTAATGGTTAATTTTAGGCATTTGTTTCGGATGGTTAAGGTTAGGGTAAGGGGCTAGGGAATGCATTATGTCAATGACATGTCCTCACTAAGATAGAAGTACAAGGATGTGTGTGTGTGTGTGTGTGTGTGTTCTTGTACATGCTACGTTGTGAGGACCGCAACGAGTTTTTAACCAACAGAGTGAGGACATTTTTGGGAAGTGAGGACATTTTGGCCGGTCCTCACTTTTTCAAGGGGCTTTTTGAGGTTAAGACTTGGGTTCAGACATTAGGTTAGAATTAGGTTTATATTAGGTTTAGAGTAATGGTTAAGTTCAGTGTGTGTGTGTGTGTGTGTGTGTGTGTGTGCATTGATGTGTGTGTGGCGTTAGATGTAAAACCCTTTGAAAGCAGGAATGTTACATGTACAGCTCCTTTTAATTAATTAGCTGTGTGTGTGTGTGTTTGATGGAGGGAAGATGAACGAGTGTGTGTGTGTGTGTGTGTGTGTGTGTGTGTGTGTGTGTGTTTGATGGAGGGAAGATGAACGAGTGTGGACGAAGATCTCATCTCATTAATTATTCTTGAATATTTCTCTCCTGTTTCATGAGCAGAGAAGAAAGAAGAAGATAAATCACAGACAATGAACGAACGACGACAGGATGTGTGTGTGTGTTGAGCTTTAATCAATTCACATTTTTCTTGCTTTTTCTTTACACTTCACTGAATACTTGACTTGACTTGAATATTCAAATAAAGGTTTCTCTCTGTTGATTTATGGGGAAAAACAGCAAAAACTGCAGCGTGGCGACAACCAGGGGCTTCATGATGATGATAATATAATAATAATAATGATAATAATAATAATAATAATAATAATAATAATAATAATATGCGAACCAGAACCAGTGCTGCATCAACCACATCATTTATTCTCATTAATTTCTAAGTGAAAGAAATTTGTGACAAAAGTTTTGATTCTGTTAGAAATTTGATCAAAATGATACTTTGTAAACGCTTAAAGTCAACTTTATTTACAAATCTAATCAATTCAATTAACAGAAGTGAAACTGAAGTTCCTTTACTGCACTAATAAACCACAGAAGAAGAAGAAATTGACTCAGTATGCATCGTTTTAACTAAGAGCTGAGTTTTGTCCCTTCCGAGCCACCGTACCCACTAGACCTGTCGATCAGACTGAACTGGAGCTGAGGTTGAAACATGTCGACTATAAAATAAACAACATAGAAAACTAGAAGACGAGGTTTCGCAATATTCAATTTTTTTTTTTTTAAGTATTTCCTTTAAAAGTTTTTAATTTGTGTCGTTTTGTCGCTGTACGGCTCGACAACATCATCTGTTTGTGCGCTGTCACTGTGCAGGACTCTCTGCACATTTAAAGGTCCAGTTCGTAATAATTGTTGAGGTTTACTGGCACAACTTGATTATACTACATGTGTAATCACAATAAAATAAAATCTGTTTGGTTTTCATCGCCTTATAATTCTTCTTTTATATCTACAAGGGAAAATCCAGCCAATCAGAGAGCAGGTTTCAAGAGTTTCACGTTCATAAATAAACGAAAGAAGAAGAAGAAGAAGGAAGGAAACGACGGATGGTTTAAATCTTCACCTCTTCATTTTACAGACTGGACCTTTAAAGACAGTTTAGTGTGAAAACACACACACACAGTGACCCAGTTTGCAGCAGCACAACAACAGCGACGCTGCGACTTCACTTGATGAAGCTGGAGCCGCTGTCGCACGGTTTGGGGAAAAGCTTCATCAGCCGCCGCCAAACACCTCGCCCTCTCCCACTTCCTGTCCCTCTGCTCGCTCCGTCTGCCATTACAGCGTCCACCGGGACCCGAGAGGACGACAAACTGACGAGACGACTCATGACAACGTGAACAGACTGAAGGACGACAACACACACACACACACACAGGACAGTGTGTGTTTGATATGAGTCAATCTATCTGCCACACACACATTAAATATGCATCAGAAGCCAATTAGCATCGGAGGGGCGGGGAAATGGAGGGAGGTGGAGAGGAAGGATAGAAGGAGATGGAGAGAGAGAGAGAGAGAGAGAGAGAGGAGGGAATGAAAAAGAGGAAAGGAAGGAAAAAAGGAAGACGAGTTTCAGCTTTAAAGAGATCATTTAGGATGACATCACTAGAAACGACCAATCACAGAGCAGATAGATAGATAGATAGATAGATAGATAGATAGATAGATAGATAGATAGATAGATAGATAGATAGATAGATAGATAGATAGATAGATAGATAGATAGATAGATAGATAGATAGATAGATAGATAGATAGATAGATAGATAACACACCCATATTTAAAAGGAGAATGTCAATACAAATGGAAAACAATTGTAAAAAAATATATAATTTGCAGTAAATTAAATTAACAAACAAATAAATAACAAAGCCCATAAAAGTCCTTAAAATATCTCCACCGTCCTCTCAAGAAAGAGGACGCTGACTGGGTGTTCTTCACATGGTTTAAGAGAAGGAGAAGGAGAAGGAGAAGGAGAAGGAGAAGAAGAAGAAGAAGAAGAAGGTTTCCTGCTGGGACTTTATCTCGCTGCAAACGTGTGGTGAAGTCTCGGCTGACGAGAATCCTCTTGGGCTTCGGGAAAACACACAAACCGAGCAGGCAATTTGTGTGCAAATGCTGACCTGCCTGTTTGTGTGTGTGCGTGTGTGTGTGTGTGCGTGTGTGTGTGTGTGTGCGTGTGTGCGTGCTGAAGCTGCTGTGTACCTGAGGTATTAACTTGTAAAAGGGTTTTGATGGAGGAGGAGGAGGAGGACGTAAACCTCTGTAATCTTGCAGGGCACCAGAGGCGAGGAAGGCTTGTAAGTGTGTTTATGTTTGTGAGTGTGTGTCTGTGTGTGTGTGTGTATTTATGGGTGTGTGTGCACTAAATGTTCACTGGGGAATGTGTGAAATTGAGGTCAAAGTGTTGAACCACTGCCACCGACTCAGTTTACAGGCTGAATACTAAAAAGTGACTTTAAACGGTGCAGGAACACTGTGTGGCTGTCGTCAGTGAAGCAGATGAGTTCTAGTTTTACAATCACACGACTCTGATGGTGTGTTTTTTATTTCATTTAATTCTTTATTTTGTAATTATTTTACCTCCAACCTCTTGTGAAAAACCAACAAAGCGTGAGCTGGAAGTTTGCGTAAGACGTCTGCAGAACAACGACCCATTATTCTCTATGAGATAAACTGAAGAGATTTCCAACAATGTGTTTAACAGCCAAAACCGCCGCGTACCCACGCACCCGAGTCCACAAGTAAAATAAAAATGAACCGAAGTGGATGATCCATAATGAGCCTGGGGAACTGAACAAGGCGAGACTAATGGTACTTATGTTTTGAAAAGTGGAGAGCAAAAGTGTCCTCTACAAAGAAATGTACTTTTATTTACAGCTATTTGTGGTTTTATGTATTTGTTTCTGACTCTAGCATCATCAAATTATACAAAAAGTTACTTTTCATAACATCGTCCTTAAGTTTTGAGGTGTTGGTTTTTATTTTGTACGGCTCAGAGAACCTGTCGATCAGTGAATCAGTGTTTTACTTGAAAAAGGTTTAAGTAGGCTAATTCACCGACTAAAACATCTTCTTCTCTAATTAAGACTCAGGAGAGCCGCTCAGTTTGCAAGAGAGGCACAAGTTGGTGGTGTTTTCTTTTCACCGCAGGGAGGAAAAAAGTTGTGGATCAACGTCTCAGAGAGGAACGAGGAAAGGAAATCTGAAAGGAAGTTTGGTCCCAGGGATGTAGATCTTAGAGGATCGGATTGAAACATGGATGGTGATGAATTCTGGTTCATGGTTCCCAGAGGTTGAAGCTCATCAGGTTTGGCTCTGCCTTAGTTTGCCATTTTCTCTCTGTATCATAAAGTTGACTTTTCGAGCTCAGGGCAAAGTCGATCAGCAATGATTGGTACAAGTTGTGGGTTGGAGTCAGGGATAGACTGGGATATATTCTGGTTCAGATTCATGGTTCCCAAGGATGAACCCCGATGAATTTGACAACCAATGCCACAAAAACATCGACACTTGCAACTCAGAGCAAAAACTTATCAACAACTTTTGGATGGATGTGAGGAGTTGTGTTTCAGATTCATGGTTCCCGGGTGGTTGAACCCCAATGACTTTGGTGGCATCTTGACATTTTCTCCCATAAAGTTGACATTTGACAGTCATGGTTCCCAGGTGATGAATCCTGATGAATTTGACGGCTGAAGCTTAAAAGTGAAACATCTCAACAATGAAGGGATGGATTGGTATGAATTCTGGTTCAGATTCATGGTTCCCAGAGGATGAATCCATATGAGTTTGGTGATATCTTGGCATTTTCTTCTTGTACAACCTTCACGTTGACACTTTTGACTGTGATGTGATTCATGGTTCCCAGAGGATGAATCACAGTGAGTTTAATGAGCCTTCCCGCTTGCGCCACCGTAACATTGACTCTTAGTATCTTAGAGTGATATGACTACTCATGTTAAAATAGTCCTGAAATCTTCTCCACACATTCATGGTCTCCAGAAGATACATCCCAGTGGCTTTGAGGAATACCTTCACGTGGATGTGTACAAACATTGCCATCGAACCCCAGCACAGAAGCACAGAAGTATGAAGTGAAAACAACTACCAGATGTTCTGGTTGAATTGTTCCTGGTCCCCAGAGGATAAACAATAAGATCTGCTGTCAGCAAAAGATGAAATCCCAACTCTGTCCAACACAGCAGATTTGATTTGACTCCATTGCCTGTCAGTGAAAATGAATCAGAAACCCAACAAAGCGAGAAAAAAGGCTTTCGCTGTGTTTACAGTGATTGATTGAGGCAATTTGAAGAAAATGAAATTGTGCACTTCACTGATATCACCAGGCGGGATTCTCCGTGTCCCATTATAGAAATCTGCTCCGACCACAACACGGGAGGCGGGAAGAAATGGAAAATGTAAATTAAATGCAGATATTAATCATTTAAAGTAGATGTTTTCTTTCTCTACGAAGCCACGGTTGAAGCAGAAACACAAACACAACCACACACGAGGTAAAAATAGATTTACCTCCGCATTCAGGAGAAACAGCAATTTCCCACAACACATCATCAAGTCGTTCATCAGATGCGCAACATCAGGAGGGGAAGCTGTCGCAGCCTTCACTCATTGGACTCTCAGCTTGTTTGTTTTTTTTATTTCCAGTTCCACCGCTGAATCGGTCGATGACATGTTGTGAAAGTGGTTTGTCGTTGTAGGAGTTACAGTAATGACTAGTTTCTGACGTGTAAACGCCGTCCACGTCGACAGCAGGGATCATAATTGTGACCACAGGGAGATCACATATTTCTGATACGGGGAGTAAAAAATAAAATGATTAAATGTAAACACTGGATTTAACCCTCGCACGACCACGGCACTGGTTTGAACGGTTTGAGGACAAAAAAGACAGTTTTATAGGAGACGTTTAAGTCTTAATGTAACGGCACAAAAAATAGTTTCAGCCTCAAATTTGATGCAAATGTTCACAAACTTTACACACCAAAAATGTCAGAAAGCTGTCCCTATTTTCTGGATAAAGAGGAAACTTGGAGGAGGAAACAACCAAAGGATTAATTCTGACATTTTTTTTAAATACAAATGTTCCACACAGTGATGTATGACTGATAAATTGGCATTTCACTACGAGTGGTGTTGAGGATTTCATTGTTTTATCTTTTATAGGCTACTACTTGACAGCTTCAAACAAAAATAATTCAAAAGGAAAGATAATTAGGCTCCAGCACCTGGATTAAATAAACACCGTGCAGCAATTATGATAAAATCAGGTTGTAGGAGCGTTTCTGCGTCAACAACACACTCACTTGAAATGTGATTGATGTGTCATTGACGTACAAAGAGCCACCGTGTCCGAGGCCGGGGGATTATAACGGCGCACGGATGTGACGGCTCGTCTCTGCCCGGTTCGTCGTCATATTCGTCAGTTTCTAGTGTTTGAGTTGGAAATAATTGAGTCAATTAACTGAAGCTCACAGACGAAAACAGCATCATATAAAAGTCACTTCAAAGGGACTTCAAAAAATGTCCACGTTCAAAAGAGCAAATTATCAAAGGACTCAGTCTACGGATTTCTGTGTGTGTGGGTGTGTATGTATAAATCTATATGTGTCGTTGGTCTCTCAGCGCTGTAATGATTGTTCAAATCTTTATCCGTTATCAGCCTGAGGACCCGCAGGATGTCGCTTCTCTCCGCGGCTCAGAATCTATTTCAGGCTTTTGTTGTTTTTGTTTTTTATCTGGGTACAGAGATATTTGTGCGGCGCTGAGCTGTTAACGCTGACGGACGGATGCTTTGTTTCACCGCGAACGCTGACACGGACGTTTGCGTTGACACAGTTTTTACAGATCCTTTCACTCACTGTGAATATCATGAAGCTAAACTTGGGGGTTTTTTTGTTCATCAACAATCACAATGTATGAGTTGAGTGGAATTCACTGAGGAGCGAGGAGGAAAGATGTTGTCATGTGGCGCCATCTGGTGTCGTCTGGAGGTGAAGAGACACACAGGAGGCAGAGCGACTGGACAGAAAATAAAGTTTATATGAATGAAGTTATATGAATAAACCTGAAAACACCATAAATGATTTGAAGTTTCTACAACATACCTGATACTGTAATATATTTTTCTGCTGTGATACTTACATGGCATCACATAAAGTGGAAAAATACAGTCACTACAACAGCATGAAAAGTAAAACAAGTAGGCTACACAATCTTTCACACATCTTATTTTTAAGTATAAAATATTACTGTATCTTTTAACGAATTTACAATTAAAAGCAGTGATAATTAAAAGCGTAATTATCTCTTCAATTGTTGTCGCATG
Organism: Decapterus maruadsi; assembly: GCA_030347415.2. Lineage (NCBI taxonomy): Eukaryota > Metazoa > Chordata > Actinopteri > Carangiformes > Carangidae > Decapterus > Decapterus maruadsi. The sequence goes on from CM064898.1 coordinate 2,155,717, forward strand.
GCGTGAAATTTTATTTCTCAAGGAAAGTGCAAGAAAAAAAATAAAACATCAGTTCATAAGATCAAGAAATGTTACAAATTGAGTTATTAGGCATAAAAAGCATAAAACAACCACTAATCACTTGATAAAAATCAGGTTTAAAACGTTTTGTTTTTCAATAAACATGAAGTTGAATAAACAAAACTTGAAATAGGAATTTTATCCATTTGTTCCACACAGTTGCTGTTTCTTTGAAACCAGGCGACAACCTGATTGGTGCTAAATCCACGAGACACTCCGCCTCCTTTTACGTCATCGTCCTCTCATTGGTTGAGCGGAACCTGTCCGTCAAACTGAACCCGGAAGTAAAAACAAACAGTCGGAGTTTTTCTTCTCTTTCTTTCCTCTCGCACATTTTTTGTTTGTTTGTCTGTGTTAAAACACAAAAACGTCATGAATCAAAGACAAAACAGCATTAATAGATAAAAACAAAGAGGAAATCGCTCAAGTGGATATTATTTGTGACCGTATAACGAGCCTGACCCTGGATGTGAGCCCACAAACAGACCGAGGATGTTTGTATCTGACGTGAAGCGACACTGAGCTTCAAATCCATTTGAACTCAAACAGATTAATAACCGAGGACTGACACTGTTACTCACCTGGAGGAGGGTTGTTGGCTGACTGACAGAGGAGCGGAGCATCATGGCGGCTTCTTCTCGCGCCGCCGAACCGTCCGTCCCGCAGATGGACCGCACGAGGACACCCGCCGACGGAGGCCGGTTAGGTTCGTTTGATTTGTCTTCATGTTGCGGCTGGTTTCACCGCGGTGGCGGCGGCAGCAGCAGGAAGTTAAAGGGATAGTTCAATATTCAGTCAGTCATAGCAGTAGTTCATTATTGGTGCATGTTGTTTTGAGATCGGCGGGGCAGAGACGTGAGCTTTGCTGAAATAATAATGTAACTTTATGTAACATTACGACACATGAAGCAAATACTCTGAACTACTTTGCGCTTTTGAAATCCCTCCGCCCAGCAGCCGAGTCTGGAAAGTAGTTCCGGCTGCATATCCTTCTAAAACAACTCTGTGCAGCTTTCTTAGTGTCTCATAAATCAACTTTATCTTTTTTCTTTTTTTTTACCCCCAGAGTCTTCGCTCCTTGCTCTGAGGGAGGTCTCCGTCCTCCTGGTGGACTGTATGAAAACCCCAGGGCTGAACGGTCTGAACGGCAATGATGATGATGATGATGATGATGATGATGATGAAGAAGAAGAAGAAGAAGAAGAAGTGTTTCAGATGGACGGCGGCTCAGATGAAGACGAGTGTCTGAGTGACTCATCGGTTCAGAAAACACAATCACAGCGTAAACAGAAACACGTCATGACATCAGAGCGACGAGGAGCGTCTGAGACAGGAGGTAAAAGATTAAACCCAGAACTAGAAACTTTGTTTGGACTTTCTTTTAAACAAAACCTGAGATTTCTTTTTAACTTTGTTTATTCTTTCCTTCTATTTGGTTTTTAAGCGACGACTACAAACGGAGCAGAGAGGAACCGGCAGGAAACTGAACCTCGACGTCTCCACTGTGACGGCTGTGGGAAGTCGTTCGTGAGGCGAAGCAACCTGGTGCGACACCAGCGACATCACTGCGGCGAAACAGAGACACTTCAGACTGAACGCCACGGCGAGGAAACGGACGCAGAGTCGCCACAGAGACGACAACGGCGACACAGCTGCACGCAATGCGACAAGAGCTTCTACCTGCCGCACACGCTGCGGCAGCACCTGCTCACGCACACCGGGGAGCGAGCGTTCCCCTGCGCCGCGTGCGGGAAGCGTTTCGGACGCGAAGGGACTCTGAAGGAGCATCACCGGCTGATCCACGGCGAGGAGAAACCGGCGTTCAGCTGCGAGAAGTGCGGCAAGACGTGCTCCAGACGGGCCGACCTCCGAGTCCACATGCTGAGCCACTCGGAGGAGCGGCCGTACGGCTGCGGCCGCTGCGCCAAGCGCTTCAAGCAGCTGGTGAAGCTGAAGCAGCACGAGCGCATCCACACGGGCGAGAAACCGTACCAGTGCGACGTCTGCGCCAAGAGCTTCCGCATCGGCGAGTCGCTGGCGGCGCATCGCTACACCCACACCGGGGAGAAACCCTACAAGTGCTCGCTGTGCGGCAAGGCCTTCAGCGACCGCAACAACCTGAAGAAGCACCGGGTCATCCACACCGGGGAGAAACCGTACCGCTGCTCCTACTGCGGCAAGTCCTGCCGCCTCCTGCAGCACCTCGTCGTGCACGAGCGCGGACACACGGGCGAGAAACCGTACACCTGCGACCTGTGCGGGAAGGGCTACTCCCACCTGTCCACGCTGAAGGCGCACCAGGTCGGCCACAGGGAGCGGCCGCCGCGCTGCGACCTCTGCGGGCAGGAGTTCGCGGATCCGACCGAGCTGACCGACCACGACTGCGAGGAGACGTCGGAGAAACCGCACCGCTGCGCCGAATGCGGCAAGTGCTTCTCGCAGGCGTCGAACCTGAAGAAGCACCAGCCCAGCAAACACGGTCGGACCCGGACGTGTTCGAGAGAGCCCGATTTGGTCGTGATCACGTCAAATCACAACTAGTCCGATCAGGCCCAGAATATGACCATATCACAACCGCACGAGCAAACCCGGACGTGTTCGAGAGATCCCGATTTGGTCGTGATCACGTCAAATTACAACTAGTCCGATCAGGCCCAGAATATGACCATATCACAACCGCACGAGCAAACCCGGACGTGTTCGAGAGAGCCCGATTGGGTCGTTATCACGTCAAATTACAACTAGTCCGATCAGGCCCAGAATATGACCCTATCAATCACAACTGCGCACGGATGGAATGTCTGAGAGGGGGGTCGTGATCTGGTCGTGATCGAGTCATATCATGACCAGTCAGAGAAATGGGATGTGGCAAAAAAAAATTATACGACATAGTCAAAGATAAACCGTCTTTGATACAGTCTGATGCTGCGACCTCTTTTTCATACAGTCATGATTGCGACCGAGTTTTATTCAATCAAACTTTATTAACATAGACATGCATAGAAACAACAGGAGGCTAGAGTACGTAATAAAAAAATCACACCGAAAGAGCACAAGAGACGTTCTAAGTCTTCTTTATGAAAATCATAGGTGAAAATACAAAAAAAAAAAAAAAAAAAAAAAGTGAAGTGGGCGTCATCTGATGGATCTGACCTACGACCCAGCACGTGATGTCATTCTCCAAGACGCACAGACGGTGCTGCAGCTGCACGTTCAACATCAACAGGACACAGTTACTCAGCGCGAGTAAACCAGCCCTGTAAGTAACATTTTCATGATTTCGGAGTTTGATTGAAGTAAAATAATACTGTCGAAAGTGGTAGCCGAATTATCTGTATCTCGTAAACTGGGTCACACACACTCACAAAAAACTAGGCCTGCTAGCAGCCCGCTAGTAGCATTGACCGCACTCAGTCCCAACACAGCGATGCTGAGACAATGGTCATGTAAGTTCCTTGACTGTACTATAATTTATAGTATGCCAAATAGCAGCAAAGAAAATACCACCAGAACAACGAAGTACTTAGTTATTTTCTCGCCGAATTACTAAAACTAGCTCGTTGACCTAGCTGCTGCTAACGCCTGCTGCTAATGCTAATAGCATTAGCGCTTGTTGCAGTTCAAATTGAGCCGCTGCTTCTCTCGGCTGTCCGCAGCAGTTCATGAATCATTTTAATGAAAGAACTGCTGTTCCCATCACTACTTTATATGCTTTTAAACTGCAAAAAGAAGGCTTTTACACACAGCTGTGTAAACATGAAATCTTTCAAACTCTGACATTGTACATGTTATTGATTTTGTATTACAGATGCCATCAAACACTGGGACAAGTCTGATGACAACGGCATAGGCTAAATGCTGATTATTTAATCCTCAAAGGTCTGGTGGAGGGAAGAACAACAAAAGGAACCCTGCAAACAACATGGCATCTGATGGCGTCATCTTTCTGTTTCTGTTCATTTGTCAAACAATAAATGGCTCTGTTTGAATTAAATGAAAGTTTTGTGTCTGTTTTTCAAAAATATTGTAGGTATTGAAATTAATGAAATGCTACATTTTATAAAAGACGATTTGTCATCACGTTGCCTTTTGCATATTGCTTTAACAATGATAGTGCAAAAAAAAAAAAAATGAGTTGGCACTTTTATCTTGACCTTATACGTGTAGTAATGGGCCAGATCACAGCTGAATTGGGGGACATCAGGACGTAATTTCCAGGACATGGTCACCAGGACGTCCTCTCGACGACATAAAATTGACCGGTATGTGGTCGGTCAGGGTCATTAAAAAGTGGTCGAGGTGATGTCCTGGTAAAGACGTCCTGAAAAAGACGTCTAAAACATCGCCAATTACACCCGAATTTGGCCTAGTCCGGAACGTCACCGAATGACGTCAGCTCGACGTTAACCGGACGTCATTTGGCTTGCTGGGAGCTGATCCACTCGGGGGAGAAACCGTTTCGCTGCAAAGACTGCGGGAAGCGGTTCAACCACAAGAGCAACCTCACCAAACACACGCGCATCCACACGGACGAGAGGCCGTTCCAGTGCGAACGGTGCGCGAGGAGCTTCAGGCTCCTGCAGCATCTCACCAACCACCGGCTCACGCACAGGAAACAGGATCAGACTGGTGACGCCGCCGCCGGTCGCACGACGGCAGCAGCGTCCCACTGTTCAACTCCAGGAACTTTAGTCCATGTGTCGGAATCCTCAGAGAAATAATGACGATTAAACTTTATCAGGATAAAAGTAGAGATTTAGACGTATTGATCTGTAGATGCTGAACACCTCACCTGTGAAATGTTGTGCTGTACTTTAAAGGGATAGTTCAACATTTAGTCAGATTGGCCCATTTCCATAATCCCTATAGTCATAGCAGTAGGTTTGTTACCTTTAATTGTCAGTGCGAGCTATTTTTAGAACGGCGGAGCAGAGCCGTGAGCTGCTCAGAGCTACGCTATGGAGGCTCATGGGATTTCTAATACTGTTTGTTGCTGGTTTTGAGTGGAAACTGAACAAATTAAACAGATTGTTTTCATCAGAAAGAGAGTTCAAATCTTTTATGTCCAGGACTAAACTCTTTTAGATTCCTGACTTAATTGCAACAAACACCAGATAAATGAAGCTGATTGCAAGAATTATGTTGTACAACATGTAACACAACATAATAATGTGGGTTTCTCATCATGCAGTTTAACCACCAGGTGGCGCTGCTGCTGCGTCGTCCTCATCCCCCGTCTCCATCAAACTGACCTCAGCTCCTCATGTGACGACCTGGAAATGGCGTTTTGTTCCAAACTCAACAGGGAGCATGAGGAATTCTAGCGCTGGAAATTAAATATATCAAATTAATTAATTAATAATATCATAAGCGACACAGGACTCATCACAACATGTTTAAGTTTCACTTTTATTTACATCTGTAATGATTTAACTGTTAATGACATGTTTTTATCTTCACAGTTACTGTATCACTATTGTTTATTTATGGTCAACAACAAATTATGGTAGTGAATATATGATATATCATACAATCCTGATGATATTTTATATTTACTTTATCTGAAATACTGATTAGGTTTGTATGTGTAAGTGTATAGATATTTAAAATAGAGCTTCAAGTATGTTTTGAAGCTACAACCACAAAACCATCTGTTATTGTTAACACTTACATGAGTCCGCCCCAAACTGAACTCTATATTCAACTAGTCCTTCTTTTTCTTTTTAAGTTTAAAAAGAAATTTAAAAAGTACATAATTTGTCAATGAAAGTAAAAGTGACACAAACCAAACAGCAAGATAAAACAAGCTTCAATGTGTTAAATTGTTTCCTTATTTTTGTCATTATTTATTTTCTCTGCAACATTGGATAAGGTGATGAAACAAAAGCAAAGAGAAGAGCATGAAATGAAATGACTAAAGCAACGAGACGTTCTCAGTGAGTCATTTATTTCCTTCTGCACTGATTCATTTGTTCTGATTTGTGTGTAATTACTGGCTCATAATCATTTATTTTTTTTACTGTCAGTGCAGTTTGTCCTTGTTTACCGAGAGGAGACGTTGTGTGAAGCCACTGCCGGTAAATCCTGCAGTTGAGTTGACACAGTGTGTGTATGTGTGTGTGTGGACTTTGTGACAAAACTGTCCGACAAACACAAAGTTGCTCAACTCCGATTCGACCTGATGAGTCACACGTCCGTTGGAGGCGGACGAGCAGGCTTCAAAATGAAGCATCGGCGCCGTCGCAGAAACATTCGGCATCCAGAGGAAGAACGACAGAGACCGAGATGCATCAACTCAGCGTGCTCGTCTTCATGTGTGTGGTTTCCACCGCTGTGAGTTTATTACATTTTTATTTTAAATTTATTAAAATTAAAACAACCTTTTAATAGAAACCTTATTCAAACATTTTGTATATATTCAAACATTTTTATATATATTTTATATTTATATATAGGGTTTTTTTTTTCTTTTTTTGCTTGTTTTTTTTTAGAGTTATTGTATTTTAGGGTTATTGTTATTATATTTTGCAATTATTGCATTTCAACATATTGTTTTACTCTTTTAATCATTTTTTTAAAAAAACGTTTATGAATAACAACGCTGACTGTAATACTAAAGTAATTTTTATTGTATGCCAATAGTTTTACAGGATTTTATGTGTAATAAATACTATATATAAATATATATAGTAATATAATATAATATAATATAATATAATATAAATATATATATATATATATAATATACTATCAGAACAATATGAACTTGTGACTTTCTTTTAGACTTTATGTCAAGATGTATTAAAACAAACTGGTGAATATCACATGTCCTAAAAAGAACCAGGGAGAAATTAATATTTATAATTTACTTATCTGTATTGAAATTTGAAATTGTTCCTTCGAATGCTACATTTTCCATAAAATCTATACTAATAATTATTGTCAATATTAATTCTGAATTTCTAATCCTATGATGGTATATTTAAAAAAAAATGACAAAAATCTAAAGCTATTATAAATAGCTGTTTAAAATATTGTTAGATGAAATCTATTAATGAAAAATAAGAATTTTCAAGAATTTAATTAAATTCTGATTTATTTACATTATTATTGAAACGCTTGATAAAAAATATTTTTAACAATAATGTACATTTTAGGGGATTCATGGAAATATACATTTAAAATTACATTAAATTATTTATTAAAATGAATTCATGAAACAGCATCAATCCCAAAACTCAATAGGATTGACTCAGATTGTTTCATTGATTCAGTTTTAATGTAATTCTTTTGACACCTCAGAGTAATTAAAATTGGAAAAGGAACTAAAAAAGAAGAATTTAGAGTGTTTGTAGTTTAACGTTGTTTCCGTCTATCTAACTGTAGGTCCTGTTGGACCCCAGAGGAGCTCGTCCGGTGGAGCAAGGCAGCAGGTCTGAGAAATGCGCCACAGAGAAGGAATGGCCTTTCTGCTCCGACGACGACTGGGTAAACACAAAGCAGCGTCTTCCTCCTCGTGTTGTTTGATCTCTCTGTCGCACGGCGGCCTGCAGCATCTGAACGCAGCCTCACGCTCTGTTTGTTCCTCCGTCAGGGCCCTAAATGCCCGTCGGGCTGCAGGATCATGGGTCTGATGGACAAGTACGACCACAACATGCTGAAGAGGATCGAGAAGATCCGTGACCTCCTGGACCAGAACCGGGCCAAACACCGCTCTGCAGACCAGGTGTCCAAACAGACCTACGACTACCTGAAGGAGAAACTCACCATTGACTCTGGTGAGTGTCTGACAGATTTATATGAATGTTTATGTAATGTACATTATGCATTTATATGGATATTTGTGCATACATATTATTAGCAATATATATTTAGAATTTATTACAATAATACTGACCTGACCTCTTCTACCAGGTCACGACAACAACTACTACGACATGGCCCAGAATCTGCGTCAGAGAATCACCGACATGAAGATCAAGATAGACAGACAGCTGAGGATCCTGGCCGCCATGAAGGACCGAGTCAAGGACCAGGTGGTGGAGATGCAGAGGCTGGAGGTACGCAGACACATTATGGCAACAACAACAACAACAACACACATTCACACTTTCATACACTGAACAGGAAGCTCACGTCCGACTGTGTCTCCTCTCGTCAGGTGGACATCGATATCAAGCTCCGCTCCTGCAAGGGATCCTGCAGCAGCTACAGCGAGTACAATGTGGACCACGAGAGCTACGTCTCACTGGAGAAACAGGTAATTACCTAACACCTTCATGTAGGAGCATCATCTCCGGCTTGACTGAAGGAACCTGGACATGAGGCTGGAGTTTTAAAAACTCAAAGCTGCACACGTTTATGCACAAAACAGCACCAGAGAGTCCAAAGATATAGACACAGAAAGCACCAAAACTCAGGATTAATAACAAAATCCATTCCATTGAAGCTCAGTGGCCATGTCTGAACTACAATAACCTGCTGTGTCTCACTGGATATAGATTCATTCTCTTCATTTTTTCCATGACTGTACATACAGGTATCTTATGAAGAAGTTACAATGAAACTGTTTATTTCTCTGTTGAGAGTCACAGTTAAGATTTTCCATCAACTTGCTTTTACTTGGTCCGTTCAGACCAGTCCAGTATCAGGTTCAAAAATGGTTTCGTCTTTCCGCCTGTGTCCCAGGTCGCCCAGCTGGACTCGCGCACGCCTCAGAACATCGAGTCTGTGGGGACGCTGTACGTGATGAAGAGCCGGCCCCTGAAGGACGCCGTGGTGGACGACATCTACAAGTCTGGCCTCGGTTCAGTGCAACCGCAAACGACGGAGGACATGTTCCCTGATGTAAGTGTCGTCTGGTTGACTGGTGTCGATCAACCATTTTATTCTATTACTGGTCCTTTGATTGGTTTTGGGTTTGGACACTTCTCTAAGTCATAAGATGTTGTAATTCGTGGTCGGATTGAGGTACGCTAGGGTTGGACTGGCTTTTACAGAACCACACATACTCACGTCGAGGGGTTTTCTGTCTTCCCATTTCAGATAAAGACCGTCCAGTTGATCCTCGAGCAGGAAGGCTCCAGCTCATCCCCAGCAACCATCTCCAAGGTCCCAGGTACTAACTACTCTCCAGCTACAGGCACAACATCATCATCCACCCACACCTCCTCCTCCTCCTCCTCCTCCTCCTCCACACCATCAAAGTCCATCACAGAGATCGGAGGACGCGGTGACGGTGACTTGTTTGTTGACGGGTTCGGTGGGTTTGGTTCATTCGATCAGCCCAGCGTACACCACGTGTCAGCCAAATCCGTCTCCTGCACCAAGAGCGTCAGGAGGACCATCGTCCACACAAAGGATGGACCAGTGGAGAGGACAGAGGAAGTGATGGAGGGCGGTCCTGAGTGTGAGGCTATGACGGACAGCAGCAGGGGAGGGATGAGCTCCCTCTTCCCCACTCTTACCCACGCGTCCTCCTCTGGGTCAGTAAGCAAGACATACCACAGCGGCGGCACCAAGGGAAGCCTCACAAGTGACACCAAAACAGGATTCGCGGATCCATTTGCCGGGTTTGACCTCGGCCCATTCGGCGCACACGCTACAGAGGACGACCTCCCCGATTTCCACGCCCGGAGTGTGAAGAGCACACGTGTCGAGCGCCAGGCCGATTATGTAGGAAAAGGTACCGAAACATCAGACCTGGAGTAAAATCTACCAGCCCCAGAGCGGCACATTCAGCTAGACAGCAAGCCTTAGCATCAGCTAGCCTGTCCATAGCCCTATGTACCAAAAGTGTGAAGTGAACAGTCTGTTTTTGTTTGTGGCGAGAGCATAAAGATTTTTGCAATCAGTGTGTTTGTTAAGATCCACACTTAAAGAAGTTTGTTGTAATGAAAGAAACTGTATGTTCCCTCAATGAATGTCAACAAAACAGACATTTTGTTGTGAAAACTGCACGATTGTCTGAATCCCAACTAGCCACCAACCAAACTCACATTTTACGTCTTCTAATTATCACCAGCCCCCCTTTGACTCCCTTTGATATCAAATCGTCCTGGTAGAATGAAAGAAAACCGGAGTTCATCCCAAAGATTGACAGAAAATAGGTTGAATACCAAATGGTAGTCATGTTATAGGGGCAGTGTCGGTGTTACCACAGCAGTACATTTCTGGTTGCCCAACCAAAGAACAAGCTGATCCAAGCTAACTCGCGGTCTGCGGTTGTGCCCCTTTTCTGTTTGCAGATTGCGTTGACGCCTACCAGAAGCACCTCAATGGGGAAACGAACGGACTGTTTAAGGTCAAACCCGGCGGTGTGGATTCCAAGGGGGTAGTGGAGGTTTACTGCCAACAGGAGGGGCTAATGGGGGGGTGGTTATTAGTCCAGCAGAGAGAGAGTGGCGCGGTGAGCTTCAACCGCACCTGGGCCGAATACCGCAACGGGTTCGGCATGGTCGACGCGCGGGGCAAAGGGGAATATTGGCTAGGCAACCAGAACCTCCACCAGTTGACCAATCAGGGTGGGACCATGCTGAAGGTGGAGCTCGAGGATTGGGAGGGGGGCGTGGGAAGTGCAGAGTACACAGTCAGGGTGGGTTCTGAGGAGGAGGGCTACCCGCTGCACGTGTCCGGCTACATCGGAGACGCCGGGGACGCTCTGACGATGCCAGCGTCGGACATGGCGTCTTTTCTGTCCCACAACGGTATGAAATTCAGCACCTTTGACAAGGACAACGATAAATGGGAGGAGAATTGCGCAGAGATGTACGGGGGCGGGTGGTGGTACAACAACTGCCAGGCGGCTAACTTAAACGGGATTTATTACAAAGGCTCCTATGACCCGGAGAAAAACACACCCTACGAGATTGAGAACGGAGTCGTGTGGGTGACGTACAAACCGCCAAATTACAGCCTGAAAACTGTGCGGATGTTCATCCGACCAAACACTTTTTAAGTGACTCCTAAAAAACACTCACACATAATACACACTTTTATACCTCGAGTTGGTTTAGAATTGGTTACAAAAGAGTCAACAGACAAAAAAAAACAAGCCTGAGAGAAAGCAAACGGTGAAGGGGCAGGAAAAATATTTGAGGACAAAAGATCAAAGGTGGTTTCAGACTGTGTGGGTAACATGCTGTGATTTCAAAACCATGTCAAACAGTGTCCATGTATCTGTATTTGTAATTTCATCACTTACTGTGTAAACGGCATTGACCTGTGTGTTAGAGCAATACCCAACGGCTGATGATCTCCCCTCTTGTTGAACTCTGCTCAATCAATAAAGATTCAATGTTCACTTCAGCTCCAGTGCTTTGTGCCTTTATTTCAGTTCAATTAACAAATCACAAAAGTAGAAGAAGTCTTTTTCTATTACTATTTTCTACATTTTTGCACCGAAACAACTCACATTTGACTCACATTTTTGGATAGTAATATGAGTAATTCAAGTACTTGAAAAAGAAATTGTGAAAATGTAAAGTTATCTTAAGATCTGTGTCTTGAAATGTGTAGAAGTTTTCATCAAATATTGTTTTACAACACTGTTAAGACACTCTAATTCCACTGCAATAAAGTAACACTACTACAATGGTAAAATAAAACAGAGATTAGATGTGTGTAGTTACAGGGGTTCAAATTGTTGTAGCTTATCTACAAAAACTGTTTTCCCAGTATTTTGATGTTTTTTTGTTGTGAAAAAGATTTTACCGTCTGTTCTGAAAAGGTTTGCAAACAGTTTACAGCTTCAACGTCATTTCAAAGATAAAAAATATATATAAATACAATGCTAAAGGTTTGTTGAATCACATATTTTTAACAAAACAAACACCAGCTACCCTTGATTTGAAATCATAAAATAGTATTACCTGAGTATTACTGTAGGATTCACTCAAAGGAGTGTCTGAAATCTCCCTGTGAAGAAATCTCAAATTATTTGTTAAAAAAATAAAATGAAAATTGCATTAAAATTGAACACGTTTTAAATAAAATCATTTTCTCTTTCATTTATCACCAATTACATTATCATTAATACACATGTATTGTTTTCTCAGTATTATGTTCTCGCAGACATTATGAGGAATGTTGCAAAAACATTTGCGGTTTCAATTGTGAATGGCTGCGTTCAAATAAAGTAACAAAGTGGCAAATGACAAAGTTTCTTATTCAATGTGTAGAATAATTTTTTTTTAAAACACACAAAGCAGATATCACATTCTGATTTTCCACAAAAACAACAAAAGATTTTTGCACATGAATCACACAACAATTCCATTAAACACATAAGTAAACACATGGTCTATGTTTGAGTCTGAGCTCAGTTGAGGGTGAACTAACGCTGCTGTGTTTGTGTTTTGTTGACCTTGTTCTGCAGTGTGTGGGATGCTGAAGCAGCAGAACAAAGATGGCCGACAGTCCCTCAGTCGCACCTGGACACGCAGGAATCAACAATGTCAAGCAAAATCAGACGCCCCCCTGTGTTCAGATGACGACTGGGTAAGAAATATACAAATGCAGCTCATTGGCTGTTGTGGATTAATTAGTTTGTTGTGTAATTATTTTCAGTAAATGGAATCTGACTGTGAAATATTTTCATGAATCTATTTGTGTCTTTCTCTCTGTGTCTACCTGGTGTCCCCGTAGGTCTCTAAATGTCCCTCTGGCTGCAGGCTGCAGGGGATGATCTCTCAGACGGAGAGCAACATAGAGAGGAAACTGTTGGAGGTGTGTAAGTTGATGAAGACATACGAAGATGCGGCTGAGAAGACCATGACAGCGACGACGCACATTTACAACTCCAACCGCAGAGTCATCGTCAACAGATACAGTAAGATCCACTGAGAGTGTTCGCTCAGTTCTGGACAAAGTGAGGACACACGACGTAATGAGTTATCAGCGATTAAATTATGTCAAATTTTGTCTCCAGTGTCAGAGTTGAAGTTTGTGGAACGAGCAGAGGGATTGTCCAGGAATCTCACATTGCTACAGAAACGATCAATCAGTCTGTCGGAGCAACTCAAGGACATGAAAGACAAAGTCCAGAGACAGATTGAGGACTTGTATCGAGCTGAGGTGAGACAGTACAAAGTAACAGTGATGGTATTTCCTTGACAAATTACAAATGTGCAGCACTTATGACAAGAAATTTTCTTTGTTTTTTTTCTATAACGTTGGTAACGTCTTGCATAAGAGGTGTCATCGGCGTAAAGATAAATCTTTACGCCGATGACATCATGCTTTATATTCCCTATTTCCTGTTGTCATTTTGTCTTATAATATAATCATTATTTATCTAAAATACCTGAATAAATGTTAACCCCTGTTATTATTAACATTATTATATTCAGACATTATATATTATAGACATTATAAACAGACAAAAATTAAAGCAGTTGGGGCACCGTTTAGCTCCAAAGATATACTTTTAAAAAATTAATAAATAGGAGTTATTGAAACATTTTGAGGAAGCTCATCAGCTGAGTCATATCTCTGTTTCTTTGGAGCATTTGGTATCTTTTTTTTTTCTTTCTTTCTTGGTACTCTGTGAGGGTTTGTGTTGACAGTACATAGATCACCTCTTGTCTTGTTTACATAACCAGGTGGACATTGACATGAAGCTGCGGAGCTGCAGCGGGTCCTGCCACTCAACCTCACCGTTCACTGTCAATCATCCCAGTTACCAGTCGCTTCAAACCAACATGGACCAGATGGATAAGACTCTGATGCAGAGAAGCAAGGCCGCCACGCCTCCTAAAGACATCCCCCACGTAAAGCTGCAGCCCGTCGACATCGGCCCAGCGCCGTCTATGGAGTACAAGACTATTCCAACCGTCCAGAGGGAACTGCTGACCCAGTTTGAGGACATTGAGCAGAACCAGATACTTCTGGACGAACTGCTGGTCGACTCTGAGGATGTCAACCTTCTTGATTATCTTGATCTGGAATAAGAAATAAGAAAAAAGAAATTATTGACTGTTTGCAGAGGAAGTGAGAGAAGAATTTGCCTATTTAAATAAAATCATTATTGCTTATATTTATGGTTAATAATTTACACTGTGATAAACATCCGGCAATGAATCCCAACCAGTGCCAATGCCTTGAAAAGGAGAAGATGAGTTTCATCTTCCACTGCAACTGCAATGCTACACTTTTCAATATCTTCCCTGTTTTTGCTGTTGAGTCCACAGTGCCTCCTCTGTAATGTTTTAAAATATGTTAAAATATTATAATATAATGTCCATGCGACACCACTGCTTCTCAGTTTTAGTCACTTTTCAATGAAATGCATGATTTTACATACTAACCATGTATTTTATATATGTTGTAGTAAAAGCTCTTGTCTTGCTGTAGCTTCACATATTTGAATATTTTCAACCGACTCCTCCTTCTTTTATTTAAGTTATTTCCCCTCATCAGCACATTAAATACCTCAAAGCACATTTTCATGGTCATCATATTGTGTACTCGCTCTTATGTCACTTCTAATCTTTTTGTGAGATGTTTGTTTGTCGTTGTAAACCATTGTATGTTTGATGTAAACCCAGAAGAACATCTCAGCAAATCTCGCGCAGCCACTGGGAGGTACTACTACAACAAGGCTAAAAACAGAAATCAAATATTATTTTCCCAAACAACTTTTTCATGTGGCAGCTTCAGGACACTTGGGTCAGTACAGACAAGCAGTATGGAGGTATCTGGATGTTCATAGTGTTTCATATTATATGAAAATATGTTGCCAGGCGGACACCCCATGGAACTCCTGAAGCGTTTTGATAACTTACCTTTGATAACTCCTTGGCATGGTGATGAATGGTAAATTGGTCAATTATTGATTTTGAGTGAAGAATCCCTTTAAGAAAAACATTCAAAATGGCCATTTGACTGTGTTAAACTCACTATATGACATTTTTATGTTTTTTTAATCTTCTACACAATGACAACGGTGAAACAACCAGAGCAGACAGGAAGTATGTTCCTCAATTACTTTATTGAGTAGCGGAGGAGAGTTGGCGTCAACTCGTCCTAGTGGTTCACACTGAAGACGTCACACAAACAGATCACAACACATTTACTGACAACCAGTCTTTGAAGTTTATCTGACTTTTTTCTGCTTCTCTTCTTTTATTTTCAGGTTTTATGAGCTTATAGCTGCATCTAACTCTTAAAAAACATTCATTTTCTTCCTGTTCATGTCTGTCACACACACTGTCTAGACTACGTTGTGTGTAAATGTGTGCGTCCTTTAACATACAGTCTACAGGCAAAACAAAGACAACATATCAGTTGAACTCATCCATTTAACCACTGAGACACTTTGGTTCTTTCAGAGCTGTAGTTCATTTCCATCACATCAACTCTGGTGTTTCTCATGTATTTGCCTGTTCGCTGTGTGTCGTGTGTCGACGCCGTCGCCCGTCGTCTTTATCTGGAGACGAAGTATGGCCTGATCTTCATGCTGATGGTCTTGAGTGAATACCAGCTGCCCTTCCAGTTCATCCACACCACGCCGTCGTCTGTGCCGTGCTTGGCCATGTTCGCTGTGTAGGCTCCGCCGATGTAGTACCGACCGTTGGGATTGGCTGAGTGGCAGCGGTTGTACCACCAGCCGCCGCCGTCCTCCTTGGAGCACTGTTTGGAGGAATCGCCTGGCAACCTGGGTCGAGCAAACAGGGTCAAAGTTGTATTTAGTATCTTAACAAACAACTTCAAGTTTACTTGAAACTTTATTTTGGGACATTTTAGGAGACGTACCAGTTGTCGTTGTCTCTGTCGTAGGTGCTGAACATCATGCCGTGATGGATGGTCATTGTACGGTTTTCGCCAAAGAGCTGCAAGGATCCTTCCATTAAGCAGTTGCCAGCGGTACCGGAGTAACCGTCGACAGCCATCACATAGTTGGAGGTCTCTGACTGGATGGTGAACTGGGTGTACTGGGCGTGGACCTGAGTGACAACAGACAGGTGAAACATTAAGAATTGAACACATTGCCTTTTGGAAATAATTTTATGAAAAAAAAATGTGTGAATTCGTACTTGTTCAGCTCATTGTTTGGTTGTTTGGTTTAAAAAATGATGGAAAATTGTGAAAATAGCTAACAAACCAGACAAGAAAAGGCTGTGAAGACCCACCTTGGTTCCAGCCCAGTCCTGCATCTCAATGAGAACCTCAGTGGGGCCCATCTTGGTCAGATGACTGATGCGGTCATTACCCAGCCAGTATTCACCTGTCACGTGATCAAGGAGAAACAGATCATTCTCAGATCATATGATGGTTTCCAGTCTTTGTGCAAAAGTCTGAACTCTTTCTTACCAGGAGTCTGGCAGTGGCCTTTGCCGGAATCGAAGGCGATGTTGCCGAATCCACGTCGGTAGTCGTCCCAGCGTCGGCCAAAGTCCACGCTGCCATCGAGCCTGCTCTGGATGAGAACCCATCCTGTGGAAATAATGAGAAGTTTTCTTGAAAACTGAATTTCTGAAGCGCATACAGGAAATCAACCAAACATACTAAACAGCTGAAACGTCTTCCCACCTCCGTTCTGACTGGTCTGGTCACAGTAGACCTTGTAGGGTGAGCTGAAGGAATCGGGCTGGATCAGGTACATCTGGGAGTCTCTTCCTCCACGACGGAAGATGTCCTCACACTCCTTACCTGGATCACGCAAGAGAGGAAGAACTTTTAGGGAACAGCATCAGTGATTTCTATTTCCAGCCTTCTCCTGCTGGGTCTGAACACCTACCAGATACCACAGGTATGGGACAGCTGGTCTTGCATGGCTCCTTGCACAACTCCTTCTGGGTCTGGATCGCCTTCTCCAGCTTCTGGATCTTCAGCTTGATCTTGTCCAGGACACCCTGCAGTCACAACAACAACAACACACCAAACAGCTTCAGCTTCTTCTTAAAAATCAACATCATTTCCTGTTTCGTTGTCTCGTGTCAGCTCCTGTTTACCTGCAGGACTCTGATGTTGGACGGGAAGACCGTGTCCACTGTCTCCTTGATGTAGGCATGTTGTTCCTCCACACTGTCGCTGTACTGACCCACTACCCTGTTGTTGTCTGAGAGGACACAAACACAAAAATTGTCATGTACGTTTTAAATACACGCCCTTCTCCTCTGTCCAATTTGTTTTCTATCCTAACCTTTGTCTATTTGTGCTTTAAATGAAAGAAACCTCACCATTGACGACTCTCTGCCGCTCCCTCAGAGAGTTGGACATGCTGTTGACGTAGTTGAAGATGTTGTTGGAGGATCTGGACAAATCGTCCACCTGAGGCTTGAGTTGGTTGACGGCCTGTGAGGGAAAACAAACAAACAAACAAACAAGACAAAACAATCAGTAAAAGTGCAACAGTTCGATCGGTCTGTGAGGAAACGAAGAGGTGAAGGAAGTTGGAGATTTACCAATTTGACGTTCCTCTGCTGTTTGAGCAGCGTGTTCTTCAGCTCGCAGCCACTGGGACACAGGACGCCCTGGAGGACAGGAATGTCTCCGTTAGTTAATGAAGAGTCTAGATTATGTTTTCATCAAATTTAAAGCATCAGTTGTTGAGTGTTTTACGCCTAAAAGCAAATATTTCTCCAACCTACCATCTCTGGAGCGGCGTGCGTACATCCTCCTGCCTCAGGTTGCTCTACTTTCTCCTCCACCTGTTTTCCAACGGGGGCAGGAGTGGGTCGGCCTCGATACCTGGATGAAGGACACTGACACTTTAATACCTGTGACACTTGTACCTTCGTAAAAGACGCCGTCCTCAAAACTCCCTCTGTTAGTGGACGTACCTTCCACGGCCGCCGATGGGGTTCGGAGAGTAGCGTTTGGGGTTGTAGACGTCCCTCCCCCTTGTTAGTGGACGGTGTCCGCGAACATTTATCGTCCCTTCCTGGACAATCAGAGAAAAAGAAGAAGAAGAGAAAGTTACAGAACAAAGAATGAAACAAGATCAATCGGACTGAGTTGTTGTTAAGTTTTTGTATAGTTGTTGTACGTACTGTTGTGTTGGCAGCCGTGGTTTCTTCTTCCTGGGTCACATGAAAGAAAAAAGTGTTAATTAATGTACAAATAGGCAAATTGGTAAAATATACATATTTTACATTGTCTTGTTTTATATGAATTCAACAAATTCTGCATAAATTGATAAATTATATGAAATATTTTCAGTTAAATCGATAAATTCACACATAATTTGTTTTATTTTACAACAACATTATGATAACAATATTGAAATGAAATAGAATCAACACTGACAATTTGATCAGAGTTCAAATTCAAGGATATTGTTTTTTATAAATTTATGAAAACTTTTTTTAAATAAGAACAATTATAAAGTATGATTTGATCAAATATCTTTCCACCAATCTTGTATTTTTGAATTCTGTGGAATAAATGCCTAGTGTTTCTCCATCTGATGAAATAAAATGTTGAGATATATAATAATAATATTATTATTATTATCAGATGTAAATGTTCTGACCTCTCCATAGTAGTCAAAGTCCAGGTTGTCCTGCGCCCAGCTCACAGTCAGGTACACACATAGCAGCAGCAGCAGCCTCATGGTTTCACTCTGGTTAAACTCTTCCTGTCTTCAGTGTCTTCACTCCTGCTTCTGCTCCTGGTTCTGAAGCCTCCTCGTATTTATACCTCAGAAAAGGACCAACCCCCTCCCTCCCTTCAGCGCCGATCAGGCCAATAACTGCGGGGGCAGTTGATCCGACCTGAGTCACAGCCGTCGATACGAGAAGGAACAAAAGGGCAAAAGGACCGAGTTTGCCCACAAGTCACCGTTTACCGAAAAAGGCCGTTTCCACTTTGACCATGTTTGGTTTTTGAGTCAACATGTGCGGACAGAAAGGTTTTGAATTTCTTCTGTCATTGGTTTGGACACTTTTCCACAAACATAAACTCAAATGTATCTGTGGATCACACAATGAGCTGCACAGGTGGAAAAGGTCAGAATAACAGATTAGATGAAGTTCAAACAGCAACTTGGGTCACGTCAGTTTTTTTCATTGTGTGTCATTGTGTGTCTGTTTTTTGCAACCTGCACAATTTTACATTTTGTTTTTTGTTTTTTTCCAATTTGAACGTTTTAATCAGATTGCAGCATTTTTAAATGAAGTCAAATGAAATATGTATAAAAATCTAAACAAACACAGGATTGATTGTTTTAATGTTTGGTTCCTGTCAGTTTTTCATCATGATCCTGTTTTGGGACTCTGTGTCTTTGTTTACTGAATGACGGTGAAATCCTCCAACACACTGATTATTAGTGATTATGAGTAATAATTAGTTCTGTGAGGAACCAGTGAGTTCTCTTTGTGTGAGTCACTTTTGGGAATTTAGGGCGATGAAGCAACAGACGTCTGTTTGAGTCCAAAAGGCCAGGTTGTATTATCACACCGGTGTGGACATGAGTAACACTGAACTGATTTTTTTTTAAGAAGAAATGAAACATACAGAGACATTCAACTCTGCTCATATGTTTTTATTTCATTTTTGTATTTTATGTTAAAACCACACATAACAGCATCATTTCCGTAGTGCTGTGCATTTATTTTTTATTGATATAATAAAGTTTTCTTGTTTTGGTTTTTTGGCATTTTTGTATTTTCTTAACGTATTAACAAGCAACAGGACTGAGACTGCAGAGCTCAGCTACACAAAGCACTAACCCACAAAAACCAGCCATATGGTACACACTGTAGGTCACATTGAAAAACAAATAAACAAACAAACAAACAAACCAGCCAGAAAAAGAGAAACACGTTGAGAGCAAAGTTACTTCAGCTGTCTGAACCTTCACCACACCTTCTTGGAGCAAACGAAAGGCAAAGCCTCGGTGCAGCTGTCGTAGAACCACTTCAGGTTGTCTGCAAGACACAAACACAAGACACTCAACATTTGTTAAGATGCATTTCACTTTGGCTCCGCCCATAAAGGACGTGATTGGTCTGACCTGAAGAAAACTGATAATATCGATGATGGTCCTGGGTTATATTATCTAAAAGGAACTTTAAATAACAGAGTGAAAACTGAAGAGAAGGATTCTTCAGGTCAGAGTTTAGTGGTTCATTCATTCAAGATGAAATTTTAATGAGTTTTGTAGCGTTTATTACATTTATAATTCATCTTCGCACAGGCCTTGTCAGGAGCGTTGTTGTCGTGGTCGTGATGCCAGTTGTCATAGTAAAACTTAGTGCCGTCGCTCCACATCCAGAAATCAGGCTGTGGATGGGAAGACAAGAAGAAGAAGAATTGAAGCATCAAAACAGTTCATCAAACACAAAAAAGCTCATTATTTGCAGGGTTTAAGCCAACAGTGTGGTGGTAAATTCTAAACATAATATTGTCAAAAAACGTCCAAAAAAAAAGAAAGTCCATCAATAATCAATGATAATGGTTTTGGTACATGAATGGCACAGAAGCCGCCGATCCAGGTCTCAGGGAAGGTGTTGGTGTCTCCTCTGGTCAAAGACATGACCAAGTGATTCTCCTCGTAGCTGCAGATCGACGCCAGGTTGCCTCCTTCAAACATGCAGTAGATCTGCAGGAGGAAAGAAGAAGAAGAAGAAGAAGAAGAGGTGTGAAATTAAATGTTCGGCTGCAGGGGGCGCTACAGTCCGTCTGGACCTCGTCCCTCTCACCTCGGCCTCAATCCACGTCTTCGGGGTGTCGATGAAGGTGAAACACTTCTTTTCAAAGAAGGTCCAACCCTCGGGACAGTAATACTCATTGCCTGCAAACACACGAGACACAGGACACAGTTCAATGACCGGCAGGTAATAATTAAATCAACCTGTGTTCACATTGTAGTCGTGTTTATTCCATAACTAATTTGTAGACTCTTTAAAATCAATGCACGTGAAGTTGCCGTGTTTCGACTCTGCCACCAGATGGCGCCAGACTCTGTTTAAAATTGGCTCCAGTGTTGATGGAAACATTTTGATCATTGAACACTGATCTATCACCTGGAATAATCTATTGCATCATCGTTAAAAACTCAAATATGTTCTAAAATTAAACATAAAGAGAGGAATTGAGATCATTTATCCTGTAAATAGAATCTTGTATGTATGTCATTCGTATTTTTGTGCCTTCTGTGCCTTTATACGACAATTGTCTTAGAGTTATGTTCATGTGCTTTGTGATTATTTATATGTTGTTTGTCTGCACCATAACCACGGCAAATTCATTAAATATACTTTTCTGAAGTCCCTAATTAAGCACAAAAGTTTTAGTTCTACTTACAACGTCCCTGACAAACCAACAGTAAACGACACTGAGTTCGATATTTGCCTCTGAAACTGAAGGAAACAACAACTCAGAGAACTCATGTCTCACCACAGTGAGGTTCGCTTCCCATCGGAGCCTGAGTGTGCGGTATCTCCTCGCCGCTCACGACGTCCACGCACCAGCAGTAGCCGATGGCCGGCCAGCACTGCTGAGGGAGGAAGTTTCCGTCGTGGTCGCACGCGGGGCAGAATCCGGCGAGGCCTTCGTGGTAACACTGCTGCCGGATGTACTCGCAGACGCCCTGGTGCCTGGGGCTCACCGTGCTGGTGAAGTTGAGCGGGATGGACTGGCTCAGGGTCAGGAGGCCGCAGAGGGCCAGAGTCGCACCGAGGACCTTCATGGCGATGACGAGGAGGACGGTGACGGTGGAGGTGGTGACGACGATGGCGATGGCAAAAACTGCTTCTCAGTAATCCTCAGACATCAGGATGGACAGGAACCTGTGTTGACCTGTACGACCGTTCAAATAAAACTCTCTGAACGACTGGAGTTGGAGAAGTGGACTCCGTCTCCGCTGCCTCTCGTCCTTTTATCCTCCAGGTCTCGTCTTCTTGCCACATTCCCCAGAGTGTATCACACTAATCCCTCTTTTCAGCGCTGCGTTAATGTTACTTAGCAGAGCTGGCTATTCCTTTACCTTCACCTTTTTTTTGTTTTTACCGTATAGTGTGTCAGCGACCCCGCCCTCATTACATACACTAATTGTTTGCTGGGACTATTGTGGCCTCGATGGGTTTCTAAGGTTGCATCATCTTTTGATTTATCCATCTCATTGTTCGCCGTGTCTCATTGTGTCACCGGTTTCCCAGGCTATCCTGTGACTCCTGCAGCAAAGGAAAATATTTAAAACACAACACAAATCGTGTTATCTTATCTAAAGTCGTTCTTCTTTTCCCAACTTGTTTTGTGTCTAACTGGGTTACAGACTATTGATACTGGTTGGGGTGTGTCGTATTATACAATAATATCCAGCACATACAATATGAGATAGAAAACTTAATTACCAGTATCAGACTCGCAGTATTAAATATTCCCATACTGCCCTCTATTGTATCATTAGCATCATTAGCGCCACTGTAACTGATGCCATTGTGGTATACCGAACAAACAAACGTCCTGTTGTTTTTAATCTGACTTCAGCTTAGTCTTGGGTTTCAGGGATCAACCGGTAAAACTGGTTTCAGCTGCACTTCTTCACTTTTTGACATTTGGGATGTCATTGTTGCACCTTTAAAGCTGCTGCTGCATGGATAAGATCTGAACCTGACGTCTTCTGGTGGTGGCGACCAATGTTACTGCCATTGTTGCCATCACCTCTGAGCAGATACGGTAACATCATATCCTCATTAGAAGAAAGAAGCCTGAAACATCAAAGTGCCGAAATCTGCAGTTCTTCAGACGTCCTCCTGAGGCTCCATCATGGAGATCGATGCCTCGATGACACCGATTGTTTGTTCTGAATCATGGTCTTGTTTTGTTTTTTTTACAGGTGCCATCTAGTGGCCGTAGTGATTATGACAGAAGCCGAGAAAGAAGTGTGGTCAGAGTGTAAGTCCATTTCAGGAAGAGGCCGGGGTGGTTGGATGTGTCTGTTAGACGTTTATGTGGTGAGCTGGAAATCATGAACTGCCTACAGCAAACCAACCCACGACTGTTGTTCTGGCAACTGACCATGGTCTGGTTTTTCAGGAACCAAACACATGGTTCAGTCCTGGTTAAGACTCGTTAGAACAAGACAATATAAAAATGTTTTTTCACTGAGCGGAGAGAAGGAGTTCAGGTTTTATTTTGTCCTCTAAACCTTCATCTCTTGGTGACATTGTTAGGCTCTTATCTATGAATAGGTTGTTTTTGCCCTTATGATTTCAGTTTTAACTCTCATTATTGTTCTTATCGTAATAACCTGTATTCTGTATTTTGTAATATTTTGTGTTTCTCCTTTTTGCCTTTCCTTTCCTTTTTTAAAACTTTTATTCTGTCTTCTTTATTGTGCTTTTATAGCATTGACCCGAACACCACAAAGGTCATGATTTTAACCAGAGCATTTTAGAAATTTGTGGGGAAAAAAAAATTTTTGTTTGTTTGTTTTATTTTGTTTAAATAGAGGTTCCTGACAAAGTCAAAAAGCCCTGATGCTATAAACACATTTATATGGTACGTTTATGCATTTAAAACCTAAAAACGGGTCAATGGCGACCCAAACACCAGAGGAAGGTTAAAGTCATTCCCCCTCTCTACGCCGCCCCATTTCCTGTCTCTCTCAACTGCACTACTAGCTAATAAAGGCATGAAAAGCCAAAAAAATATATACTTAAAATAAAACATCACAGTTGTCTTGGTCCTGAACACGTAAATGTTCACACACAGATGTTTTTTTTTAGCTCGTCTAACTTTTCTTTGTCGTTGTTTGGGTTTTACTCACACGTTGAGTCAGAAACCACAAAATAAAGATTCTCTTCAAATGTTTTCCGCTCAAACTCCCGAAGCAACTGGCTGTGAAAAAAGAGGAAGTGTGTAAGTGTGTGTGTGTGCAGGATGATTCATTAGCTGATGTTTGCCTTCATGGTTTCCTTCAGTGTCCACTCTCACACATGCGACACTGTGCAGATTTATAAAGGTAAGAATTGTTTTCTTTCTTTTATTTGTGTTTAATCATTAAGAACTGACCTCAGTGCTGCTCTTGGCTTCCTGCAGTCGATTGATTCACTCCGTTGACTCCTAAAGGTGTGAAAGTAGCTGGAAAAACAAGGCTCTCAGTTAGTGGTTGAAGAACAAGAGGGAGTCAGTGAGATTTTAGTTAATTATCTCTGTTTGTTCTGATTGGAGGAGGAGGAGGAGGGGCACTCACTTTAATGTGTTAATGTCTGATCAAACCTCAACTGGACGGTTGTGCTCCTCGTAGTTGTACATTTTCTCATAGTTTCTCATTTATTATTTTATTATTATTTATTCAGGTTGTTTTTTAATACCCAGAATCACTGTGACATTTGTCTTTTTATTATTATATTGTGTATTGCGTTCTCTTGATTTCACTGTTAAGGACTTTTGTTGTTGTTAAAAGCTCTGTAAATAAATGTCGATCACAAAATTTTAAATGATGACATTTTGATTCTGACATCCTCCTGCATGAGCTGCGTCGTGTGTCGTACTATCACTTGCAGAAGTCGTGTTTCCATCTCTGGCATTTCTTTCACATTAAAATAAAGTCAGAGTTTCTCTATTTCCACACGTAAAAGGACTAAGAATACGTTGCAGGTCCTCGAGTGGGGAAGTGTCGCCTTGAGCCAGAGAGAGGAAGTCGTTGTGATAACCTCTTATCATGTAACAGACACACGGCCTATCATTAGATTATCTGACTGGTCGTGACACGTATCAATAATCAATAATATTCAGTTTAACATGCAGCAGCTTCAGTGGTGACATGATTTGAGCTGATGTGACTTAAGATGCACAGAAGCTGCAGTTACTGAAAACAAAACACACGCGCTCAGGTTTCCCCCCCCCCTCCGAGTTAATTTTCATGCTCACTACCTCTTTTCACACTTGGTTAGCGGCGTTCTCCCCTGAGAAGGTTACTTCCTCCTCCGCAAAGTCATAAAAAACTAATCCTACCTCCTTCTCATCTATTTCACTTTTAGCGTTCTTCTTCTTCTTCTTTTTTAACAGTCAAAAAGTAAATTGTAACAACACCTAACATCACTTTTAATCATTGTCAAGATTTTTTTTTCATTATCATGAACCATCCGGTCGAGTGCGGAACAACAAACAAAGACATTTTGCATGAAGTTTGACTGATTGTTGTGACATAATTGATATTTATGAAGTGTTGAAGAGAAAATAAAGGAAGCAACTGGACCAAATGATGCTGTAAAACATGACTAATACAGTTGGCTGAGGCTTTTTCCGCTAAACAGCTGCTTTAATTAGGACCATAACACCAATCTGTTTAATCTTTGTGAACAGATCTATGTGAATAACAGCTCAATTTATACTGATTTGATCAAAAATAAATGTAAATTAAATATTTTGTTTACTGAAGCATTCAAGCAATTCAACCAGAAAACCAGATGATCCGACAACGTGTTAGTGGTGAAGTGAGGTTGTGTAATAAATTGAATTGGTGTTTTGTGTGTTAAGACTTGGGGAAAGTCACAATAAAACATTGAAGACTTCCTCTTTTCTCAAATTCCACTTCCCCAATTACCTAGGGGGCAAAGTCCCATTTTTTTGGAAAACCCACAAAATGATATCTAGGACCTTTTAAAACTGTCAACTTTTCTTCTTGGGTCATTTTGCTGGCAAAAGTATGTAACTGCAAATACTTAGGTACTACAATGGCATAAATAGTCATACAACTCTAAAATTTGGCAGAGAGTATCTTGACACATAGGGGAAGGCGAGAAAAAAAGATTCTGGGGTTTGTTGCAACTTGATTTTAAGATATCACCCTCAACATCCCAAAAAAGACCAAAAAAACTACTGTTCGTCTGACAAATTCTCATGAAAATTATTATTTTTCAGCACTTTATGGAGGACATCTATACTTAACACATATATAGAAAATCTCTTTAATTCATAAGCTTCCATTTGAGTCCAAGCAGCCTTTCTATCTCAAAACCCCCACTTGCTGTGGCCGACGGTCTTCTCTCTCTATCTGTTCACTTTGAGGAGAACCATTAAATACAATGTATTCTAATGGGGCCAGTTAACATGGAGGTTTTCACTATAGGTGTTGCACTGTTTGGAGACAGCCTGTAGCTTTCCAGTAGCTAGTAGAAATGTTAGCTTGGACTCAAATTGAAGCTTATGGACTAAAGAAATTTTCTATATATGTGTTAGGTATAGATGTTCTCCATAAAGTGCTGAAAAATAATAATTTTCATGAGAATTTGTCAGTTTTTTTGGTCTATTTTGGGATGTTGAGGGTGATATCTTAAAATCAAGTTGCAACAAACCCCAGAATCTTTTTTTCTTGCCTTCCCCTATGTGTCAAGATACTCTCTGCCAGATGTTATAGTTGTATGACTATTTATGCCATTGTAGTACCTAAGTATTTGCATTTACATACTTTCGCCAGCAAAATGACCCAAGAAGAGGGGCTTTGGACCCGTAGCTTTCCTGCAGCTCGTTGACCGGGTTGTCCACCCAGGTTTTAATCCTTGAAGGTCCAAGATATCATTTCTGGTGGACAACCTTTTACAACGCTCTGTGCCGTTTTTTTGCTTTGCCCCCTGGGTAAATAGATTTCTGTCACTTTTATCCCGCCTTATCCCGATTTTTTTGTTTCCTACAGAATGAAACAACTCGCCATCCTTCACCTCACCCTCTCCCTCTGCTTCCTCAACCTGTGCCGGGGTCAGAGGTCAAACCCTGACGCCGAGAGGCCGACCTGTCATGGCTGCAACCTGCGACTCTCCTGTAACTGCACCTACCTTGGATTTACCCGTGTTCCCACGGTAACGGAGCTTGCCCTCACTCTGGATCTCTCTTTCAACAACATCACCGAGGTGACCCACGACGACCTCGCCGGACACGCGCAACTGAGGGCTCTGAGTCTCCACGGTAACGCTGATGGGTATTTGTGGGAATCAAGCCAAACAGTCTGTGACAAACAAGATCATAAATAATGTGTTAAAGGGATAGTTCAACATTTAGTCAAATTGGCCCATCACCATAACCCCTATAGTCATAGCAGTAGGTTCATTACCTTTAATTGTCGGTGCAAGCTATTTTTAGAACGGCGGAGCAGAGCCGTGAGCTGCTCAGAGCTACACTACGGAGGCTCATGAGATTTCTTGGTTTCCCTCATCAAACTCATCAAATACACAATCCAACAACTCCACAACGCTCTGGTGGACAAGTTGTGACCTGCACATTCACCACGCTATGAGATAATAACACAACGTTACCACACAGAGTTGTTTTAGAGGGAAATTCATGCAAAACCTCTGATGCACGTTGCCTTCAGGGACAGTTTTTCATCAACAGTCTCTGAATTTACCTCTGGTTCTGGTCCCGGTTCCGGTTCTGGTTCTGGTCCTGGTTCTGGTTCTGGTACCGGTTCTGGTTCTGGTCCTGGTACCGGTTCTGGTTCTGGTTCTGGTCCCGGTTCTGGTCTGGTACCGGTTCCGGTTCCGGTTCTGGTACCGGTCCTGGTTCTGGTACCGGTCCCGGTTCTGGTTCTGGTACAGATTCCGGTTCTGGTTCCGGTTCTGGTTCTGGTTTAGAACCGGGTACGAACCGGGTCCGGACCGGGACCGTTGACAGAACCGGGTCCGGACCGAGAATCGGGACCAGAACCGGTACCAGAACCAGAACCGGGACCAGAACCGGGTCCGGACCGAGAATCGGGACCGGAACCAAAACCGGGACCAGAACCCGTACCAGAACCGGGACCGGTACCAGAACCAGAACCGGGACCAGAACCGGTCACAACTTGTCCACCAGAGAGTTGTGGAATTGTTGGGTTATGCTGGACTGCTATGACTATAGGGATTATGGCAATGAGCCAGTTTGCCAAAATGTTGAACTATAGGTTGTGAGTCAATTCCTAATTGCAAGATTTAACACATCCAACAAACCGTCTCCAGGTAACAGACTTGCTGTGATCCAAGTGTCAGCCTTCGACCCTCTGTTGAACCTGGAGGAACTGGATCTGTCGGACAATCAGCTGACCGCTCTCAACGCCACGTGGTTCAGTCAGCTCGGAGCTCTGCAGCAGCTCAACCTGCTCAACAACCCGTACAGGTAAGAGAGCCCAGGACCACAAACACCACGTGCATCCACAGGCTATTGGCCTTTGTAGTCCAGCTTCTTCCTCTCGTCCTCGCCCCTCCAGCTGCATCGGTCCGACTCCAGTGTTTCAGGGGCTGGTTTGCCTGAGGAGGCTGGCGTTTGGAGGTCCTGCTCTGGAGGAGATAAAGAGAGGAGCCCTGTCTGGAGTGGCTGAGCTGGAGGAGCTCACCGTGCACGCCAACAACCTGTCCAGGTTTGGGAACTATGCTGATTTTGTTGCTGACCAGCTAGAAACAGAACAGCCACATCTTCCAGGACTTCCTCTGATTTTATGCTTTCACTCTCCGACCTCCTCCCCTCTCTGCAGGTACGAGCCCGGCGCTCTTGCGTACGTTTGGCCACTGGGTCGCATCATTTTGAGTCTCCATGGACCATTTTTAACAAACGCGACCTTAACATCAGCTGTGCTCGCTGACGTGTCGTATCCAGAGACGCCCATGATCCTGGAAGACCTTCATATAATTGACAATCAGTCCATTCAGGCGTTCAGGGAAGCAGCCAATAGGAGAGTAAGGTGGGCTCCAATGCAAAGACTGACCCAAGCCACAGGGCAATAAGTTGATTCTGGGACTCAAACCAACCTCCCACTCTTTCCCATTCTCCCACCTCAGGCACATCACACTTCGTAACGTTTCCATCTCCGATGAGGCCATTGTCAACTTCCTGAAGGTTTTCAGCGGAGTGCCACTCACCTCCTTATCAGTTGATGGTGTCGTATTTACAGGCGAGGGCAGGTAGGAATTGTGTATTGTTTTACTTCTTTTACTTCATGGTTAGTGATGAATAGTTCGTTGTGCAATGATTTTGGTTGGTGTTAGGTGGGAGAGAGCCAGCAAGACCGACCAAAAGAGCATTGATGAGTTCTTTGCACGAGATGTTCTGGTGCTGGATGTCTGGAAGTTTACCTCGTTCCTAAGTCTGGGGTTTCTGCTGCAGTATCCCAGGAAGGTTTCTGTCATCAACAGCAAGGTAAGCAAAGTAAAACAAGGTGAATGTAACACACGCTACCATGTCGATCTACTAACAGTAAGAAATCCAAACACTCAAAAGGAGGTCAAACAACGTCTTGTTTGACTGATTCCTCAAAGAGCTCCCAAACAGCATCTGGTCCAATCAATGACCCAGCAGATTTAACAAATAATGCTTTTCCAAAAGAAATACACAACACTTTTCAGGTAGCTTGGATGTGATATCAACATCTTGGGACTCTACTGGGCCTGTTATCAGTTAGTTAATAAGCATAATCACCAGTCACTGAGTGAGGTGTGGCTCCGACTCTCAGGTCTTTCTGATGCCCTGTCCCACCTCTGGCCTCCTGGTGAACCTGCAGTACCTGGACCTGTCCGACAACCTGCTGACCGACATGAGTGTTAGCGAGTCACTGTGCTACGGAAACGGCACATTGAAGGACCTCCGGGTTTTAAACGTCAGTGGCAACGACCTGAAGGTGCCTTTAATGGAACTTTGTTCTTCATAACCTCATATTCATCTTAACTTCACTGAACACTCATTTTCCTTTTACGACCTTCCGTCCAGAGTTTGTCCTTGATGAGCCACCTGGTGGGTAAGCTCTACAAACTGACTCACCTGGACATCAGCAGGACCAGCTACAGCCAGATGCCTCCAAACTGCTCCTGGCCCCCCGCGCTGCGATATCTCAACATCTCGGGGGCCAAACTTACCGGAATTACGAGCTGCCTACCTAAAACTCTGGAGGTACTGAGCGTGGACCTCGTAGCAGCAATCCAGACACCACGAACAAACACTCACTGATGAATCACTTTTTATGCTGTATCTCATCATGTCCAGGTGTTGGATGTGAGCAACAATGATCTCGCCGACTTCACCGTGGACCTGCCGTTCCTGAAGGAGCTCCACCTCTCTGGGAACAAGTTTCTGAATTTGCCTTCAGGACATTTGTTTCCCAATCTGCAAACAATGAACATCCAGGTAAACAAAAAAACAAGCATGTACCATCTTCCTGCTCACAGTCCTTTGTTTGCCACAGGGTGACTCCCCGTCTACGTATGTTCTTCCACAGTCAAACACCTTGAGCATGTTCGGCCGCTCAGATCTTCTGCGGTACAAACGACTACAGAATCTGAAGGCGGGTCAGAACAAGTTCGTCTGCAGCTGTGACTTTGTCGCCTTCTTCAACTCGGACATGAAGGAAAATCCACATGTGCAATTAACAGACGAAGAGGAGAGCTACAGCTGTGACTCCCCCTTCTACCTGCAGGGGAAACCTGTGGGTCAAGTCCACCTCTCCTTCGCTGTGTGTCACCGGGTTCTGTTCGTGTCCTTGAGCTGTGGGGTGGCGCTGTTCGTGGGGGTTCTGACAGGCGTCCTGCTGTGGCGTCTCCACGCCGTCTGGTACATCAAGATGACGTGGGCGTGGCTGAAGGCCAAGCGCAGCTCCCGACGGCGCCACCTCCTCAGAGTTGGAGCGGATACAGAAACATTACTATGCTACGACGCCTTCGTTTCTTACAGTGAAAGAGACGCGTTCTGGGTTGAAAACTACCTGGTACCCGAGCTGGAGGAACCGAGGTGAGTCCAACTATTTTTGTTTTTTGCATCGCTGCTTTTCTGTATCGGTCTGTTTGAGGTTTTGGAACATGAGGAGGAGCGAAGTGAAAATTAAAAATACTGGGACACCTGTAGTTTCAGGTGATTTCATCAGTATATCCCACACTCATTAGGGCTCTATCTCGTAAGTGGTTACAAGATTGTTGTGCATAAATTGGCATCTCAGTGGGAAGGAGTGTGAAACATTTAGCAAAATCTGATGAACAGTAGAAATTACAATTCAAGTTGGAATTCAGTTTAAATTGGTTCATTACATGGGTTTGTTCATGTTCATGGCGAAACATTACCTGGTGTGTTGTTCTTTCCTGCACAGGGAGACAGATGAAGAGTCTGCGAGTAACAGATCCGCCCAGCCCTTGAGCTTGTGTCTCCACAAGCGAGACTTTCTCCCCGGACAATGGATCGTGGACAACATCATGAGCGCCATGGAGCGCAGTCGAAAGACCGTCTTCGTCCTCTCCGAGAACTTTGTCCAGTCCGACTGGTGTCGCTACGAGCTGGACTTCTCCCACTTCTGGATTTTCGATATGAACGCGGATGGAGAGCCGGCCATCTTGATCCTGCTGGAGCCGCTGTCCACAGACGACATCCCCAAACGCTTCTGCAAACTTCGCAAACTCATGAGCTCCACCACGTATCTGGAGTGGCCTCAGGAGGAGGAGAGGAGGCCAGAGTTCTGGAGGAGTCTCCGCAATGCTTTGAGAAGAGAGGACGACAACTGAGAGAGGCCGGAGTGAAGAAGATTAATACTGAGCACAAAAGGCGAGACAAGAATAAGAAACACAGCTGATTGGGGGTGAAGAGAAAACAGAAAACTGAGGTGGAAATGAAAAACGTGGATGAAGGGAGGAGATATTGTCCTGTTACTTTTTGTCGTTGCTGCATTCATTCAAGTTGAAGGATGTGTAATGTTTAATCATGACCTGCTTTTTTCCTCATATGCTACTATGTGAATTTTATGTCCATAAACTGTGAGCTTTAGCAAACATTCTCACTCATTTTCTCACACTGGAAATAAAAAATAAGGAAATATCAATATCGAGTTTGAACACATAGCCCAGACAGACAGCTGTTGGTCAGTTACTTTGCTTGTAGTGAGGTAATATGGCCGCTAGGGGGAGCAATTCATTTGGTTGTGTGACTGTTTGAGGCAACAGTCAACAACTTAAGCCTTTGAATGAAATCTTATGGTTCCTTCGAACTCTGACGTATCTGTAGCCTATCTCAACATATCTGGTTTTGTACAGTTTTCTTCAGCTCTGAATCGAATTATATACTGTTGACAAATAAGGTATCCATGCTAATAAATGAATCTATTGAGTAATCAATCAGAGACCAAATTGTCCCTGTGGTCCATTATTTGTTTGTTAATATCAGAACATGTGATATGAAAATGTGCAAATCATTCAAATAAGCACAGCAAAACCAATCGAGGTTGTATTTTCATTTTATTTTTTCATAATTTTAGCTTAGCACTTTTTCATCACACAACAAAACTTTAATAATCATTGATGTCATCACATTTGAATTATCTAAAGCAGGTAAATCGACTTGGCACGTGACAATGACAGCACAGCTGAAAATCACCTGACTCTGACTCAGCATACGACACTGTAATGGAACCGGTTCTACATCTGTAAGAATCGAAAGTATTTCTGAAATCTGGAGCTAGATCTTTCATAGCATCCCTGTGATGACATAAGAAAACTGTTTCGGTTTCTTTTTGACTCTCCACCCTCTCCCAGTCTCACCACAGCAGTAATAGAGCAATAAGAGAAATGTTAAATATTATTAAAAATGCCAAGAAAGGGGCAGTGAGTAAAGCGGCCATAGAAGCTACAGTCCTCACCGCAGGCGGTCCCGGTTCATATCCCACGTCGGGCAGCCCTTTCCTGCATGTCATTCCCAATCTCTCTGCCTCCCACTTTCCTGTCTATCTCTACTGCATGCTATCATATAAAAAAGGCACAAAAAAAATGCCAAGAAAATAATAATTATTCTCTTTATGCATCAAAATGCTCAAACAATATAATTATATTAAATCATCTATGAAAATAGAATAATTATAGTCATAACAAATGTGTTTTCATCTTTCTGCAACTTTTTTTTCCTCCAGATCTCAAACTTTTGAAAGATAATTGTCATGATGGTGAATTGAAAGGGTGATGAGCTCAAACAATGTGTTTCCTCTTACTTCCTCCTCAACTCTTCTCAACAGTTTGTAATTTCTATTTGCCTTCAGCTTAGTTACAAACTGTTTAAATATATCAATCACAGGATAGGCACATCCCATGATAATGTTGTCTCCAGAGTTGTAATGAAATATATAACTATGCAACCCAACAACTTGGCCAGAGGTGTCAAACACTGGGGAACCAGAGGAGCCAGGACGCAAGTTGGTTTTGTAGGTCACTAGATGTTCTGCCAGAGCGCCATCAGGCAGTATGTGCTCAATTCCTTGTTTTGTGATTTTTTGAATGATGTTGAAGGCAGTGAACAGATCGTCTTTATATTGACGTAAATGATCATTGATGGCCTGAACCCTGTCCTTTTCCTCAATCATATATATAGGATCCATTTTTTTCACTCCTCCTCCTGGATGGCCAATGATAAAAGCTTGACCAGACTCAGGGACTAGACCAAAATTCTTCAGAAGCCCTGGTGGGACCTCTATTTTTGTGTATCGGTTGATGTAGTTGTGACCTTCAGGGTTGAGCTCCAGTATGGCGTAGTTTGTGGTTTCTTCATAGTCAAAGTCAATTAATGTCCCCTTACAAGTGAAGTTATAGACATTTATGAGAGACTGAGGATCGTCATAGTAAAAGTCAACCCACACATTCACATCCACCTGCATCGTTGTTTCATCAACATGACCGCTTAATAACTGTGCAGTAGTGAGGATGAAGTTATCAAACAGCACAAAGCCTGTTCCATGACGAACACCCTCAACAGTTACTATACAAACCGATTCGCCCAGTCTCAGCAGGTTCTTGACTTTGTAAACATCACTAAAAAAACTTTGGAAGTGTCCAAAGTCGTCCTTCCTCTCTGTCACTTCTTCCTTGTAAGAATCAGCACAAAATGTTTCTTCCGTCCATTTTCTCTGAGGTTCTGAGGTCTTGGCCAGCGAGGTGTAAGGAGTCGACTGAGCCATCAGCACTTTGGGTAAAAGCTTTGCAAACTCAGACTCAGTGGGATTTGCTGCCCTGCCTTGTTTTCCTTTAGCATACAAGTCTGAATAGGCTTCATTACAGTCAGCTAGGCCACATCCGTCAGGAGGAGAGTCAAATACAATGGGGTCAACTCTCCTTTCTGTCTGGGTAAGACCTTGATGGACATGGTGGTCGGTTCTGTCTGAACTGTCCTTTTCCTGTTGTCTCATCATGAAGCTGTCATTTCCTTCTGTCATTTTCGTCACTTCATTTGGAAAGTTCTGCAAAGAGCATCTTTGGGTGTGTGGTGTAACTGTGGCAGTGTTGTGAATTTGATCACCTTGCCCAGCAGCTTGGCCAAGTCCACCCAGCAGCAGGAGGAAGAAGAAGAAACATCCTTTTACTAGCTGTGGTTTTTCACCACCATCTGAGTGGTTGGAGGAGGTGCCAGTCTGCTGGACACATGCATCCATTCTTCTCTGCTATGCAGTGACCAGCCCCTGAAACATACATTCTATTAGTTTTCATTACTACTCAAGTATCTATCGTAATACCATTCATCCATCCATCCGAGTGCCACGTATACTGTTCACCTTTTGACGCATGCAGGCAGGCTTGAGCCAATATTGGTAGGAACATGCTATATTTTAGCCAGTTGACTAATTTTTTTAAATTTTTACTGCATTTCATACTATACTATTCATACTCATATATAATTTTTTTATAGACAAAATTAGGCAATTTTAAAGTGAAAGTTGCAAAGCCGTAGCAGATATGGTCGATCTGTTATGAATTTATTTCCAAAGTTTCGAAATTTAGATGTGTGCTGTACAGTAATGCCCCATCAGGACTATTGTCTTGTGTTACTAGTTGAGGACATCTGGTATTTTGATACAGTATGTCACCATCATCAGTCACCCTTGCTGGAGCTTGAACCCACCACATCCTCTGACATCAAGACCCAGCTACAAACTAATGGGGCTTATTGACTGGAAATGAGATTGTTAAATAGGCTCAGGGAGTAACTGTAGTTGAAGAAGATTTCAGAAATTGTCAAAATGTCAGACATTCTGTTGTGTTGGTGATTTGTTTGTTTTGCCTCATAAGAGAAAGTATGTTGTTTAAAAATGCCACTCTTATAGAAGAAAGAAAGAAAGAAAGAACATTGATGAAAACAATAGGGTCCTGGCAGTCACATAATTATGAAAACATACTTACACCCGGATGTCTTGGATTTGGTTGAAGAAGTATATTCCAGCTTTCAATTCAGGTGTTTTCAAAACAGTTGTTCCTTCCACACCAATACTGCGTTTCTATTGAACCATCCAACAGAAATACAGAATGAAGGCTTTGATAATGACAAGTTGGCAAGGTTTATCAGCCTTATCAGCTGAAAACTTTGACTTCCTCATATGATCATATTTTCCAACTGAGGTACCATTGTTGTCAAAGCCTTCACCCTGTGTTTCTATTGGCAGTTCCAATGGAAACATAGTGTTTGTGTGGGAGGAACAACCGTTTTATAAGGTTCAAGGTCCATTAATTGTCATTGTAAATCATGCTTTCACATGAGATTGAAATTTGTACTCAGGTCCCTGCAGTGCGAGAAAGTGACATTAAAACATAAATAAAAAAAGAGTGAATAAAAAAAACAGTATAGTATAAACAACTGAACTGGAAGTCAGGATACACCTCTTCAACCAAATCCAAGGTAAGACACCCAGGTGCTTTCCTTATATACACAATATGCTTTGTATGTGGCAAAAGAACCTTGTAAAACAATAGCTTTAGGATGAATTTCAAATAATTAAAAAAAAATCTAATTTATTTTAGTTGCTCAAGAACCCATGCAAGTTGTCTCTGTGTGTTACAGTTTTTAAATGCAAACCAGTAGAGAGTGGGTGAACCTCTTTCTTGAACCTGTTTGCTGGGATTCCATAGTGAGTCCAATGTTAGTGCCAGCATCTTTGTAAACCAAGCAGTTATCTTCTTGTTATGATAACAAACCGTGCATCGCCGCAGAACATACTATGAAATGCAGTAAAATGAAACATGTAACAAACTCTTGCTAAATACCAAGTCCGCCTGCATGCCTCAGAAAGGGAGCAGTATAGTAGCACTATGGATGGATGGGTGGATGAATGATATTATGGTAGATGCTAGAGTAGCAGAGCTAATACTCTGTATGTTCCAGGTGCTGGTGGAAACCACAACGAACAATAGGATTATAAAAGCGGAGAAGAATGGCTGCATGTGTCCAGGAGCAGACTGGCTCCTCCTCCAGCCTCTCAAGCGGTAAAAAGCCACAGCAAGTTGAAAGATGGTTCTTCATCCTCCTCCTCCTCCTTCTGCTGGGTGGACTTGGTCAAGCTGCTGGGCACGGTGATCATATTTGCAATATTACCACGGTTACGGATTGTACACAGATTGTCCATCAAGGTCTTACCCAGACAGAAAGGAGAGTTGATCCCATTGTATTTGACTCTCCTACTGCCAGATGTGAGCTATCTGACTGTAATGAAGCCTATTACGCTAAAGGAAAACAAGGCAGGGCAATAAATCCAACTGAGTCTGAGTTTGGAAGGCTTTTACCCAAAGTGCTGATGGCTCAGTCGACTCCTTCCACCTCGCTGGCCAAGACCTCAGAACCTCAGAGAAAATGGACGGAAGAAACGTTGTGTGCTGATTCTTATGAGGAAGAAGTGACAGAGAGGAAGGACGATTTCGGACACTTCCAAAGTTTCTATACTAATGTTTACAAAGTCAAGAATCTGCTGAAACTGGGCGAGTCAGTTTGTAAAGTCACTGTTGAGGGTGTTCGTCAAGGAACAGGCTTTGTGCTGTTTGATAACTTCATCCTGACTAATGCACATTTATTAAAAGGTCATGTTGATGAAACAACGATGCAGGTGGATGTAAATGTGTGGGCTATGTTCCACTATGACGATCCTCAGTCTTTTAAAAATGTCAATTACCTCAGTTGTGAAAAAATATTAATCGACTTTGATGAAGATGAAGATTATGCCATACTGGAGGTCGGCCTCAACGTCATCAACGAAAACATAAAAATAGAGTTACCACCAGGGCTCCTGAAGACGTTTGGTCCAATGCCTAAGTCTGGTCAAGCGTTTATCATTGGTCACCCAAGAGGAGGAGTGAAAAAAATGGATCCTACGTATATAATTGAGAAAAAGAACAGGGAACAGGCCATCAATGATCATTTACGTCCATATAAAGACAATCTGTTCACTGCTCACTCCATCGTTCAAGCAATAACAAAACAAGGAATTGAGCACATACTGCCTGATGGAGTTCTGGCTGATAGTGTAGTGACCTACAAAACCTCCATGCTTCGTGGCTCTTCTGGTTCCCCAGCATGTGATGCCTTTGGCCGAGTTTTCGGGCTGCACAGTGCTGTGTATGGTCAGACCTCTGGAGACAACAATATCATGGGATGTGCCTATCCTGTGCTTGATATTTTTAAACTGTTTGTAACTAAGCTGAAGGCAAGTGGAAATTATAAACTGTTGAGAAGAGTTGAAGAGGAAGCAAGGGGAAACATATGGTTAGAGTTGATCGCTCCTCCAACTAAATATCGAGATGATCGTAAGTTCTCTGATGACTATTCTTTAAAAGAAGAATTATGAGGAATCTGAAAGAAAGGTGAACAGTTGGGGAGAGAAGAAGGATCACTTTTGAGCAATATTATCAATAAAATCATTTCTTTTCCATTTGTTTATTCCTAGAATTTAAGATGACCAATGTGATTTGGGAGAATTTGTAAATTTAATGACAGTAGCAAATAATTGTGTTAGTGTTTCCGGTTAATGAATTAGAACTATCTTGTTGTCAGTGTATTTTAGGTCTCCTAGTTTCCCTGATGCCAGTTCCCACATCATCCAGAGCAGCATTTGTTTTAGCTCATGCCACACCCTCTTTTTGTACCTGTTTTTTTGCCTGTGAGTTTACATATATTAAAAGCTTATTTTCTTGAACATCCACCCTCGCTGTGTTTGTGTTGCTACTGTGACAGTTGAGGTTCCTGTCACTATGCCTCCAATAGATCATGGCCAAGTGGTTAGTGCGCATGACTCTTACCCGGGAGTCTGGGGTTTGAAGCCTGCCCGGGCCCTCTTCACCTTGCCACACTACCATGTTATGTTTGAGTGAGAAACAATGAGCTTCAGTTTTTCCCTGAATACAAATCCTAAAAATATGAATCTAAACCAAAATCTAAATAATGTTCCATCCTGATCATAGTCCTTCACCTGATTCCTGTTGAGAATTTACTATCTGGCAGGTGAGACTGGGAGATGGTGGAGATTCTCCGTAAGTCAAAAAGAAACCAAAGTAGTGAAGTGAAAATGGCCACTAGGGGGAGCAGTTCATTTGTCATACAGTGGTTGTGTGACTACAAGTATGAGGCAACAGTCAACAACTTCAGCCTTTGTATGAAATCACATGGTTTCGTATAAAAGCCTCTAGTGGTTTTACGCAGTTCTCTTCAGCTCTGAATCTAATCCTAGAGATTTTTGAAATACAGTGTAAATGGTAATGGATGAATCTACCGAATATACAATTATATACCATATTGTCACAGTGGTCTTCCATCGTTTTTGTATTAATAACATAGAGATACAAATTAATCAGATGAGTACTGCAGAGCTGCTCCAGGTTTTAATTTTCACTTCAGCAGTTTTCCACCACAAAACAAAGGTTTCACAATCACAGATATCAGCTATGATTGTCACATCTGAAGATCTAGACCAGATAAATCCACCTGGCATGTAAGAATGACAGCAGGTGAAAATGAAGCTTGAACTGCCGAGTCAGCATACTGCACTGAAATGGAACCAGTTCTACATTTGTAAGAATCTAAAGTATCATTGAAATCTGGGGCTGGGTTTTTCAAAGAATCCCCGTGATAAAAACAGTTTTGGTTTCTTTTTGACTTACGGAGAGTCTCCGCCCTCCCAGTCTCACCTGCCAGGTAGTGAATGAATTCTCAACAGCACCAATACAGCAATAAGAGACAGTCGACATTATTTAAAATGCCAAAAAATTAATCAATTCTGTAAACAAACCATTAATGTCTCCGAAGGTATGAATAACAACATAGTGGTTATGCAAATCAATCAGGTGAGCAGTGAAAAACCACTCAAGGTTTTAATTTCATTTTAATTACACAAGATCAAATGAGAGACTGAACTACATATAATAACACAATTATTCAGTGCTCTCTTTTTCAATTTCCATATTATCAGAATGCTCAAATTAAATTCTAGACACAAGATACATCCATTAATCATATGTAAAAAAAAAAAACTAAAAAAAAACAAGTAACTATAGTCATTACAAAAAAAAACAGATCATCAACAGTTCTTAACTGTTTGTCAAACTTTTGAACGATAGTCATCGGAGAACTGATCATCAGAGATTATATTGTATTGAAAAAGTGATCAACTCCAACAATATGTTTCCTCTTACTTCCTCCTCAACTCTTCTCAACAGTTTATAATTTCCATTGGCCTTCAGATTGTGCACAAACAGTTTAAATATATCAATCACAGGAAAGGCACTTCCCATGATAATGTTGTCTCCAGAGTTGTAATGAAATATATAACTATGCAACCCGACAACTCGGCCAGAGGCGTCAAACACCGGGGAACCAGAGGAGCCAGGACCCATGAAGGTTTTGTAGGTCACTAGATGTTCTACCAGAGCGCCATCAGGCAGTATGTGCTCAATTCCTTGTTTTGTGACTTTTTGCATGATGTTGTAGGCAGTGAACAGATCATCTTTATATTGACGTAAATGATCATTGATGGCCTGAACCCTGTCCTTTTTCTCAATTACATATGTAGGATCCATTTTTTTCACTCCTCCCCTTGGATGGCCAATGATAAAAGCTTGACCGGACTCAGGGACTAGACTAAAATTCTTGAGGAGCCCTGGTGGGACCTCTATTTTTGTGTATTGGTTGTTGTAGTTGTGACCTTCAGGGTTGAGCTCCAGTATGACGTAGTCTCTGTTTTCTTCAAAGTAAATTAATGTTTCCTTACACGTGAAGTAATAGACATCTGTGAGGGACTGAGGATCGTCATAGTAAAAGTCAACCCACACATTTACATCCACCTGCATCGTTTTTTCATCAACGTGACCTTTCAATAAATGTGCATTAGTCAGGATGAAGTTATCAAACAACACAAAGCCTGTTCCATGACGAACACCCTCAACAGTGACTTTACAAACTGACTCGCCCAGTTTCATCAGATTCTTGACTCTGTAAACATCATTATAAAAACTTTGGAAGTGTCCAAAATTGTCTTTCCTGTCTGTCACTTCTTCTTCGTAAGAATCAGCACACAACGTTTCTTCCATCCATTTTCTCTGAGGTTCTGAGGTCTTGGCCAGCGAGGTGGAAGGAGTCGAATGAGCCATCAGCACTTTGGGTAAAAGCTTTGCAAACTCAGACTCAGTTGGATTTGTTGCCCTGCCTTGTTTTCCTTTAGCATACAAGTCTGAATAGGCTTCATTACAGTCAGCTAGCTCACATCCGTCAGTAGGAGAGTCAAATACAATGGGATCAGTTGTCCTTTCTGTCTGGGTAAGACCTTGACGGACATGTTGGTCGGCCCTGTCTGAACTGTCCTTCTCCTGTTGTCTCATCACCATGGTGTCATTTCCTGCCGTCATTTTCTTCATCACTTCATTTGGAACGTTTGGCAAAGAGCATCTTTGGACATGTGGTGTACAATTTTGATGTATGTGTTAGATAGTCACACAATTATGAAAACATACTTACAGTGTAAGGGGAGCTCCCAGGTGTATTGCGTAGGATGTGGTTGAAGAAGCATTTTCTGAATTTCAGTTCAGGTTTATAAGGAGGTTGTTCCTCCCACACCAACACTGCCTTTCTTTTGAATCGTCCAATAGAAATACAGAATGATGACTTTGACAATGATGTTGGAGATATCGTATGAATGCCCTGTGTGTCCAACAAGTCCAGCAACATTTTTTTTAAACAATTAGTAGCAAAAGGTTAACTCTATTTTCTCCAAACGTATCACCTTGTGTATCTGCTCATATGATGTCACTATACTACATACTCTTCTCTTTCCACCCTAACTGAAGCAGAATAGTTTATAACACTCTTAATTTTACATTTTTGAAAAGTCTCGATGGAATAATTCAATTCAGTTCAATTCTTTATTTCGGACACAGCGGCGGTCCATAGTAAAAAACAGTAAAAAAAAATACAGAGAACATACAACATACAAAACAGACAATACTTAGCCA
This sequence comes from Decapterus maruadsi, assembly GCA_030347415.2. NCBI lineage: Eukaryota > Metazoa > Chordata > Actinopteri > Carangiformes > Carangidae > Decapterus > Decapterus maruadsi. Next base: position 2,196,906 of record CM064898.1, read on the forward strand.
TAACAAGCAGTTTATACAATAAACACTATTGTCATTGACAAGGCTGTCACTCTGTATTTATTTTGGACGTTTTGAAACACAGTGCTTGTGTGGGAGGAACAACCACTTTATAAACCTGAACTGAAAGTTAGAATATGCTTCTTCAACCAGATGCTGTCCTTACACTGTCAGTGTGTTCTCAAGATTCTGGGACTTTCTATGGTATATAGAAATTATGTTGTAATGTCCAGCAAAACAACCAAAGGATAACAGCTTCTTAGTTAATTCCCATTAATTAGAAATATGTGTATATACTGTATATATTATACATAGTCTCTCAAGTGTGTATTTCAGTTCTCTCTCTGCACATCAAAACATTCTTTGTGACAATCTCACATGTTCTCACTTTGGAAATAAAAAATAAAGGAGAATATCGAACAATGTCTACTTGCAGCTGTTGGTCAGGTACGTGACCACTAGGGGGAGCAGTTTATTTGTCATTGATGCTACAGGTGATTGTGTGACTGAGGCAACAGTCAACAACTTCAGCCTTTGTATGAAATCACATGGTTTCTTCTAACTCTGACAGACCGGTACCTCAACACATCTGGTTTATACAGGTTTCTTCAGTTCTGAATCTAAACGTGGTAAGATATAATATAATGGCCATGAGTCAGTTTAAGCAAATAGTTTAACTTTTCATTGTTGTCATAAATTAACCTACTGAGTAAATAATTATAGACCATATTGTTCCAGTGGTCTTCCACCATTTTTGTATTACATCACATGTGATATTCAACTTTTTCTCCACATGGCAAATCTTCAATCTCAGTAGTGACTGTCATATCTGAACATCTAGAGCAGATAAATCCACCTGCAGGTAACAACAACAGCAGAGGTGAAAATGAAGCTCTGACTGCTGACTCATTTTCCCTGACAATGGTTACTCAGCATACTGCACTGAAATGGAACCGGTTCTACATTTGTAAGAATCGAAAGGATTTCTGACTTTCAGAGACTCCTTTGGTTGTTTTGCTGGACATTACAACATCATTTCTATATACCATAGAAAGTCCCAGAATCTTGATTTCTGACTTTCAGAGACTCTTTCAGAGACTTTCAGAGACTTTCGATGGAATAATTCAATTCAATTCAATTCTTTATTTCGGACACAGCGGCGGTCCATAGTAAAAAACAGTAAAAAATACAGAGAACATACAACATACAAAACAGACAATACTTAGCCATAACAAGCAGTTTATACAATAAACACTATTGTCATTGACAAGGCTGTCACTCTGTATTTATTTTGGACGTTTTGAAACACAGTGCTTGTGTGGGAGGAACAACCGCTTTATAAACCTGAACTGAAAGTTAGAATATGCTTCTTCAACCAGATGCTGTCCTTACACTGTCAGTGTGTTCTCAAGATTCTGGGACTTTCTATGGTATATAGAAATTATGTTGTAATGTCCAGCAAAACAACCAAAGGATAACAGCTTCTTAGTTAATTCCCATTAATTAGAAATATGTGTATATACTGTATATATTATACATAGTCTCTCAAGTGTGTATTTCAGTTCCCTCTCTGCACATCAAAACATTCTTTGTGACAATCTCACATGTTCTCACTTTGGAAATAAAAATAAAGGAGAATATCAAACAATGTCTACTTGCAGCTGTTGGTCAGATACATGACCACTAGGGGGAGCCGTTTATTTGTCATCGATGCTACAGGTGGTTGTATGACTGAGGCAACAGTCAACAACTTCAGCCTTTGTATGAAATCACATGGTTTCTTCTAACTCTGAGCTACCGGTACCTCAATACATCTGGTTTATACAGGTTTCTTTAGCTCTGAATCTAAACATGGTAAGATATAATATAATGGTCATGAGTCAGTTTAAGCAAATTGTTTAACTTTTCATTGTTGTCATAAATTAACCTACTGAGTAAATAATTATAGACCATATTGTCCTAGTGGTCTTCCACCATTTTTTGTATTAATAACATCACATGTGACACAGCAGAACTGCTCTAGGTTTAAATTGAACTTTTTCTCCACATGGAAAAACTTCAGTCTCAGCAGTGACATATCATAAGATGTCATATCTGAACATCTAGAGCAGATAAATCCACCTGCAGGTAACAACAACAGCAGAGGTGAAAATGAAGCTCTGACTGCTGACTCATTTTCCATGATGATGGTTACTCGGCATACTGCACTGAAATGGAACCGGTTCTACATTTGTAAGAATCGAAAGGATTTCTGACTTGCAGAGAATCCTAATGATTACATCAGCGAATGAGAAAACAGTTTAGGTTTCTTTTTGACATACGGAGTCTCCACCCTCTCCCAGTGTCACCTGCCAGGTAGTGAATTCTTAACAGTCATCAGGTGAAGGACTGCGAGTGGGATGACACATTCTTTAGATTTTGGTTAAGATTAATATGATTAGGATTTGTATTCAGGGAAACACTGAGGCTCTTGGGTTCTCACTCAAACATAAACCTGACCTGCATTTGCAAACAACCTTAAGGTCACATGGTAGCAACAGAGTTGGACCAAAACACAAAGACACAGGGAGGCTGGACGTTCAAGTAAATAAGCTTTTAATGTTCATAAACAGACTCACAAACAAGCTCAATAGCTAACAAAAGGTGGGTGTACAGGGAGACTTGGGTGATTTCAAAGTGTAGTCAAATTTAACACAACAAGATCCAGTGATCCAACTCTTTCCTGCATGTCATTCCCACTGACAATTATTTGGAACAGTTATTCAATTTATCTATCAGATAAAGGTATAAAACGCCAAAAAAATATACTTAAAAAAAAAAAAACAGCTAACAAAAGGTGGATGTGCAGGGAAACTTAGGTGATTTCAAAGTGTAAATGCTCTTATTCATAATAATGATCTAGAACACACTGAAATTTAAAGATCCAATGGGAAAAAACTCATTAACAAATAAGCTGAAATACTGAAAAACAATACAATTATGGCTGTATTGCTTTCTCAAAATGATTGTATTTATAATATTGCTCAATTGTGATCTCCTCTTCTCTCCTCTCAGTTCTCCAACAGTTCACCTTTCCACAGATTCCTCACAATTCCTCTGTTGAAGAATAGTCATCAGAGAACTTGTGATCATCTCGATGTATAGTTGGAGGAGCAATCCACTCTAACCATTCATTTCCTCTTGCTTCCTTCTCAACTCTACTCAACAGTTTATAATTTCCACTTGCCCTCAGTTTGGTTACAAACTGTTTATATATAGCAAGAAGAGGATAGGCACATCCCATGATAATGTTGTTTCCAGAGGTATGACCATACATAGCACTGTGCAACCCGAAAACTCGGCCAAAGGCATCAAATGCTGGGGAACCAGAAGAACCATGAAGCATGGAGGTTTTGTAGGTCACTACGTATTCTGCCAGAGATCCACCGGGCAAAATGTCTTCAATTTTTTGATCTGTGATCACCTGAATGACGGAGTGCGCAGTGAACAGATTGTCTCTATATTGACGTAAATGATCATTGATGGCCTGCAGCCTGTTCGTTTTCTCAATTATATACGTAGGATCCATTTTTTTCTCTTCTCCTCCTGGGTGACCAATGATAAAAGCTTTACCATACTGAGGCTTTGGACCAAAATTCTTCAGGAGCCCTGGTGGGACCTCCACTTTAGTGTTTTTATTGATGAAGTTGTAGCTCTCAGGGTTGATCTCCAGTATGGCATAATCCTCGTGCTCATCAAAGTCAATTAATGTTTTTTTACACCTGAAGTAATAGACCTTTGTGAGAGACTCAGGATCATCATAGTTGAATAGAGCCCACACATTTGCATCCACCTGCATCGTTTCTTTATCAACATGACCTTTTAATACATGTGCATTGGTCAGGATGAAGTTATCAAACAGCACAAAGCCTGTTCCTCGTCCACCACCCTCAACAGTGACTTTACAAACCGACTCGCCCAGTTTCAGCAGATCCTTGTAAATATCAGTATAGAAACTTTGGAAGTGTCCAAAATTGTCCTTCCTCTCTGTCACTTCTTCCTTGTAAGAATCAGCACACAATGTTTCTTCCGTCCATTTTCTCTGAGGTTCTGAGGTCTTGGCCAGCGAGGTGTAAGGAGTCGACTGAGCCATCAGCACTTTGGGTAAAAGCTTTGCAAACTCAGACTCAGTGGGATTTGTTGCCCTCCCTTGTTTTCCTTTAGCATACAAGTCTGAATAGGCTTCATTACAGTCAGCTAGCTCACATCTGGTAGTAGGAGAGTCAAATACAATGGGATCAACTGTCCTTTCTGTCTGGGTAAGACCTTGACGGACATGTTGGTCGGCCCTGTCTGAACTGTCCTTCTCCTGTTGTCTCATCACTATGGTGCCGTTTCCTTCCATCGTTTTCATCATCACTTCATTTGGAAAGTTCTGCAAAGAGCATCTTTGGGCGTGTGGTGTACAATCTGTAACTGTGGCAGTGTTGTCAGTATCATCACCTTGCCCAGAAGCTTGGCCGAGTCCACCCAGCAGAAGGAGGAGGAAGAAGAAACATCTTTTAATTTGCTGTGGCTTTTCACCTTCTGAGAGACAACCAGTCTGCTCCATTCTTTTCTGCTTTCAAACCAGCACCTGAAACATACAAATCAGCTCTCAACTACTCAAGTATCTACAGTACCGTAATATCATCCATGACATAATACCAAGATTAGCTTAAGCCAAATATTATACAAGAGCATGTAGACAGGTCATCAGAGGCTGTATGTCAGTTTCATTTTTACCATATTTCTATGTCATATCACAATGTTCTGTTTGTTATCATAGCACGATAATGGTCTTGTTTTAAGATGCTGGTAGGGGAGACTGACTCACTGTGGAATCCCAGCGAACAGGTTCAAGCTGGACCGAATTCTCGGAAACACGTTCAACAGCTCTCTGCTTTGGGTTTATGTATAACTGTAACAGATGGAGACAACTTCTTGAACAACAGAAAAAAAATCAATTAGTGAAATTTGCAAAGAAGCTGGTGTCTTAAGGTTGTTTTGCTGAACATAACCACATAAATTCCACATAGAGTATAAAAAGCCACATTATTATGACAACATACTGACAGTGTAAGGAAATCACCTGGATGTCTTACCTTGGATGAAGTTGGAGAAACATATTCTAACTTTCAGTTTAGGTGTTTATAAAGCGGTTGTTCCTCCCACTCAAACGCTGCGTTTCTATTGAAGCGTCCAATAGAAATACAGAGTGACGACTTTGACAATGATGTTAGTGCCTCATTTGGTGATATCGTATGAATGCCTTGTTACATCCAACAAGTCCATCAACATATTTTTTGAACACTTACCAACAACAACATATCACTCAAAAGAAAAGTTAACACCATTTTCGTTCATATTAATTCATTTATTGATATGGTTGTTTTGAATAGACACTTGAAATACAGAGATTATTGTATTGAGGCATGTTACAAACTATTCTGCTTCAGTTGCACTAGAAAGTAAAGAATAATTATGTAGTATAGTTACAAGATAAAAGTTCCAGCTTATCAGCTTTTTAAAATCACATGTTTTTCCGAACAGGGTTGAAGTGACAGAGGTTTGTTTAAAATAAATGACAGAGCTGAATTTTTCCCATACAAAGATTTAGAAAGTGGTTTCCAGAAACAAATTACTTAGTAGCCTAGTTAATAATGTTAAAATGATAGAGAAAAAAGAGACAGAGAAATAAAAAACATTTAAAACAAGACATCAACAAATAAAACAGAAAAAACAAACAAGACCCTGCCTCAGTCAGTGGTGGTTCAGTACAGGAGGAAAAGGCCCAGGAAGGCTTCCCTAACTCCTTTGTCTGGTCCTACATTGAGACTCTTGTTTCCTTCCAGTCCACATCAGTGCCAAGTTAGAGATTTTGGTTAGCATGTTAAAAGCTAGTCTGCTTTAGATGCACGAGAAAGTGGGGAATATAGTAGAGTGACATGATGAGAAGATCATCCATTAACAGCTTTTTAAGACCAACCATTTCAATCATTATCAAAGAGTGTATGTTGGTCTAGTCAATAAAGATGCTGTTCCAGAGAACTTTATGAACTAAAATAGTATACAGCCAGTTATGAACATCCGGGAGAAGCTTCTAATTTATACCCCATCTGTTTCCATTGGCTCCTCAGCATCTGCTCGCTCAGCTTTCATTACCTCTTTCAGGTACTCATTTTCCTTTGCTTGCTTCTCAACTCTCCTGAACAGCTCCTCGTTTCCATTCTCCTTCAGATTTCTCACAAATTTTCTAAAAATAGTGAGCAGAGGCTGGGCGTACTCCATAACATTATCTTTTTTATTTCGAAACGTGTAGGTAAATCCTGCGGTGTGCAAACCAAACACTCGGCCAAGGGCATCAAACACTGGGGAACCAGAGGAGCCGTGATACATGCAAGTGTCATAGGTCACGACTTTATCTACAGCAGCTCCACCCATCATTATGTTTTCAATGCCTCGAGTTTTGAGCTCGTCAGCGATTACATACATGATCAAGGCACTGTTTTTGTATGGATGTAATTTACCATCGACCGACTGTCCCCTCCTCTCTTTCTCAATGATACATGTAGGATCACTTCTTTTCACCTTTCCCTCTGGGTGCCCAATGATGCAGGCTTCACCATCCAGAGGCACTGGACCAAAGTTCTTCAAGAGTCCTGGTGGGACCTTGATTGTCTTTGTGCTTTGTTTGGAGTTCTTACCCTTAGGGTCGAGCTCCAGTACGGCATAATCCAGTTTAGTGTCAAAGTCAATTAATGTTTTCTTACAGCTGAACTGGTTGTAGTTTATGTGAGGCTCTTCCCCTTCATAATTAAATAGAGCCCACACATTCACATCCACCTGACACTTTTCATCCAAGTGATTGTCAAATAAATGTTTGTTTGTTAGGATGAAGTTATCAAACAGCACAAAGCCTGTTCCCTGACGAACATCCCCAACAATGACTTTACAAACTGAATCACCCAGTTTGAACAGATTCTTCATTCTGTGAACTTCACTGAAGGATTGTTGGATCTTTCCAAAATTTTCCTTCCTCAGGGTGAGTTCTTCTTCAAAAGAATCACCGGGGAATCTTTCCTCCATCCATTTTTTCAGATCTGGAAACTGCTCACGCAGTCTCTCATAAATCTCTTCAGTGTTGTCAACGCTTGACTCTTTTACTGCTCTTCCTACAGTGATTCCACTCTGCGCCACTACATCCACGACTGACTTTGTCTTCTGTCTGCTCTCTAGATTATTTGATGCATCTTTGTTTTCCTGCTGTTTCTCATCACTTTTTCTCTTGTTCCGTGGGAGACAGATCTTGAATGACTTCAGATCAAGGTTGTCAACCCACTGTGTACAGACAGTACGAACATCTGGATTCCCATTGTCAGACAAACTGAATTTGCCGAGGTCGTCGATAAAGCGACCGTCTCTTTTCAGAGCTTCTTCAATAGTCATGCCCTTCTCTCCATAAACACAGAGAGCCTTGTACTTTTTGACAGCACTGCTTTTAAAAAGCTCCTTACGTTTGGTGTGCACACCTCCCTCCTTATCAATAAAGAAGACTGCATAATCCTCTCTTGGATGTATCATTTTGTTTTCTTGGTCTTGTATGTCTTCGATCTTTTCTGGTTTACATGATAGGATCAGACAAACATCATCACTGAGACAAGTACAAGGGAAATGTGTCGCAATAATCATTTCCTTATCCTCTTTACCCATCTGAATTATAATGTTTTCATCAGCACCTTTAATCTTCTCCTTGTACATTTCAGTTGATTTTATCGCCTCCAGCACTGTGCAAGGTCGATGGCAGTCAACAGTTTCTTCATGGTTAGACCCACTGAACTTCAGTATGAAACGGTGCAAATGTCCCCCCTGTGGAAAACCAGTGATAAAGTGAACATCATATGCCCTTCTTGTGAAAGCCTATTCTGTGCATTGTTGTCTACTCACGTCAAAACCATTCTCCACCTTCACTTTCCCTTGACAGCTTGTAAACACCTTCAAAAAAATAAACATTTACTGTCGATGTAAAATCATGCACCTCATTCATGAAATGATCAAAGTACGGACTTGTGGCAAAACGGTTTTAAGAGCAGATTGTTATAATATTTTGGTGTTGTGACATCTTACTAATAATAAGTGCTGTCAATTTTTCCAGGCACAACTCTATTTTACATCATAACCGAGGTCAGTGTGGGTTAGACTGTCATATATTTTACAACATTCCATCACGCAGCGTCAAGGAGCTCACCTGTGAGGCAGTAGCTCCACCTAGTGGTCGTCTACCTGTACTGTTGCCAGGAGCCTCCTAAAAACAAGATGCATCCACAAATCAAATAACACTCACATTTGGAAGAGGACGATTAAGGATACACAAGACAGAGAGATCACAGATTCAAGATGGGGTCATTAGTCTTGTAGGAAATGTGTCTCAGACATGCAGACTACTACATGCATGGTGCATAGACAGGACAGGTTGTGTAAGGTACTTTAAACCTGCACAATATTGTGCTGGTTTAAAGTACAATCACAATACAATATGTCTGTCAAGTTTTAATTACAGAACATTGTTATTGCACTTTACTTAAAACAGGGGGCAGTGCAGGGCAACAGTTAGTTGCCTAGCACTGTAACCTGCTCTCTAACTACAGATTTTTATCTATTTTTATTTTGCTACGAGCGCTATAACATTCTACATCATATTGTGTATGTGCAGGTGCCAATGCCATGCAGCGCTCAGATGCGTGGCATCATCACTTGCCGTCTTCTTTTCCATTGTTATTATTAATGTTATTACTATATATGCTCTGTGATATGTCAGTCTGTCTTTTTAATGTGGGGACTTTAGATGGAAATTAGCTCTGAGCTAAATCCGGCACCTTTACAGGACGCCACGGTGCTACCTGTCCATTAATGTGCATTGTCCTCTAACAAGTAAACAATAATGAAATGAAAATCAGCCAAACTGTTACTTACCCCTTTCTTTTGAAAATAGGAGGTGATATTCACAAGCGGTGGCCTTTTGGATGGCATTTTGACCTAATATTACAAAAGCAAAATGTGATGTTCTTAAAAAGACATGCTAAAGCAATGACCAGGAAGTGGTCATGTGCGTAGGTCAGAGATGGCGACACATTCCCCATTGTCTCATGCCAATCCTCCCCTCCGCCCCGCCCCATGCGCACACTCAGGGAAAGCAGTATGTTCACAACTAGGTGTTCACAACGGACTTTTTCCCCCGTAGAAGTGTTCCTGTGGTTCTTTCTTACCCTGTGTAAGGTGCTCCGTTCAGCATCTGTTCTATTCCGTTCAGCATCCAGCTGAAGAGAGCCATAGCCCGCATCATGAAAGTGAAACTGTTGCACACTGCTTGTTTACAAGTATAGTGTGATGCTAGTGATGCTAGTGATGCCAGAGGTAATGTCGTACTTTTTCGCATCTATTTCCATAACAGAAAATGATAACCGGCACACTTCAGGCTTTAGGCCGATCCCATCGGTGTGTCTGTAAAAGCCATAGATCCATGGCTAACCCCAACCCTAAAACAGGCTATACAAATAAAATTGTCTTGCCTTTTGTTTACATGTCCTCCCCCTTTTCTTTGTCAGACAGAAAGATCAAAGATTCAAGATTCAAGATGAGCTATTAGTCCCAATAAAAGTTTCTCTTGGGCATGAAGGCTGCTTCATACAACGTGCATTGACGGGACATTGTTGTGTAGACAGGTTTATAGTGCAAACACAACACAATGGTAATAATTAACAGAATATTGTCATTAGCCAAATTATTACTTACCCGTTTCTTCTCCAAAGATGACCCGTCATCCTCTGTCCTTTGCCTTTTGGAAAGCATGTTGACCTAATGTTACAGAAGCAAAAATTGAATATAAAACTGTTCTTATACAAAGTGCAGCCAAACACCAGGCTGAAGAGAGAGGGACAGCAGAGGCTCCTCTGACAGCTGTGGAGCACAGCGCGACACACATACTTTTGTTTGTTTGTTTGTTTTTTTAAACAGTGCAGATGTTACAGGTGACGCATAACGTATCTATGTCCCAGTATGTTTGTCCTCTGATCTTCCTTCATGTGACTACACTGCGTAACTGGCACATACTGTAAGTCCTCCTGTGTAACTTTTTGCTGTGAAATATGACTGAATATGACTGTCTTGTTAGTAATGGCTCAAGCACTGGAAAAGAGAGTAACGACACCACCACTGACTCCCGTGGTAAGAATTTTGTGCCCCAAGTGGCAGGATATGGGTATTTGCAAAAGCGCCCAGAACACCCATTCACTCCAATGCTTGTAAATTGTAAATTGATGAAAACAACTGTGTTTTTGTTTTTAGGTGTCTTGGTCATATGAATTACTTATAATTTATTTATTACAATGTAGATTGAAACATTAGTGTAGAAAACTGTTTTTGTTGTTTGTTTGTTTTTTTTACTCGCCAATGTGTTATTAACGTGGGTGATCTATAAATGTACAATGCAGAGAGAGATGTCAGTTCTTGGCCCCTTTTGCAGTACCCATATTCCGTCACCAGGAGGCGCTTCCATTGGACCGATGCGCGTCGTTACTCTCTTTTCCAGTGCTGTAGTTACGGCACTACACTACACGACACGCCTCTCTCTTGCAGGCCGCAGAGGGACACACTTGGACGGGAGGGGGGAGTGAATGAGCGCTGCAGTCTAGAATCTGAACGCTGGATGTTGCCCCAATACTTAATACTGTAGGTGATAAAGGTGAGCTACAAGTTTAATTCCTCCTGGCCAATAGGTGTAGAACTCACACTGCCTGCTCTCACTCCAACCTTCCGTTTTACTGGTTGCCAGTTACAGCAGTAGACACGACATCAACATGCTGTTTAATTCAGACATTCTGTGGATGCTTTTTTTTATTTATTTATCCTTTTGATGAAAAAGTTGGAGCGACCTTAAAAAAAACTCTCTCCTTCACCAGATAGTCCAGCAGTGGAGAAAAGTTACAGTAAAATAAAAATAAAACTCGTATTCCTTAATTTTTATGGCCCCGGGCTGTTTGTGTCATCTACCTGCTAACGGTCCACAAGCTCAAGCAGTTACATCAGCCATTTTGACCATAAACATGACCCTTCCTCGGCTCGTTTGGCTACTTAAACTGAGCTCGATACAACGTAATCTTTGACTATTTAAATTAAGAGTGCCCTTACCTCTTGCTTGTAGTAGTGGTGGTGGTTTAAAGTCCGCTGCTCTTCTGGTCGATCCTCTCCGGTTCAGAGCTGGCGAGTGAGTGGGGAGGTTTCGAATGACCCGCCGTCAAAAAGGGGAGGGACGATTCAGCGCTGCCTTCAAGACAACTCGGAAGTCGGAACTCCAACCCGGAAACTTCCCAAGTAGGCGTCCATATAGCCTAGAGGAGAGAAAACTGTTTATTTTGGAAGCAAAAGCAAAATCATTTAGTAAACATTGACGACGAGGGGCCCGCCATATTTTGTTGTTGTTTTTGTTGTCACTGACGTCAAGTCGGAAAATCGGAGTTTATGAGATGGTGACAGCATCATCCCGGACCTGTTATTTCTGAGTTTGACGCCGTTCAATTCATTTTTCACAGCGCGGAGCTCGTTTGTCCCGAGGTGTTTGAACGCAGCAGGGAATCAAACAAGTACTAGAACATTCTATTTACTTGTGACATGTCCGGTCATGTCCGGCAAAGCGATTTTATGATCCCCATTAGCTGCCGCATCAGAGATTAAATATTATTAATATTAGGACCCCTGTAGTTCACCGTCCAAACTGATTGACTGATTAGCTGACATTTGATCTGAAATAGATTTAAAAGAACAGTATAATGCTCAGAGGGGGGATTTAACTCCATTGAGTGAATAAACAATTACCAAATGATTTATTCCATTGCTAGAATAATATGCAGTTGTGTTGATAACAATTTACAAACTATAACAAGAGTGACAACAAGCCACTTTCTCACTCATGTGTGGTGGTTAAAATAAACTATTCTAGTCTGAGTGGATGCAAAGATAAAGATCAACACAACAGTGGTGTTTTGCTTTGGTTGAGTGTTAGGTATGTTTTTGACATCAAAGTGACCGTGCAAAGTTGTTGCACGTTGTTGGGTTCAAATAAACACGGCTCCAGCCTTAAACAAACAAACAAACACAGAAAGACAGGCAGAGATTTCTCCATTTGTAGTTAGATTTATTCAGTATAAAGTTAATAGCAGCAGTCTTGATAAGAAAGCAACATCTACTTGATTTGGCAAAAGAAAGATTTCCTCCTGATGGATGGGAGAACATTTCATGGATCTGAGAAACAAAACAAAACAAAAACAATAACGGACGGTTTGAGAGTGGCAGCTGTAGTTATGGAGAACATGCAAGAGTTCAGTCAGATCCGCCTCAACATACTTCGCCTGCTTTACTTTATGGAGTGTACTGTATAATACCTAATTAAAGAGCGATTACGTAGGCCATTACCAAGCTGACGTTAACACTGAGGGACACAGCACGGTATCCCAGAATGCATTTTGCACTGACCAGACAGTGAGAGTGACAATCATCATCAAGTACATCAGCAGTCGGCCACTGACTGTCACCTTTAGCTTCATACACATTAAGATTATAAAACAGACATCCCAAATAAAAACCTAGAAGTAACAAACAAACTGGACATGTAAACAGGTTTCGTGTGCGTTGTGTGTGTGTCTGTGTGTGTCTGTGTGTGTGGACAGAGTCGTACTCAAAGTGCAAAGAGCTGTGGCTGTTTCAAAAGTCTTGTAAAACAAAGAGTTGGAGTAGAAACGTGTTAGTGGTGCCGACGGACCAGCAGGGAGCAGTGCTCGGGAAAAAAATATCAAAAAACAAAACAAAAAAACATTATTATTATGACAATACAAAATGAAGCGATGGTCAACATGCAAGAGACAGTGTTTCAACACGTTCCAAACCGGACGCTTCGTTCTTCTGTTTGGAAAAGATGAAATACATGACCTGTGCTTCGATATTCCTGTTCCAGTCTGCAGCAGCTTTAGGATCACAGCATCCCAAAGACCGGCTGAGATCGCAAACTTTTCTTTTCTTTTTTTTTTTGCAAGCGCTCGGTCCAAGAACAAGCACCGACGAAACATAAGACGACGACAGCAGCAGCAGCGGCGGCGGCTCCTCCTCTGACGCTCTGCTGCCCAACGTTACGTCTCTCTAACGCTCTACTCCACGTCCAGACCTTCCTACGGCGGCGGCGGCGACGCTCCCCCAGGCCGGTCTATTCAAGGCCAAGTGAGAAGTTAATTCCGTGGACGATACCGATGATGATGGGTTGCCAGGCAACGAGGTATCTGAGCCAGTCGAGCAACTGCCCGTAGAGGACGTGTGTCTTTTCCCAGCTGGCGACAGGTGGAGGAGTTAAGGTTGCACATAACGGTTTATTTTTGTTGTGTTTTAAAGGGATAGTTCAACATTTTGTCAAACTGGCCCATCACCAGTAGGTTTATTACCTTTAATTGTCGGTGCAAGATGTTTTTAGAACGGCGGAGCAGAGCCGTGAGCTGCTCAGAGCTACGCTACGGAGGCTCATGGGATTTCTTGGTTCAAACTCATCAAATACACAATCCAACAACTGCACAACGCTCTGGTGGACAAGTTGTGACCTGCACATTCACCACGCTATGAGATAATAACACAACGTTACCACACAGAGTTGTTTTAGAGGAAAATACTGAGACTGATGATGAAAAACTGTCCCTGAAGGCAACGTGCATCAGAGGTTTGATATAAATTTCCCTCTAAAACAACTCTGTGTGGTAACGTTGTGTTATTATCTCATAGCAGCTCACGGCTCTGCTCCGCCGTTCTAAAAATAGCTTGCACGACAATTAAAGGTAATAAACCTACTGCTATGACTATAGGGATTATGGTGATGGGACAATTTGCCAAAATGTTGAACTATCCCTTTAACACCTGATATTAACTTTATATCTAGAGAATAAACTCGGGCTGACAGAAGGATACGGGTTGTTCATCATCCGCTTCAAGTCAACCTTCTCGTTGCAGTACGGACATGTCTGCTTCTTACCCACAATGCACCAGCCGCGGATGCAGAACTCGTGGAATCTGGATGAGGAGGGGGAGTTAAGGCAGAAAGACTGAAAATATATACATTATAAATATATACATATATAGACAGAGTCTGCAAACAGCTGGAGGATACATGTGTCCACAGGACAGCTGGTAGGTGTCTTCTATGAATCCCTCCTCCTCCACGTCCACCAGGATCCTCTGACCACACACGGCACAGATGTCGTTGGTCAGGCTCCTGCTGGGCATCCCGCCTTTGTTGTAGTACTGGAAACACACACACACACACACACACACACACACACACAAGGACAACAGTGTGTCCATTTAATACAGACTGTAAAGTGCTATTACGATTCATCTTTGTCATTCTTTTACTACGATCCCATCATTTCGGGGGCTGTTAACGTGGACGCAGTGTGGAAAAAACTCAATTTCAGCAGCTAAAAACATTTAGCATTTTGCCGCTTCTTATTCATTCATTCATTCATATCTTTGCACGTAAACGTTGAGAAGTCGAGAGTTTTTACCCCGATCGTAGACGCCATGTAGTCGGAACAGATCTCAGCGAAGTCTCTGCCCATGACGCCGTAGTAAAGGCCGTAAAACAGCATGATGACACCTACGTCCATGGAGTCCTCCGCCTTGATCCTGCACACACACACACACACACACACACACACACACACACAAAGACTATAGATTATAAATGCACAGTAAATGTTCACATATCCAGCATCTGGAGAAAGATTCCCAGGGTTTAAGTGCTGACTGCTGTGAAGGCGCTGACGTCACAGTGTCGCGACCGTGTACACAAACTCTAAATCTTTTATTTCAAGTGAAAATATACTTGAAAGAAGTAAAAAAAGTGTTTAAAAACAAGTTACTTTTTATGTGATGAGTCTTATTTTAATGTAATTAGATTAACTAGTAATTAACTAGAAATAAGACAAATATTCTTGGTAAGATTTAGAGTTTTTGCAGTGTACTTTATTGCAGGTTTCAACTCATTAAACAACCATTTGTGTGTGTGTGTGTGTGTGTGTGTGTGTGTGTGTGTGTGTGTGTGTGTGTCTGACCTGAAGAAGACGTTGAAGCCGAACATGGTGAACATGATGGCCAGGTAGCCCAGGACGCCCACGGCGTAGCTCAGCTTGTAGATCAACAGGAACCACTTGTAAACCATCCTGAGAGACGACGACAACAAGAACCAACATCAACCTCAACACAACACAACACACAGCTGGACGCATGGAGACGACAGCTCACACAAGCAGAAGAAGTAGAGCGGTAGAGCGGTAGTCTGACCTGGGCGTCCTGCAGGACAGCGGCTTGCGAGTGGCTCTGAAGATGACGTAGCTGGTGACGACGGAGAACATGCCCCACATGGACAGGAACCTCCACCAGTACAGCTTGATGGTGAAGTAGAGAGGAACCACCCACATCTGGACCAGAGTCACCAGCTGTGGAGGAGACGGCCCGTTTCATTCGTTCATTCAAACCTCTTCTAGTTTCTTCTATTATGTCAGTCTGAACTGGGACTTTTATAAAATAGAAACCAGCTGTTATAACCGTAAAGGTTGTACTATATGACTGCACTGGGTTTAGTTCAGTGTAAAGCAGTTTTACACTAGGTTTTAGTCTATTTGAAGTGATACATGAGGCTTCATTCTCTGGCATCAGCCTGATTCTGGCGTCTCGAGTGACTCAATCACTTGTTTCTGGCCATATCTCTTTAAAAGGTGCTGAATAAAACTATCATTATTATTATGAGCTATAATTTCATCCCCAGCATCACCCACATTGTAGGAGCGGTGGTGCCGCTGCTTCCACTGCACCAGGACGATCTGAGCCACCACCAGCGTGGCGATGAGGATCAGCACCATCTCCGCGTGCATGGCCTCGTGTCCGCGGTGCTTCACGTGCAGACGCTCATGCTGCACCCTGCAAACAGGCAGACACGGTATAATATATAGAGAGGAGGAGGGGGTGTGGTGGGATACAGATGAAGTAACACAGGTAAAGTGCTGCGTTCAATGTCATATTCCAGAATTTGTGATATAAATAAATAAAATAAAAAAATACAAGGAGAAGAAAAAAGGTGCTCACTTCCAGTTTTCCCTGTGAGTCATCTTGAGCAGGTCGTCCTGAAACAACAACACAGGGACAAGGGACAGAAATAGCAGCAGCTCTCAGTGGACACGCTTCAATGTGGGTCAGAACCAAAACAAACCGTTCCACCGCGTCAACGTCACAAACAAAGAGTTCCAAATTGGAACGCCGGCACGCGTTCCATATGTTTGATGACGCGTTTGTGTTGCCACGTTGAAACAGTAACAGCTGACCTGGAGCAGCTAGTTAACTAGCTAGGGAGCCGTTAGCAGCCGTTTCTGTTCATTTCAACGTTGTTTTTTACGTATAAACCGCGACAATTCACGTAGGAGTGTGAAGAGCTGGGTTAATGACTCGTGTTCATTCACTCACCTGGGGGTGCACGCCCGCCATCCTTTGTTTTGGGTTTTTTCGGTCCTCTACCGGTGCCAGCCAAGCTAAGCTAAGCTAAGCTAGCCGAGCCGACGAACCGGCGGCAGCTCCGTTAGCACCGCTTTGACAGCAGCTGCTGCTGCTACGAGGCTACGGAGGACGAGGAGGGACAATCCACTTCCCATATCAACAGACTACCCCATAATATGCACTGTGGAGTTTGAGCTTTTTATCGAGGTGAGATCCATTCATGATAAGTAGCACTTAACTCTGCTATCGTGTTGATAAGACCAGTGTGATAAACCACTAAGGATTAGCCTAATACTCATAATGTGGTGTTTTAGTCAAAATTGAATGATATTGAAGATCCAAAGTCAGGCGAGGACAACATTCCTCACATTACACCACTAACCTGGGAGTCCATAGTAAAACAACCATAAACCATGATTCATTCATCCTCAACACTAATCAATACTGCTTGGCAAATGACACATTCAATTAGAAATTCAGTTCAGGAAAATAAACATGAGCCAGGATACATTTCAAAACATTTATTATGGTATTTGTTGAAGCAAAGCAAACTTATTCAATTTTATTCAGAGTTGGGGAAGTAATCAGCAATCCCTTATAGCCATCTGTCTTCTCCCCGTCAGAACAATGTTTGGTTTGCAACAGTTTGAGCTTCGCCACTTATGTAAAAAGGGGAAGTGACGAGGCAGAAAAAAAGGAATCAAGTCATGGTGGGGGAGGATGAATCCACAACAACTCCTTGGTCCCAGGCATTGGATGCAGCGCAGCTCAGTTCTTGTCGAGCTGTTGGATGAAATAAATCAAGCATTAAAAACCAGACACAACTTGACGACAATGGACTAGATCAACTAGATCAGAATTCGCTCAGACATCCAAGGAAGGATTGGGCCGTCTTTGGTCTCTCGACCTCTGGTGAAAACTACGAATGGCAGGAAAAGTCGTCATCACAGCGAACTCAACACAAACTCACTCTGAAAAAAATAAAAAAATACAAACCTTGACAATCATCTCCACCGGTGACGATCCTGTCTGAATGACCAGGCCGTCTGGAGACCGTCACCCTGAAACAGACAGGAAATGAAATCAGATGTGAAGCTAAAACACAAACAGAACAGATGACGTGTTCACTTTAAATTCGCTCAGACATCCAAGGAAGGATTGGGCCGTCTTTGGTCTCTCGACCTCTGGTGAAAACTACGAATGGCAGGAAAAGTCGTCATCACAGCGAACTGCTATCCTCAAAAATTTTAATTTTGCTAATCTTTACAGAGAAATCCCATCTTTAATAGGAACATTATACTCTAATAATTCCAAGGCGTTTACATCTAAAATCTAACCTGTTCATTTAAAGCAGCTAGAGCAGTGTTGCCCGTCACTTTGTTTCAGATGTATTCACCTGTGTGGCGTCTTCAGAAGGAATCAGGTTGTCTGCTCCCACATGGACCTCCAGACACGTTCCCAACAGACGGCCTGAAGAGAGACAGATTTGAGATGTTTAGTTAAACCGGTTAACGGATGAAAAATACTCTTCCTTTTCAACCAGTCGCTCAGACATCCAAGGAAGGATTGGGCCGTCTTTGGTCTCTCGACCTCTGGTGAAAACTACGAATGGCAGGAAAAGTCGTCATCACAGCGACCTGGACTTTAACTTAATAATAAAAACTAAAAACCATGCATACCGGGTTCAGAAGTGTTGATCGTCACCATCACAGTTGAGCCACCTTGACGTTGAGCTGTTCACCCTGAGACGAGAAAGAGATGGTTAGTTGTGACAAAGAGATGCTACAGGACAAGATGGACTTCTGTCCGTCGCTCAGACATCCAAGGAAGGATTGGGCCGTCTTTGGTCTCTCGACCTCTGGTGAAAACTACGAATGGCAGGAAAAGTCGTCATCACAGCGAACTCAACACAAACTCACTCTGAGAAAAAAAAATACAAACCTTGACAATTATCTCCACCAGTGACGATCCTGTCTGTATGACCAGGCCGTCTGGAGACCGTCACCCTGAAACAGACAGGAAATGAAATTAGCTGTGAAGCTAAAACACAAACAGAACAGATGACGTGTTCACTTTAAATTCGCTCAGACATCCAAGGAAGGATTGGGCCGTCTTTGGTCTCTCGACCTCTGGTGAAAACTACGAATGGCAGGAAAAGTCGTCATCACAGCGATGTGATTAGAAGCCGAGGTGACGCAGCTCTCGTCTCACCTGTCCACAGGTGGAGTGAAGCCGCCACCGCTCTCTCTGCGAGTCGTGTCGTCCATCTTGTTCTTGCAGCTCATCCTCACCGGTCGCTGGTTCCTGTTGAGCCAGATGTTCAGCGTTAGGTTGAACAGACGACGCATGAAACTGTGCAAAATTAAAATCAGTGCACAACAAAAGATCATGGAGGTCACCCACAACAACCTGACTCACTTTATACGTTTAAAGGAATTTGAGGAAATCAATTGTGATTTAGTTTATCAATCAATCAGGGTGAGGCTGCAATTTCAACTTCCAACATCTGTAACGAGTCAAATTTAATCAAGCTTTTACTTCCTGTTCTATAAAAAAAGCGTTTCAGCTGTTTCAGTGGGTAATCCATGTTCTTTTGTTGCAGGAAGAGACCACGCTCAGACATCCAAGGAAGGATTGGGCCGTCTTTGGTCTCTCGACCTCTGGTGAAAACTACGAATGGCAGGAAAAGTCGTCATCACAGCGCGGGAAGCTGCTCGGTTGGTGGTTTACGGCGTGTTCAAACCCAGGGTGCAGTGCACTAACCTGGCCCACGATGCAGGTGACGGCGTCCGGTCTGAGGATGGTGCAGGTGCTCCATGTTGGGCGCCATTACAGCTCTGAAAATAGAGAATAAGAAATAAATGGTGTTTAAATACTGGAAAGGTTTAAATAAGTGTGACAGGATGGAAATAAACACCTATATTTATGTCAACTACTGAAACAGTTTGATAACTAAGCATTTCTTCAGCCAATAATCCTTCAATTTAAATCCAAGTCTAGTACTTTACATTTACATAAAACACAGATGTGATAGATTTGCAATTAACTAAATTCCAAACTCACATGGAAACAAATACAAAATGTGTAAATAAACCTGACTACAGTAAAAGATTAGATTTATTATGCCTTGTTCCCCATTATCATACTAGTTCTCTCGATCTTGAGTTGAACACCACGTGTCCAGGTGCTTCATGCTTCTGAAACCACTATCGAATATATTTTTTTACTTTCTCCCTCAATCAAGTCTTTTTCTTTCCATTTTTTCAACACCAAACGCTGAATTAGTTCAATTCAGTTACACAAGCAACGTTATGAGTTAAATCGACTTTTCAGATCAAAACCAGCACAGAGACTTGGTTTAAATCCATCTATTGTACTGAATTCTGCTGTGAGGTTGAGATTAATTTGAGAGATAAGAGCTATAACTCGACAGCAGTAAAACTCCTGAGAAACAACGTGGAGTCTAACGTTAAACGCTGAAACCAATCCTCGACCATCCGGTAAATAAACGCATCATCCGCGTCAAACGTCGCCATTTTACGTTTTCAAACACTATGAACTATGAGTATAACTTATTATTTGACGGCTAAATTAAACGTTAAATCAATATTTACCGTTAGTTAGTTTTTTTTTTCCGCCTCCGACTCTCTGGTTCCTCCGGCAACAAGTGAGTTCAGCTCGCGCTTCAGCTCCTTTTAATTCCATCATGGCGGAAGGTGACGTGGTTTGTGACGCAATACCGCCCCCTGCTGGACCGGAGGGTTGAACCCGTTAAACCCTGTTGATTAGAGATCATTCATAGGCTACCTCATTAATTATGGACTAACAGGTGTTTTATACTAATCCGGTTTGAATGTTGATACATTTTTCCGTATTATTCAAATTATACTATTTATATTATTATTATTTAATTAAATTATTTAATGAAATTATTAAATGAGATGGTATGATGATATAAAGAATCACAATCAGAACTGTTTTATTGCCAAGAGCAGTGGCTAAAGGTCAGTTTACAGCACAGGGAACTTGTCTCAGTGCAAACATAAATAGAATAGAATAAGAATTTAGAGAATTAAGAATTTAAATAAAACAAAATAAGATAGAATGAATTAAAATATTCTAGTGCAAAAGATACGCATATACTATAAAATGAGTATTGAGAAAATAAAGTGAGTCTAAAATACTTTTTTCAGTAATATTCTTTAACAACATCTCCCTCCTGCTGATACCCAGCCCAGTACTTATATTAGTAAATAAATATGGACATACTTAAGATTTATTAATCAATGGTGAAAATAAATAAATAAAAAAGGAAGAAGAAAAGAAAAGATAGAAGCAATTTTTTTTCAATAAAATAATACATCATATTCAACATATTTGTTTTGATGCAACATTAACTCAGTACACAGTGAGTTGATGTGACATCGGAGGAGAGAGACATTATGACAAACAGACAGACGGATCGACCAATCAGCTCTCTCCTCTCCTAACCCTCTCTGGCTCCAGCTCGGTGGATGATGCTGCACCAGGAGGCTCCTCCCACTCCCTTCCTCCTCGCTCAGTCTGGTGGTGGTGGTGGTGGTGCTGCTGCTGCTACTGCTGCAAGCTGCTGGTGTTGCCGTGACGATGATGATATCCTCCTCCTCCCCCCTCCCACACACACACAGCGGAGGAGAGGGAGCAAACAAGACGCTATCATGACGCGATGGCTTCAGGCTGGATAACACACTGTCACACTCAGAGGAGGAAAACATGGTGAGTGCTGCTGCCTCTCGCTCGCAATGCTTTTTATTTTTTTAATTTGGAGGGAGGATGGAGGGATGGATATAGACGGGGGGACGGATTGATGGATGGATGGATGGATGGATGGATGGAGGAATGTTTGGGGATGACAGCAGCATCTGTAGCCTGGTGGGAGGGAGGGCAGAGTGCAGAGAGTGAGGGAGGATGGAGGAAGCAAGACTGCAGGATGAAGCAGGGTGGATGAACGGAGCAGCAAACTCATCCACCTCAGCTTCAGAGCAAATACTAGCGTGTGTGTGTGTGTATACGTGTGTGTGTATACGTGTGTGTGTGGTATCAGGCCTGCATTTACTGCACGTTAGCATCCTGAGAGCTAACAGTGACAAGAGGTACGTCACGTCTGGGAACAGAAACTGGGCTGATCCACTCTGCATTTACAAATCTACAAGGCCTCGGTCGCACTCACTGTTGTTTTAGTTGGAAGGTCGACCAGACAATCTCAAAATAAATACATATAGCCTAGTATATATAAATAAAATGAACAAGAAGAGACAGAAAACAACAACATAAGATACAAACCTCCATGGAAAAGATGTAAAATGACCACAATGGGGCAGGAAGCGTGTGCAAAATGACCAAAAAGAACCGTAAAACAACCACAGAGACACAAAATGAGCAAATATTATGTTATTAATTCAAAGAGGTTCCACCTTTTTTTCTGAGAGGGTCATCACTTTTTTAAAATTCATACATGTAAACTAGTCACTGAGCTTCCACATCCCTCTTGTTGTATCTCTGTGTTTGGTCTCCGCCAACTCCTGAAGGAAGGTGATTGGTGATTCGAGCCCTCCCATCGCTGCAGAGACGGCCAGAACAAAAAGAGATTAGTAAGTCACTTAAACATGCTCAGAAACGGCCGTTTGTCCTGTTTGTCGCACCGAGTTTCCACGAGTTGCCGCACGAGTAAGGAAAACGAATTTGATTGGTCGTTATCGAGCGGGCGGGATGTTCAAAGCTTGGGGCGAGACCGAGCTCCGTGTGTGTCTAGACGTTTGAATGATGGATCCAATATCAGTGGCTGATGAATCGCGAGCAACGTGACGTATAATCCGTGCGCCAATGCGGGAAAAATATACCACACTTCCATCCTGGATTTACTCGAAAATAGAATTTAGCACAAAGTTTGAGCTCAAAATCAATTTTCAAGCTCAAAATCAATTTTCAATTTTCTTTGCAGCTTTAAAGTCGAGAGTAGCAGTAGGCCTAGTAAAAAAAAAAGGTGCTAAATACACGATCGCGGGATAAAAACCACTGGTCGGACTGATCAAGGCCGTAGTCGTCCTATAAATAATTGCCAAAATACAAAGAGAGTAGAAACCAAGTATTTCATTCGTCACGTCATCGATCAGAGTAAAATGGACTGAATGAACTCTGCTGCCAAGGACGGACAGATGTTAAGACAGTGGGTGAGACACTTAGAGGAAGAATTATGAATGACTGAGACAGAAACAGACAGATTAACTTTCCCACGGGAAAACACGCAGACAGATCAGATTACATGTGTGTGTGAGTGTGAGTGTGTGTGACCTGTATTTGTGTGAGATTCAGCTCTTTTAAAAACCAGTTCCAGCGTCTCGACCTGCAGAAAAACCCACCTCGACGTAGCGTTGAGCTCCGTCAGTGTGTCCTTTTAAATCTCTGGATGATTCGATGGCGTCTGGTCTGTGGAGTCACGAGGACGAGGACGTGAGTCAGTTTCTAATTTAAACTAAGTAGGTTTCAACTCGTCAGATCATAAACAACAAATCTAATCAGCTAACAGGCTCTCGCGTTTACTGTGGGTGTTGATTGAGAATCTGGTTCAGTTTGTTTAATCGACCTGGTTCAGTGTAGAGGCTGGTTTCTGTTTCTCTCTCTGCTCGTCTGAAGAAGAAACGTATTAACCTGGAACCACGACAGGTAATTCTGTGAAGATACACAAGATAAATATAAGATGAACTGAGATGGACGGAAAGAAAGAGGAATGAAAGAAAGAAAGAAAGAAAGAAAAAGGAACGAAAGAAAGAAAGAAAGAAAGAAAGAAAGAAAGAAAGAAAGAAAGAAAGAAAGAAAGAAAAAAGAAAGAAAGAAAAAGGAATGAAAGAAAGAAAGAAAGAAAGAAAGAAAAGGAACAAAAGAAAGAAAGAGAGAAAGAAAAAGGAACGAAAGAAAGAAAAAGGAACGAAAGAAAGAGAGAAAGAAAAAGGAAAGAAAGAAAAATGAATGAAAGAAAGAAAGAAAGAAAGAAAGAAAGAAAGAAAGAAAGAAAGAAAGAAAGAAAGAAAAAGGAACGAAAGAAAGACAGAAAGAAAGAAAGAAAAAGGAACGAAAGAAAGAGAGAAAGAAAAAAGAAAGAAAGAAAAAGGATTGAAAGAAAGAAAGAAAAGGAACAAAAGAAAGAAAGAGAAAGAAAAAGGAAAGAAAGAAAGAAAAAGGAAAGAAAGAAAGAAAGAAAGAAAGAAAGAAAGAAAGAAAGAAAGAAAAAGGAAAGAAAGAAAGAAAGAAAGAAAGAAAGAAAGAAAGAAAGAAAGAAAGAAAGAAAGAAAGAAAGAAAGAAAGAAAGAAAGAAAGAAAGGGTTGGATTGTCTCTCTCTCTATAAGTGACAGTTACAAACCGTCACCACAGTCACAGAAGCTGCATCAGCCTCGCTCTGCCCCATAATCCTTTGCAGCTTTGTGCTGCAGAGAATCCTTGAATGAAAACGTGGGGGTGCAGCAGTTATGAGTGTGTGTGTGTGTGTGTGTGTGTGTGTGTGTGTGTGTGTGTGTGTGTGTGTGTGTGTGTGTGTGTGTGTGTGTGTGCGTGTGTGTGTGTGTGTGTGTGTGTGTGTGTGTGTGTGTGTGCGACGGGCATAAAGTGTGTATTTGGTTGAACAGAATATTTTGGGGGAGGAGGAAAGTGTAAAAAACAGGATTATGTACAAGATCACAGGGAACTCATCTCCATAACCTCTTCCTCCCCCTTTATAAATTATTCAGAAGAATATTTTACACACAGATTATTAAATATTAACAATAACATTGACTCTTTCTTTATTTAAACATTTCAAACAAGAGTTTTCTTTTTCTTTTTTTTTTAAATATCAGAAAAAATATAAAGTATAAACAAAATATAGATATGAATAAAAATGAAAATGTATATACAAACCTACTGATTTATTTATTCATAATAATACTATTGATAATAATATTAGTAGTTGTATCATTGTTACAACCCAATTACTATTTGAAACATAAAAAACAAAAAAATATAATTTCCAAACTAATTCACGTTTTGACAAAGTTTTATTCTACTTTGACGTATAAAGCAGTTTTTCTATTCATTTTATTCATTTATTATGTCTAAGTTTTGTTTAATGTGAGTGAATAACAGTCTGGGGTTTTTAAACACTGAATTGAATAGAAAAGTGACAGATTCTCGCTCCCTGGGTCTATATTTAGGATTTCAGGATTAAAGGACCCGTGATTGCTTCAGTTCTTTTTTTGTTGTATTATCTCGTCTTCCTCGGACCCCCCCCCCCCCCAACACCACCACCTTGCTTTTCTATGCAGTCTATTACCATGGAAACCAGAGCCTCCTCCCTCCCCGCCTCCCGTCTCTCCCTCCGTCTGTTTCTCCATCACTTTGAAGACATTTCGGTGACCTACATTACGTCTCGAATGCAGAAGCTCTTTATTAGCGACGTGCTCCTCGTTGTGGGTTTGTATAGTTTCACCTCCGTCCTCGTCGCCGCCGTCCTCCTCGTCCTCCCGCCTGTGGACTGGATCCCACTGTGGATCGTACCATCTGGGAGTTTAATTGGGGTGTGTAGTGAGCTGATGCACCATCTGGGAGGAACATATGGACATTCCTATAGTGGAGGAGACCGACTGGGGATTTGTTTGTTTGTTTGTTTATATTCATTTGGATTTGTTTCACTCAGTTGGTTTTGGACATGAAAAACTTCCAGAGACTTTGATGACCATTTTGTGGCCTTTTGTTTGGGTTATGATAGGACAAGACAACTCTCTTGACATCTAAAAGCATAGTTCACCCAAAATTTCACTCAAATTTTTTTTATCTTCTCCCCCTCATGTCGACTAAGAGCTGTGAGAATTTCCTCCGTTCCTTCTCTGAGTTACGGGGGGTCCACGCAGCAGGATTTGTCCATATAATGGTTGTCAATGGACACCAGGTTTCTTGGTCCAAAAAGACACACCAAGAAACATCCAAATACCTCCATACTGCTGGTCTGTAATGTCCCTCTTGTATTGAAGCCCCCACATTGTTCTGAAAAAAAAAAAAAGTCTATATTTTAAGCTTGTTTGTAGCGGAAGCTCCCAGTGTCTCAGTTCACTGCTCTTCCTGTGTCAATGTCGGGGCTTCAATACAAGAGGGACATTACAGACGAGCAGTATGGAGGTATTTGGATGTTTTTTGGTGTGTCTTTTTGGACAAAGAAACCTGGTGTCCATTCACAACCATTATATGGACAAATACTGCTGCGTGGACCCCCCGTAACTCAGAGAAGGAATGGAGGACTCTGAAAATTCGACATGAGGGAGAGGAGATAATGAGTGAAATTTGAATTTTGGGTGAACTATCCCTTTAAGAAAAACAAAACCTGGATTTATTGACCGAGTCACGTCAAGATGATCTCTAAAGACTCAAGTATTTTGTGCAATCACGTTGAACAAGAAAAAGGTTCAAGGTTTTCCTCATCGTTTCGTAGAAGTCAGATGGCCGCAGCCTCCTAGTGGTGGTTGGAGGAACTGTATCTTAAGATATTGACATTCAACCACAGTATTTTTACCCTATGAACTCAGGACTGTTTAGGTTTAACCTCCAACGTATTGCAGTTTGAGGTCCTTGATGTCAAACCGTGTGAGAACCACTTGTCCAACTCACCTGATAGAAAATACACACAAAGAAAAACAAATGACAAAATGTGACAGTAAACTGTTCATTTTTTTCTGTATCCCTGTTTATCTGCTTTCCCACCTAATCCTCATCCCTGTCTCTTCTCCCCAGGCCAGGAGTCTGTCCTCAATCTGAACCCACTGTGAATTAAATCAACACCGAGGTCCGTTGCTTCCCCCAAATCACAGTTAAAGAGGATTGGACCGCTGCTTTTTTGGGGTGGGGGGCGGCGGGGTGATTTTCCACAGATGTATTTTCTTCTTTTTTAACCCTGGGAGCAGACGCCACATGGAGACAGATGGATGTTGTGGATTTCTAGATGCCTGGACCCTTTTTGTTTTAATGAAAATGGAATGTAATGGAATAATGTTTTATTGACCACAGGCTCGAACAAAGGGCATGTCCGTCACCGTAGTTCTTAATTTTAGCACCAATTTAAACCTTTGACTAAGGTGGATGATTGTGCACGGACTGAAAACCAACACCTACAGCTGACTCTGCTCTGGATGCGAAGATCCTACAGTAAGGGGATCTTTAACCCCTCAGATGTGACTGCAGGCTCAAGAAAAGGCCTGTGTCCGAATGTTTAGCCTTCCTCCGAGACATGACATGCCTCTCCCAAAGAGCCGCCATGTGCCAACAGCCGTCATAAAGAGGTCGATTAACATTCTGGCTCTTTGTCTCGGCCACACAATGGAATAAAAGTGTGAGAAAAGAAGTTTACACAAAGTCAACAACAAAAACCGACAGCAGGAATACCAAGATCTGAACACCCGGCCCCTCCCCCTGGCCACAGCGTGGACTAAGGGGTGTGTTCGGAGGTTCACCCCCACCAGGCTGCCACTCGCCGATGGAGCCCCACCAACACTCCCCAGATAGCAGCAGCGAGGAGTGCACAGTCCTGGAGGCTCCACCTGGAAAAAACACCTGCCCGCAACATGCAGGGAAGGTGAGACAAGACAAGACACACTACGAACAGACGCTGTTTCCTTTTCTCTGCAACAAGAACCCTTCTTTTCTGGGCAAATTGAGTCGTAGGCAACTGGACTTGTACTCCTCTGGGAAGACGTTTCTCAGACACATTCTCTCCCAGACAAATACAAGTCCAGTTGCCTATGACTCAATTTGCCCAGAAAAGAATGAGAATGAGAATATCCATAGACAACAAGAGTCCTTAAAAAAATCTTGGATTTCTGGCAACTTTATTGTGTAATCATGTCTGAGTTTCAGTCCATTCTTTCTGTTTTTCTTCCCCTGCATCTCCAGGTGGCTGAGCTGTACTGTTCGGCCTGCGAGTGTGCTCTGTGTGAGGACTGCCTGCCGGACCATGAGGAGCACCCGAAGGTTCCCCTCATACAGGCCCTGGAGCAGCACCGCAGCCGCCTGCAGGAGAGGCTGGGGATGGTCCAGAACAGGTGCAGATGCACTTTAAATGTCTACCTACTTAGACATGGAAACACAGGACTCACACAAGCAGGAGTAAAGAGCGGGGGTGACACCTAGTGGAGACAGAGGGAAATGCAGGAATCAGGATTATGGACCAACAACAGTGTAAGATTATTTTTGGCATCACATTGAAATTTCTGTTCATTTTCCCTCCAGACTCCCTCAGATTTCAGACGCCTTGTCCTTTGTTAAGGAGATTCTCCAACAGCTGACCAACCAGCGGACTTCCATCGAGGAGGACATCCAGTCCAGCTTCGAGGACCTGCACAAGCAGCTGGATGTCCGGAAGAGCGTTCTGCTCATGGAGCTGGAGGTCACATACGGACTCAAGCAGAAGGTGAACACCAAAAAAAAAAAAAAAACAAGACTTTGATTGTTGTTAATGAGTGAATAGCGTTATAAAGACCTTCTCTGTCTGCACACAGGTCCTCCAGGCCCAGGTGGACAGCCTTCTTCGAGGGGAGGGGGACATCACCACCACCTGTACCCAGACTGAGGAGGCTCTGGCCGGGGAGGCGTGCGTGGCCAACCTGCAGGCCGAGCGGGAGCTGGGGGAGCGGCTGGCGGAGCTGGCCAGCCTCGGCCTGCCGTGTCAGCCGGAGGAGAACGACCAGCTGGATCTGGTGATGGAGACGGACGGGCTGAGGAAGTCCATCCACAACCTGGGGACCATCGTCACAACCAGGTGAGGCCAAAGGAATCAGACAAACATTTGGTTTTTTTGTTTACCCAACAATTCAACTCATTTCCACCTGGCTTCATCTTGCTCTTCTTGTTTAGTGCGGTGGCGAGCCAGAGCGAGGCCATGGGCATCGGCCTGGAGCAGTGCATCGTGGGACATCCTGCTTCCGTTACCATAGTAACGAGAGACAAGTCAGGGGGAGCTTGCAAGAGCGGCAATGCGATCCTGTCAGCTGAGGTTCATTTTACACCCACAGTCAAGTGAAATATCACCGTAATGTGGCACATAATGATGGAAATGTACAAAACATGACACATGTGTCGATCCAGGTGTTCACCCCAGACGGCAGCATAGTGGACGGCGAGATATTGGACCACAAGAACGGCACTTATGAGTTTGTGTACACGGTGCCGAAGGAGGGCAACTTCTCATTGGCCCTGCGGCTGTACGACCAACACATCAAAGGAAGTCCCTTCAAACTGACCGTCGCCAGGGCCTATGAGACAGAGGTCGAGGTAGGTGGAGCCTGTGGGACTTTATCTGACGAACAAACAGGAGGAAACCCCCCCAAAATCAATATTTATAAGCAATGTTCTCTCTGGTCATCGCTGCCTCTCCAGGTGTCTCCCTCCACCACCACTGCGACCAACTCAGCAGCCAACGCCACGCCATCCACAGGCTCCTCTGAGGGGGCCAAGAGGCGAGGGAAGTCCCCTGGGCAGAAGAAGAAGGGCTCCAAGAGGGCCAGCAGTGCCCTGGGCACCCCACGACGCAAAACCCAGAACCCCATCGAGGATGACCTCATCTTCAGGATTGGTGAGTCAAATTTGGTCCTCAATGGGTTTCAGTTGTTGCTCTGAAATGCATGAATCTTAGCAGTCCAAACAAGGTTTTCAGGAACTGAGTTGCTCTGTTGAAAGATGCCAAGATGAAACTAATCTCTCTTTCTTCAGAACAAACAGGTATTAAAGAAAGGTTACAGCCATTGCATGAGTTTTATCAGATTGTCCTCGCTCTCTCCAGGAACAAAGGGAAGGAATAAAGGAGAGTTCACCAACCTCCAAGGAGTGGCTGCCTCCAGTACCGGCAGGATACTGATCGCCGACAGCAACAATCAGTGTGTCCAGGTAATACATATTTTTGTCCAGCCCTTAAGGCCATTTTAATGGTTCAGTCTTGGTTGAAGTTACTGGTCAATGAATGTGTCACGACTAGAAGGATCCTCACAACTGTGCTCCCGCTACAGATCTTCTCCAACGAGGGGGAATTCAAGAGTCGTTTTGGGGTGCGGGGGCGGTCACCAGGGCAATTGCAACGCCCCACGGGTGTGGCCGTTCACCCCAGTGGTGACATCATCATCGCCGACTACGACAACAAGTGGGTCAGCATCTTCTCAAGCGACGGCAAGTACAAGGTAGGTTTCAGCTTGACTCTTGAGAACTAACTGAAACTAACATGTCGTGGTCTTTCTCATTGGCTGTACTTATTGCTCAACAGGCAAAGCTTGGCTCTGGCAGACTCATGGGGCCAAAGGGGGTGTCCGTGGACCAGAACGGTCATGTGATTGTGGTTGACAACAAAGCGTGTACAGTCTTCATCTTCCAGCTGACTGGCAAGCTCATCACCAAGTTTGGTAGTCGGGGCAATGGTGACAAGCAATTTGCAGGTAGTGACAGTTTAAGTGTAATTAGTCAAGTTTGTTTTCTATGTTAGTTTAAGTCCGTGTGTAATCCTTAAGTCCATCCTGTTGTTTCTATGTTCTTGTCTTGAAGGTCCACACTTTGCAGCAGTGAACAAAAACAATGAGATCATTGTGACTGACTTCCATAATCACTCTGTCAAGGTACTGACCAAACGTCACATTGATAAAAGAACACATTGAGTCCAGAATTACCAGTGTAAACAAATCCAGGGGAAGTTGAGGAGACATAAAGATAGATTCTGATATTCTTTCTCTGTCTCTCAGGTTTTCACCCCTGATGGAGAGCTGGTGTTGAAATTCGGCTCTAATGGTGAAGGAAACGGCCAGTTCAACGCTCCCACTGGTGTAGCCGTGGACATTAATGGGAACATCATCGTAGCTGACTGGGGAAACAGCAGAATACAGGTACAACAGTGCTGCACAGCAGGTGCAAACATGTAACGGTGAGAAACCAATTCTTTGGAAAATTAGTAAAACATTTCCTGTTCCTATTTTCCAACATTTGCAGGTGTTTGATGGTAGTGGTTCCTTCCTCTCCTACATCAACACGTCGGCCGACCCTTTGTACGGACCCCAAGGTCTGGCTCTGACCTCAGACGGACATGTGGTGGTGGCCGACTCCGGCAACCACTGCTTCAAAGTCTACCGCTACCTACAATGATGGAGGCTCGGATGGCGAAGAGGAGGGCAGTGAGGAGGGGTGGTCGGAGGGGAGCGGTCGAAGAGTCGAGATGGGATGCACGATGTCAAATTCAAGGAACTATTGCATGAACCTCTGTTGCTGACTTTAATGATGGAAGCAAGAAACAAAGAAAAGAGCCATAACTGCACCACAAGACAAGTTTGTATTGTTGTCTGTATTGGACCAAGTAAGATAATCAAAAAAATTTAAAAAAAGGAAAAAATGAACGAGGCGGTGACTCAAACCATCGAACCAAAATTCTGAAGAACCTTACATGGGTGGGAATGCGATCTCAACCACATGCAATGAGATCCACGATGCAAGATTGGAGGAAAAACAAGAAAAGATGGATTGTTGATGTCAAATTCTGAAAGGTCCTCTTTCTTCCAGGCTGGCATGAGGAGAACAACAGAGGAATGAATGACAACGGGCTTTAAAAAAGAACGAAGGAACAAATATAAGCTGCAAATAAAAGGATGAAGACACTGCTGGAAACCACTGCTTCAAAAACACACACTGGAGTGAATGATGGATGAAGGGATTGAAGAAGCAGCAAAGGTTTGAATGAATAAATAAAAGATGGTAATTTGGAGAGAGTGGAATGGAAAGTAGAAAGATTTCTACTGTTCCACCTTCTTGTACAGGTAAATAATGGTCAGTGAGCTAAAAGAGGTCTATGTCTCAGTTCAACATGATATACAACTTCACGCCACTACCACACACTTCACCTAGTCTTTGCACGGTAATTTACATTTGCACACCAACATCCGTGCTCACATTTGGAGGCTAGCTTTAGCTGCCAGAACTCAGTGGTTGCCAGTGTGCACTCGAGCACCTACAGGATTTTAAAATGGTCCGGCAATAGAGGAGGCCAGCTCCCAGCATAAATCTGTAAACTACTGTCTGTAAAATACTGGTGAAAGATAAAAAGTCAGTCTTACCCAGCCAAATTTCCTTTTAACTGTGATGAAGAAACGTTTGTAAAGTAAAAGACATGGACCGCTTTTAGCCTCTTGTCCATTGTTTGTACGTTAGGATTGTCTGAATATGGAATGTTTCTTTTCTTACTTGCCATATGCTAGTATTCTTTACAAGTCTTAGGCAATAGGTTCATCATTAGATATGATTGCTTGACTCTGATTCTGATTGTTTGAATGACTGATTCATTGGGTTGATTGCATCGAAGCGGCGACGTCTATCTATGCTTGGTTTGAGTGTTCATATATTTTTCCTGAAGCATCAAGAAGATTGCAAGGAGAAGGGAAAAAAAAATAACTTTAAATCTATCCTATATATTTGTGAGAATACCTTTAATAATATCATGTAAAATGTTCAAAATGATCAACATATTTGGAATCAGCAACATTTTTACACACTCACAGTTCTGCTCGCCATCTCAGTGACAAATGACCTGGAGGCCGTGGGGTGTGGGGGCACTCCGGAATGTGTCGATTCATTCCGCCATTAACCGAGGGTTCTAGAATGCATTGAGAATTCCGAGGAGTGCCGTCGTTTGCTTGTACAATTCCACGCGGTCTGCCATCTCCCATAGAAGAATACCTCAGTGTTCTAGAAGCATGCCTCTATGTGATTGTTGAACAACCCAACCCCCCCCCCCCCCAAAAAAAAATCCAAACGCCTGATTTCAACCATATAAGCTCCCGTTTTTACAAACACCTCATCCACACTTAAACTGTAAAGGACAGTTGCAAAGCATTTACAAAATTACTTCCGGAAAAGTGCTGTGTGTGATAGTACGGTAATTAATAATAATCATTATAATATGAAGCATTTACATAAATTATTCAATAGGCAAGAAAAGCAGTAAAGTTATTCAGCCGACCGTTGGACAGTTTAAATCAGCATCATTAATACACAGAAACTAAAAGAAGCTTGTGGTAGAGGAGCTGCTTGTGGTCAATTGTTTACACTATGTCATCTGTTGAAGCAGGAGTTAAAAAAAAAAAAATCAAAAACATGACTACGTTCACAACAGATGAAAGGTTTTTCATATTTATTTAAGTTATTAATTCTATTTATTTATTTATTTATTATTTATTTATTACTTATCCTCCTTAGGTATTTTAATGTTTATATCTTGCCATTTGATTGTGTTCCACCATGTGCATTGAAATTCTTAAGTGCCCATTATATTTCTTCTTTTTATACATTTCATCTGTTTAGTTTCATCAAAATATGATTGTTGGTGATTGCTACGTTTTGTATTGGCTGTTGTGAGTGGACAAATCAGCGTTTAAAATGTTATTCAATTTTCTTTTCTAAAAGTTGAAGGTTGTCGTGCTGTCGGATTCTCAATCTACCCAGTTTGCAAAAACAACTCATTAGCATTGAATTTCTGTTCGTAACCAATTGATTCTTTTGGTGCAAAATGAGTAAGTTAGCTACATTACAGTAAAATGGCTGACCGTGAAAAAAAAACTGAAGTGCTGCTGGTTTGGTCAGGAGGTTCATTTTGAAATCCTAACATTGTCTATTTTGTAAGAATGTGTGCAACTAAGCTAACACAATAGATTTTACTTGTTTGTAGACATTGGTTTCAGCGCTGAATGCTAACAAGACTTGTCACAGACTAGCTATAGTTTAAAATCTGTGCGCTAAGTGCATGTACAACTCAAACAATAGATTAAAATGAAAGTTGTGAGTCCCAAGACGAAAAAACTGCTAATGTTTTTGTTTTGTTTTTCGTCACTGTTCAGATTGTCTGTAAAAAGTACATTTCTGGCTTTGTTGAAATACCTGCTAGTTCAGATTTTTTGAAATTCTTGGCTCTATTGGTTGTTTCAACAAACTCGGACTGTGACTGTTTGCTGGATATTCAGCCTTAATGTCAATAATATGAATGTTGTTTCAAAGCTGATACAATGGAATTGCCTTCTGAGTAATGATTTGAGATTCATTGCAAACACACGTAAGTTAAGAGTTATCTTTAAACAGATATAATTAGCTCTAGTTTGCAGATCCATTTGAGGTCTTAACACTGAGAAATTAAGAAATTCCTTAACCAACACCACAGACACTTAATTTGTCATTGCAAGTGTTTACACATGGCTCAAGTGTGTCGTCGTCAGTTTGCACCATGACATGAACATTTCCGTTAATTTGCTCAACTTTTCTTTTGCCTCAAATAGATAGTAGTAGTATTTTGGAGTACATCTCTTACAGTACTGACCAGTTTCTTACACTGACTTGCCTGCTCTTTCTCTCTCTGTATTTACTATCTGTCATGTCTGTTCACTGTTATGGACTATCTCTTTAATATTCACACACACTCAACACTGAAATAAAGCATTGATTCCTAAATGGCAGCCATTTGTTTGTGGTTTGGTTTTGTCAAAACTTTGCATATAGAAAAGATCTTGATGGTAAAAAGAAAATATGAATTGTATTTTAATGTGTTTTATTACATTGTTATATTGCCAGCAGCGCCAAATGAAGCCTTACCCCAAAGGCAAATTGAGGTAGGGGACAATTTCTTTACGGCCCGAGCAAACAAACGAGAGTCAAATGCGGGATCATTAGCGGTTTGCTAAGATGCAAAGAACTCAAAGTCCTGTTTATTTTTCATACATGCACAGGACACACCTGTATCGACATCATTCTCCAACAAGACATCTGTGCGCGGTGAAGCAGGCAAAGGACAAAGCGCCATCACTTAACAGGAAGGTTTGTTTTTTCATCTACTCAAATATACTAAGGGCTATTTGTTGTATAGTTCTGCAGTACAAAAATTGCCCTCTAGATATTAGAAAATGTTTCTATTTGATAGTGGTCAATGTGTTTTCTGCCTTACTTGGAGGAGTATAAGTGTAAAATATGTGTGTGACAGTTGAGGTTCCTGTCACTATGCCTCCAATTGATCATGTGCCCTGGCTACTTGGCCATGGGGATGTCCCTTTGGGTGACTGGTTAGCGTGCATAACTCTTACTCGGGAGTCTGGTCCGCCTGGGCCCTCTTCACCTTGCCACATGTATAAGAAGTGTAATATGTGAAATAAAACAAAGTCTGTAGCCTATAGGATTTGGTTTATAATTGGCGTTGGGCATTGCATCGTCTGTCTTCAAGAAGATTGTGAGGTTTTGTTCAGTGGTTCTTAGTTAATACAAGTAATACGAGGGATCATTGTTGGAAAGTTCATCAGAATCAGCACAAGATGCTGTGTGTAAAAACACTTCTCTTTCCACACCGTCATGTCTGATCTTCCTCCACAGACCATGTTCTTCTCGTCTCTCAATACCACCTTTGGTCCTGCGCCCCACTCCTCCTCCTCCAACTCCTCCTTCGGTCCTCCCCTTGTGAACTGCGTGAGGACGACCACCGCCTCGTCCATCTTCTCCTTCTTCACCGGCACCCTCACCCTCCTCCTCCTCCCGCTCCACATGCTTGTTCTGTATGTGGGCGTCCAACGGCGGAGGCGTCGCAGCTCTGCTCACGGCGGGAGATCAGTCAACCACTCTGATGTCATCACCTACCACCTGGTCTCACTGGAAGTCGTCGCCATTTTGGGATTGATCATCTATTGCTACGGTGCTGTCACGCAAAACGCGACGATCGAAGTGGTGGGAACTTACATTTTCTGCTTTTTTTTCCCCGGTCAGAGTTTCTTTCAGTGCCTCATTTGCATGGAGCACTACCTGGCTGTTGTTCACCCCGTCACCTACCTGCGCTCCAGAGAAACAGGCGGAGTCCTTATCAGAAACATCAGCATTGGCTGCATTTGGCTGTTGTGCTGCGGATTAATGGCCACGAAGACTTTTTATCCCAATGGTTTTCCCACCACCCCGTTTATCTGCCTCTTGGGGTTTTCCATACTTATTGAAATCTTCTGTAGTCTGTCTGTTCTCCATGTGCTGATTCGTCCAGCACCTGGGGAGGCAGGCAGAGACAGGGATGTTGCCGGCCAATCAAAGCGCAGAGCTTTCTACATCATCATGGCCATACTGTGCGTGCAGTTGTTACGTTTTTGGGGATTTTTCATTTCTGTCGGCTTGTCCTATTTGATTTTGCTGCCCAAACATGTCTGTGCATTGCTGAGTTGTGGGATCTGGTTGACCCTGCCCAGCAGTCTGGTTCAGCCCCTGCTGTTTCTGCACAGAGCAGGAAAATCAGCATGCTGCAGGCAGAACAATGGATGAATCGGGATGGCTCAATGTACCAAGGTCAATTATGTTATAACCTGAGATGTAGAAGGTTTGAGGCTCCCTTTGTTTACCCCATGTTCATGATCTGGGGTCGGCCAGTAAGACGGTGCTCCAGCTTTTACCTCTTCTCTTCTGCTACCGTACCTAATGGGAGTCATTGTGCTGCTTAACTCTCTCCAAGTTTACTTGCTAACTTAAAACACTCGCGCTGTTAAATTTGCATGAGGCCTCGAGTTGTGTTGTCATAACTAAAAGAAGATTGTTTGATTTACTTCTTGCAGTCAGACACAACGAATAAACGGAGATCACCTCCAAAGATACCCATGGTGTGTTACTTTCTTTATCAATGTGGCTCCAGATCAGATATGAACCAACTCCATAAAACTTGAATGTTACCAATGTGACTGGAAAGGAAGGTTTCCTCACTCATGACCAGGCATTTCCAATAAATATTTATTCAAATCCCTGTTACAGCAAGCAAACAAACAGTCCAAATATCTCAGATACAGCATGGCTTTCAACATGTTGCCAGAGGACTACAGTTGAAAATTACGTAGCACATAGCATTGCCTGATTCTTGTATTTGACGCCTGTTATCAAATAAAGTTAGCTGCTAAACAATAAACGATCTAAAAACCAAAATGATACCTTCCAAAATGGCAGTCAGATAAATAAAGAACCTGCACAGAATGCTCTGCTACTGTAGCTTCTTTGAGCATGAAGCAGCAAGAGCTCATCCTTCTCGTTTCCACAGACATAAATCATCAATTACAATAATCTGTTAAAAAGGGCTCATCAATCACATTCATGTGGCCACACATTGTACTTCATATCAAACCATTCACATACACATCACATTCAGGAGCTGGGAATCGAACCATTGACCTTCTGCTCAGACGTGTCATTGTTTACCAGAATTCAGTTCCCATTCAGTGCAGCTACAAGCTTTTCAGTACATGAGTCTGACCTGAGCGGTCAGTTCCAGTGATTATTCTTAAAAAGTAAGAATGATGTGTTGATCCCTGACCAGTGTTGTATAAAGTACTTGAAAAAAGTAACTAAGTAAAAGTAGAAATACTATAACAAAAAATGACTTTGGTAAAAGTAAAAGTCACGTATAAGAAAATTACTTGAGTAAAAGTCTTAAAGTAGCTCACATTAAATGTACTTAAGTATCAAAAGTATCTTGTGAAAAAATATACTCAAGTATCAAGTACAAAGTATTTAGCATAAAAAGAAGCAAAACAACCACTTGTGTTGTTTTATTTCACTTTCAGGTGAATAGATGTGGAATGATAAAACCAAAAACACCTGAGCAAACATGTAGAGTGAGTTATTCAAGTGTCTTGTGACTGCCTGAGAACAGAACTATAAACTTTAAAGCAGGCGTCAGTCTGTTACCGTATGACCATTAGTGGCCCAGGCGTTTAGAAGAACCAGTCAGCCCGGTATTTGCAACAGGCAGCATGCGGCCGTGGTGCGCGGTAAAAACGAAACGTATCAATCGGCGCATGAGAGTGATCGATCCTGTTACGCATAGGATCTTTGGAGACGTCTCTCAGCAGCAGCAGGTCGTCGTAGTGACGGAGTGAATGCTTCTCTATCGCAGATTCAAATACTAGCCTTGTAATCGCTCAGGTATTTAATTGAACAGGCTTTCAGTGAATGAGGTCGAACCCCCGATGGCTTTCAGAGCACATGCGCATATTTGCACGCAAGCGATCTATAGCCTACAGGTAATTATATTTCTCTTTTAATTTGTAACGAGTAACGAGATGGCAAATACAAATGTAACTGAGTAAAAGTACATTTTTTTACTTTTAAATGTAGTGAAGTAAAAGTGAAAGTTGTCCAAAAAAATTCAACTCCAGAAAAGTACAAAGTATCCCAAAATATACTTAAGTACAGTAGTGAAGTATTTTTACTTCGTTACTATACAACACTGTCCCTGACCACCTGATCCCTTCCAGTCCTTGCTGAATAACCATAAGATAAGACACTTTCTGGTCACTGTACAAAGTCAAAATGATGGAAAAAAACAAACAAACATAAAACAGGAAACAGGCTTGGTTGGTCGTCAGCCATCCTCCTCCTCCTCCTCCTCCTCCTCCTCCTCCTCCTCCTCCTCCTCCTCCTTCTTTCAGACCATCTGGTTACTGAAAAGGACACAGAGGACAGTCCTTCATTAACAGAGCAGAGCCAGGACTCCAGCGCTCTCTACTGGCTGATGATAGCAAGTGCACTGACCTCTGCCTCTGGTCTGTGGTGTTCTTCCTCCAGAAGTAGGATCGCTCTGCAAAGGGAGCAGAGGGCAGATACATAAAATAAAATTCATTTATTTTCATTTCTCGAGACATGAAACTCATGATTCCTTTCATGATTATATTATAGCAACTCAGAGAAAAGACTGACTTTTGACCACGAGCTCCAACACTTCCTGACGCAGGGTGATTTCGTCTCTGCGGACAGTGCAGGTGTAGATGCCGCTGTCATCGGGGCGGGGGTCACTCAGGGTCAGAGTGAGACCATTGTCCTCCATCTGGGAATCGTGCAGGAACCCTGGCCCGTTTGGACTGAAGTCATACCGGTAGACGACCTTATCACGCATTAATTCCACTTGATCACGTTGATCAGGAGCTTTGAAAGACAAGTCGAGACAAGTTTACACACCATCCGTTGGACAGAATTTGACAGATTGCACTCGTGTCGGTCTGTTAGCAGGTTCCAAAATCATCACGTGTTTCTTCCCAAATTTGTTTCAGTGATTTTACTTTATCACAATCAGCCTTATTGATCATTGAAACCAGGTGATCAGGAAGGTGCACACAGCAAACAGACACAGCTGGAGGAGTTAGTTAGAGAAAGAGAAGCTTCTACTGTGTCACCAATCACTACTAACCTCTGTCTGAGAGCTCCACTACTGCAGTTTGGCCTTGTTTCACACAGTTACTTACACATCTCATGCTAACACATCGATTAATATTAATGTTTAGATTCATGAGAAAGTTAGTATCTAACTTAACTTGCTATTTCTACCATGTTTCTAACTGAATGTGTTTTTGTATGTATATCAAAAAGACATACAGTATAAAAGACAAATGTAATATGTACAACACAATGTATGTACTTATTTCTCTAATTAACAGTGTTCTTATTAATGCATTTCTGTTTCTGCTCCATTAATTGCTTCTTTGTGTATTTATCTATTATCAATTGTGTTGTTTTCTTTGTCTTTTATTTGCGTGGACGAGGCTACAGTCGACACACCAATAACGGTGACAACTCACAGACTTTACCTGAGCTTGTCTTGGAAAAAGAGTGAGAGTAGAAAAAAGCAAAAGAGCAGCAGAGATGTGATCTGAAGGGAGAGAGAAACACAGTAGAAACACACTGATTGGCACCCATCTG
Organism: Decapterus maruadsi; assembly: GCA_030347415.2. NCBI lineage: Eukaryota > Metazoa > Chordata > Actinopteri > Carangiformes > Carangidae > Decapterus > Decapterus maruadsi. Next base: position 2,236,261 of record CM064898.1, read on the forward strand.
ATTTAGATGTTCAGGCAAAACACAACACGCTCCACAACCAGAGACGTTTAATATTAACTCACCCGTACTTATATGACCTTAACAGGTGAAGATCAAAAAGCTGCCTGAAACACATTCATTTTGGTGAAGTTTTATAAACCACATCTTTTAACCATCCTTACACCAGCCCCCACAGGAAGAAGAGGGGATTGCAGTTTTTTGAACGCGGAAGTGAGATTCACTCGGCTTCACTTCTCAGACCAGCAACTGCCCCCTTGGGCGGAACTCGCTCCCTGTTTCAGAACAACGATCCAGGTGTGAAAGCACCCTAAAACTGCAGTTGAAGTGCAGACCTCGGCGGTGGTGAACAAAAATATTCATCTATTCTATTCTATTCGTCATTTCACTAGATGTAGCAATGTTTTTTTCACCAGGGCAATGACCTTGCAATCATCCACCACTGTTGTGCCTATTGTTGTGCCGGATCTTTCCTTCAGCTCCCGCATAGGAATGCCCTCTTTCACCTGCACAGTATACTGTAGCTAAAATGAGGAATACCTTCTCCCAGAGTAAAGCGGAGAGTCTGCATTCCCAGTCCATATGCATTAAAGGGATAGTTCAACATTTTGGCAAATTGGCCCATCACCATAACCCCTATAGTCATAGCAGTAGGTTCGTTACCTTTAATTGTAGGTGCAAGCTATTTTCAGTACAGCGGAGCAGAGCCGTGAGCTGCTCAGAGCCATGCTATGGAAGCTAAGGGAATTTCTTGGTTTCCCTCATTAAACTCATCAAATACACAATCCCAAAACTACACAGCGCTTTTGTAGACAAGTTGTGAGCTGCACAACCACCACGCTATGAGATAATAACGGAACGATACGAAACAGAGCCGTTTTCGAGGTAAATACAGGGTAAATACGGAGACTGCTTGCTGAAAAACTGTCCCTGAACGCAACGCGCATCAGCGGTTTTGCATGAATTTACCTCTGAAACGGCTCCGTTTCGTATCGTTACGTTATTATCTCATAGCGTGGTGGTTGTGCAGCTCACAAGTTGTCTACAAAAGCGCTGTGTAGTTTTGAGATTTTGTATTTGATGAGTTTAATGAGGGAAACCAAGAAATTCCCTTAGCCTCCATAGCATAGCCCTGAGCAGCGTGCAGCTCCGCTCCGCCGTACTGAAAATAGCTTACACCTACAATTAAAGGTAACGAACCTACTGCTATGACTACAGCGATTATGGCAATGGGCCAATTTGCCAAAATGTTGAACTATCCCTTTAAATAACTATAATTTGAATATATTTCACAGGTAAAGTAACAAAACATGTGTCAGTGTCTGAAATATGGATCAAGCTGTACATCTGTGAACTGACCTGCTTTGGGACCATTGACAGACTGATAGCTGAAAATGGCCGTCTTGGCTCTGAAGCCACGTTGGGTGGGTTCAGAGCCAAGACGGAACCACTCAACGACGTCGCCTGGATTCAGCCCGGTTGTAATCCGGGATGCCAGCTCCACAAACGACACCCTCCCGCTCACGATGATCTTGCGGACTGAAGCAACAGATGAAAAAAAGCAATGACAGGAAGGTTGTGTCTCTTCACATCTAAAAGGTGCAAAATGTGAAGCAGAAATGGAGCAGAACGTCTCTCCACCTCTTCAGTGTGCTGCTGACTGACATCTAATAATTAGGAGAGATTAGGAAAATGCAAAAAAAAAGTATGCAAACAAGATAATTGAGAAAAGTTTATGAGCAACATACCTGCCCTGGTCTTCTTCCAATAATGAAATACAGCCATGACAATGAGGATGGTGACGAGACAGCCAAGCAGAAAAACATCCCAGGAACCAGAGAACCTGTGTCCAGATGTTTCTGCGAACAAGATAATACTTCATGATCCACTTTTTATTGCTTTAACTTACAAATAACATTACTTTGACCTCTGGTCTCTAACTGAAGCTCTAAGATGTGTTATCTGCAGCAGAACCAGGGGCGTCATGCAACCCAAAGATTGGAGGGGGCACAGTGAATGTGAGTGAGCTATTGCACGCGAAGCGCACAAACAAAATGTTTTTGAGGTTGCCGTCAAATCACTTATTTTGGGCACTTATACAGGACTCTAAACTAGTATTTGTTAGTTTATTTTTAGAGAACAGCACAATGAAAAATGTTTAAGTTAAAGTAGTTAGTGTTCAAGTTGTCTCTGTGCTGCCCAGGGACAGGTCAGGACAGTCTGGGGACAGACAGCTCTGAGATGCACCATGAGACAGTGACAGGTCTGTAGCTACGTCTTGACCAGCTGATCAGCTGCAGCAGAGGAGACGCAGCTGTTCTCAGCTCCAACCAGCACTTTTTTTTTTTATTGAGCTCCGGTAGCGACCGGTTGAAATACGGGAGGATACTATAAACCGGCGCAAACCGGTGTGTTTATTAAAGCTTGGTCGCCGCCCGCGCGGAGGCACCAGGTCGGTTGCTGCGTTGATGAAGTTAAGAGGCTGCTTTCAAACTCTGCAATGATCAGTGTCTGTGGCTTTTTGCCTCGTTGCTCACTAGTCAGCGGTGTTTTAGCGATGTTACAGGCTGAGGCCAGGAGGCTACAACAGGTAACAGCGTTGTCTCCTCTCACCTCTCTCTGTGATCAGTGCCCCCTCAAAGCGGTGCAACTCGGTGGACGTCACCGTGGTCATTTAAATGCGGGGAAAATACAATGTGTGAACGGGTGGGAAAGCGTGTGTCATACGCCAAATGCGTGAAACTTGAGAGCCCTGAAGGCTGCAGGTCCCCAAGCACAGACTGATGCAGGTGTAACGGTGTGCCACAGTCATGAGGGACCGGTGAGGTGAAGTGACGGGTTGTGGCGGTAGCGGTACCAGAAGTAAAACTCACTCACCCTTAAAAGACGTGCTAACCAACCTGCCAAGTGGTTGTCAACCTCTTGGCGAAGCAGTTAGCATCGTCGCCTCCAGTGCGGGAGGTCGTGGGATCGATCCTCGCTCAGGGCAAGTTCGAACCCAACAACATCGGTCACACAGGCAAGGTGCGCTGTGCGCATCAGGTCGGAAGAGACCACATTCATTAAAAGGAGGGGGGTTGTGATTTTTGGAAATGGCAATGATGTCTTTTTGAGATGGACTATGACATTATTTGAAATATATTTCACTAAATATGACCACGGATCATAGCTAGATAGTAAAAATATATGTAGCCTAAGGTAAAGTAAGTAGCCTAACAAAAAGAAACTAAAAAAAAAAAAAAAAAATCCCTCAAATCTGAGGGGGCACATGCCCCATCCGTTTCTATTGGCATGACGCCGCTGGCTCTAACCCACATCAACAGTTGAGGTGTTAGGGTTTTGCTCCTGACCTTTCACAACCAGCTGTATCTGTGCCTGGTTCACAATTGATGATCCATTACGCAGGGTGCAGTTGTAGATGCCGCTGTCACTCATTTGTGGTTCATGTAGAATGAGGCTGTCGTCACTCCATGATGTACGGCCTTCAAACTGTTTGTTTAGGTTGGCTTTCAAGTCGCGCCCCTGCTCTTGAATGTGGACACAGTTGGGACTGAGGTCATCACGGGAAACCACAACTGTTGAAGTTGTTTTATCATAATCATTAAAGCCGCAGGGCAGGATGGCGGCCATTGCTCCGACAAAGACAAACACGTGTTCTACAGCTGTAAAACAAACAGCAGGTATTAGTGATAATATGTGTCTGAATCCAGAGAAAAGAGGCCACGAGAGCAGCAGAGGTTCAACACAATATTTAGTTCCAACAATGAGCCACAATTCTTAATTCTCTGAGTGCGGTTTCATTTCTGATGACCTGATGTCTCATTTCATTTTTTTTTCTCTAGCGTGCATAATATACATTTACATCTCTAAATACTCTAACCCACATCAACAGTTGAGGTGTTAGGGTTTGCTCCTGACCTTTCACAACCAGCTGTATCTGTGTCTCGTTCACATCCAGCTGTATCTGTGTCTCGTTCACAATTGATGCATTACGCAGGATGCAGTTGTAGATGCCACTGTCACTCATTTGTGGTTCATGTAGAATGAGGCTGTCGTTACTCCATGATGTACGGCCTTTGAACCACTCATTTTGGTCGATGTACCGGTCGCGCCCCTGTTCTCGAGTGTGGACAAACTTGGGATAGAGGTCATCACGGGAAACCACAATTTTTGAAGTTTGCGGATCATAACCATTAAAGCCGCAGGACAGGGTGGTGGTTGTTGCTCCCACAAAGGACACCACTTGTCTGACAGCTGAAAGACAAACAGCAGTTACTACTGGTTCCATTAGTGATAATATGTCTGAATACAGAGAAAAGAGGCCACGAGAGCAGCAGAGGTTCAACACAATATTTAGTTCCAACAATGAGCCACAATTCTTCATTCTCCGAGTGCGGTTTCCTTTCTGGTGACCTGATGTCTCATTTCATTTTTTTTTTCTAGCGTGCATAATATACATTTACATCTCTAAATACTCTAACCCACATCAACAGTTGAGGTGTTAGGGTTTTGCTCCTGACCTTTCACAACCAGCTGTATCTGTGTCTTGGCCACTTCCCGTCCCGGTTCATGCAGGGTGCAGGTGTAGTTGCCGCTGTCACTCATTTGTGGTTCACGTAGAATGAGGCTGCCGTCACTCCATAATGTACGGCCTTTGAACCGCTCGTTTTGGTTGACGTACCAGTCGCGTCCCTGCTCTTGAATGTGGACACAGTTGGGACTGAGGTCATCACGGGAAACCACAACTGTTGAAGTTGTTTCATTATAATCATTAAAGCCGCAGGACAGGATGGCAGGCTTTCCTCCCACAATGGCCTTCACGTACCCTACAGTTGTAAAACAAACAGCAGTTACTACTGGTTCCATTAGTGATGTCTGAATACAGAGAAAAGAGGCCATGAGAGCAGCAGAGGTTCAACACAATATTTAGTTCCAACAACGAGCCACAATTCTTAATTCTCCGAGTGCGGTTTCCTTTCTGATGACCTGATATCTCATTTCATTTTTTTTTCTAGCGTGCATAATATACATTTACATCTCTAAATACTCTAACCCACATCAACAGTTGAGGTGTTAGGATTTGCTCCTGACCTTTCACAACCAGCTGTATCTGTGCCTGGTTCACAATTGATGATCCTTCACGCAGGGTGCAGTTGTAGATGCCGCTGTCACTCATTTGTGGTTCATGTAGAATGAGGCTGTCGTTACTCCATGATGTACGGCCTTCAAACTGTTTGTTTAGGTTGGCTTTCAAGTCGCGCCCCTGCTCTTGAATGTGGACACAGTTGGGACTGAGGTCATCACGGGAAACCACAACTGTTGAAGTTGTTTTATTATAATCATTAAAGCCGCAGGGCAGGATGGCGGCCATTGCTCCGACAAAGACAAACACGTGTTCTACAGCTGTAAAACAAACAGCAGGTATTAGTGATAATATGTCTGAATCCAGAGAAAAGAGGCCATGAGAGCAGCAGAGGTTCAACACAATATTTAGTTCCAACAATGAGCCACAATTCTTAATTCCCAGAGTGCGGTTTCCTTTCTGATGACCTGATGTCTCATTTCATTTTTTTCTAGCGTGCATAATATAGGCCTACATTTAAATCTCTCCAAAATGTGCAGAGCAGCCAGCCAAATGGCACTGTGTGTGTTTCCGCATTCTTAGGTCTGCCACCTACTGCTCAGAATGCGGAAACACAAGAGTCACCCGCCGCTGCTGCCCAATGACACGGCGTAGTCACATGGCGGCCATATTGGGACGGGCAACTCTCTCCCTCAGAGCATTGCGCCTGTGTATGGTGCATCAGTTTTTGTCCGATTTCCTGTTTTTTTTTTAATCATGTATTTTTTTAATAAGAGTAACATTATGCAAATAGTTTAAGTAATAGCTGGTTTACTTTTCACAGAGTTATGAATCGTTTTTTGGTTGTTTTTTTTTTAGTAAAGATGACTGGGAAGTTGCCCGTCCCAATATGGCCGCCTGTCCGATCCACCCGGATCCACCCCATTGCTGAGTAGACTGGTAGCGCAGTCAAGCAGGAAGTGTACTGTCGACGACTCGAGTTCAGGGACAGGACAGACCATCGATGTTCTAGATTCTTCTAGAACAATATGTTAAATTCATATTTCTATAACACATACAAGGGACAGACAGACCGCGGATATCGCCCAGGAGAACTGACTTCATCGAGTGGCTTTAAGGAATGACGTCGAGACTTCGATGACTAACGGCTTCGGCTCGTGGTGTTAGGCAGCTAACGTTAGCAATGGAAACCTGCAAGCTAACTGGCTAACTCGGTAGCTAGCGGCTAAGCGGCAGGAGGGTGGTGGCTCCTCCCGGCCCACCGGTCCAAGCAGGTAACGTTAGTGAGATACGGTTCTGGGGCTGGCGGGTGGACGGAGCTGCTGCTTACAGGCTGGGAAACGATAGTATGACCTTTATCGGTCGTTTTTAATTGTTTTTTCTCGGTGGGTCACTGCCCAGAGTTGATGGTGTTCAGATGAAACTCGACTGTAACTGATAAACTGTGCGGGTCCAGCTCGATCCGTAACACAGTGTTCATTCAAAAACTGGGGTTTAATCCTCCCCACATGTTAATTTCTACAACTCCCGAGTAGAATTGTCCGAATGATTAAATAACCTCGCAAACATAGCAGAAATCGGTCGTATTGTCGCTTACCTTGCGCTTGCATCTTGGTTGATGGCTTCCCTCGTCCTGATATTCATAACGTTACAGGTTATGTTTGTGGGGATTCCACAATATAAAAGTTAGGAGGGGCCCCGGGGGCGTGGAATATGTCCAGCCAGGGGCGTGGAATATATGGTGGAAGGACTAGTTGTCTAGCCTCGGTTCTGTTGATTAGGCAAATAAATTAATATATTCAGGTGCTTTAAATACCGTTTATACTGTACCTATGATTGTCTTTGGATGTTTCTATGCAATGTAAGAGGAAGTTCAACAAATATAGCGTGTGCAACGACAGTAAATGTATAGTATTTATAAACTTATCAGATGTAACCCTGTCGTTTGTTTATCTGCTCAACAATGTTTGTTTGTTTGTTTGTTTTTACAAAATAAATGTGATTATTAAACTGTAATCCCTTGTCTCTGTGTTGTTATTGTTGTCAATTCATCTACGTCACAGCAGCAGGAAGGTGACACGAGGAAAACAAGCTATAGCAACATGTAACAGTTAGATCAAACCTATGCAGTTTTTGTGTCCTTGTTTATCGCTGTATAACATAAGACAAGGAGGTTTATTCTGTAACTACAGCTGAAGTCCTCGGGTACACACAGGCCGACCACGATTCTGATGCTGTTTACTCACCTAAACGTGTTTTTAAAACTCTGAGTCGACACAGCGAGTTATGACAGCACGTGTTGGTTTCACACATGTGGGGCTAAATGAATGACAACCATGTACTTCCTGGTTAGCCGCATACATAAAAACTACTTTAGCTACGGCTTCTCTCTTTCCCTTCGCGTCTTCCCTCTGTTGCTCCGTGTCCCTGATCGACCAATCCTCTGCCTCATTTACTGATGATGCCACATGTAATAAGTTTAGCCGTTTCTGCTCTGGAAATTAATTACGGTAGTTAGCAGTTAGCTTAGCTGGCGGCCCGTGCTCAGTGCCGACCGGTGCTAACCTAGCTTAGCCACCGCTGGTGACAGTAACTAAACAAAGATTGTTATTCACGGCGGCATTAACGACCCCCAACTGGTCAGATGATGGATGTATGGGTCAGATAGGTCAGATCACAAACGTTTACGTTGAATCAGTGAGTAACTTCGCCCAAACAAACCACTGTAGTATTTTTTTCTCGTTTCTCGCTCTTTTTTTAAAACCAAACTTTATTTAAATTCGTCAGCATTGACAAACATAAATAACATTGAACAGAGTTGTTGTCCGAATTGCTTTCCCCCAAAGGATGTTTTACAGATTTTCAGTGAAAAAGAAATAAACAAAAACATACAGCAAAGTTACTGAAACCATGGAAACCACCGGAAGAGCAGAACCGCCCCCCCTTATTATCTCCTATCTTTTCTCTCTCTTTTTTTTAAATTTATTTTTATTTTTTTATTTATTTATTTTACAAGCAAACTTCTTATGTAGCCTACCAAAGATGCTATAGGTAATGCTTGTCTGTAGCCTATGTTTATTTTGCTTTGCACTGTACTACGCCAAGTGTTTCTGTAAATGTAATTGTCAATAAAAAAAATATATATATTTAAAAAATTGACGTTCGGAAAGGGTAGGTTAGATATTCTAGTGAAAGTCTTGTTTTCTGTAAACCATTTTCTTTGTAGTTTTTCCTCCTTTTTGATTAGAAAATAAAATAAAAAGACCTGCTAAATGGTTATTTCACCCAAAGTCTGTCTCTTTGTTGCTAGAGCATGAAGAGATATTAGGACTGTGATCTGGGGTCGTCCACTGCCGTTCCAAGGCTCAGATCTAAACATGGTAAAACCTAATCTGATGTCACACAAGGTTTAACAGGCACGTTTCAAAATGGGTCAAATGTTGAATGAATGGCTTGTGTGAAAACTAAACAAAATGTGCTGATTGTTTTATCTGATATTTACCACCTCACCTGGTGTCTGCACTCAGTAGCACCTTCCGTCATAGCCTGTACAAAATGCGTGGTCTTTATAAGGAAGTGGTGAGGCTCGGGCCGTGATACTTCACAATTCAGACTGACAAGATGACGGTTTCATCTCCCCCTCCGCTGCTCGGTGAGTTTATCCCACATGATCTACATTTATTTCAGTTCCCACAGGGATACAGCTCCACTGGTAGTGCAGATACCACCTCTCTACTTTGAATTGTGTAATCCAGTGATTTGTTGTTGTTTTTTTTTACTTTAGGCTACTGTTTTCAGACGAGTTGTTAACACCAAACCTGAGAATGAACATTGTGATTCTATGCTTCTTTGAGGATTTTTAGTTGATAAACGCCATTTTGAAGGCAGTTATTAATGCATTTCACTCATTGTGCAATTAAAAGGTTAATCTTAAAACTTATACTGTTGCTGCACTACACAGTCAGTTTTCTTTTGCTTTGGCCTACAGAGGTTCTATACTTTGAAATTCTCATCTTCATGAAGCAAAAGTATCTTCATCCCTCATTAGTTTTAGGCTGAAAGCCATACTAGCCATAGTTTCTTTTTCCATTATTACTTATATACTCACCCACTCAAACACAATCTTTTTACACTTAAACATATGCATGACTTTATAACTAACTAACTAACTAACTCTTTTTGTTATAAATAGGTACTTGTATTGCTTTCTTTTTTGTTGTTGTTTGTTGCTTTCTTTTTGTCGTTTTTTGTTTTTTAATTTGTATATCTTTGCATATTTTTTGGAGAGGTGTTTCTTATAAGCCCATATAGGGTTTTTAACCTCTCCGGCACTTCTATTCTTGCCTCATTTATGTTTTTGTATTGTCCTTGTTTTTTATGGTGCAAATATATTAGACCAAAAAAAGGTGAAACTTTATCAGTTACGGATTGAAGTGATCCATCTACTTGTTACATAAATGTAATTGTTGAGGGAGTTCTGGACATTTCATAAGCCACTGGCGATTGATTGATTGATAGTCTGTTTAAGGAAGAGGGTAGACAATACTTTTATATAGGCCTAACATAGGCAGGTTTTGACCACAAATTGTGAACATTCAACAGAAGTGAAATGTGTGACAACTGTCTTCACACAGGAAACCTCAGATGGACGCATACATGTGTGGCCAGCATGAATGTCTAAACTTAGTCTGGGGTCCTTTGACTTGATGGCTTAGTTTCAGTCCTGACATCCAGTGTTAAATGTTGGACCTTAAATCCATTAATGTCCAGCAATAAGTTTGTTGTACATGGACTCTAGTCAAGTTCTAGGTTAAAGCTGAAAGGAGACCAACCACATGGGCACTGGGTGGATAGACAACAGGTTAGTCAGTTTTATCAATTTAAAATGAAGGTTATGGCAAATTAAATCAAATCCATTTATTAAATCTCTGCATGCTTTATGTGATAAGATAACACAACATAATATTAATACATAGGAGATGTGAAGTCAGCATTTCCTGATGGCAACTCTGTGGTTCTTCATTGCATGTTGACCACAGCAACATCCGCAGGTACAGGAAATAATACAACAACCCCCAACCTTCCTGTGTGAAAGCCCCCTGTGTTCTTCTTTGCATGTCTGCACAGCCAACAAAGCATGATTAAAACCTAACTGGTGTTGATGGCCAAAACCCTCTGGCCTTCTACTGGATGCAGTTTGTGGCTTCTGAGGCGTAAATGTTGTATTGATAATGACTAAGCCATATAGGGTAATAACATTTGAGGGGTGGGTAGAGGACATGACAGGATAACTGCTGCTTCTTACTGATTGGAGGTTTAGGGTCTTACCGGATGAGCTCCAGACCACAGACCTTCTGGAATAACCATGTACTTCTCTTGCAGGCCTGGTTGTTGTTCTGCTGCTGTCCCCACTCACAGTCTGCGCAGGTGAGCTTATAAAAGTCAAGCATTGTTGTAAAGAATCTAATCACTGCCGGTCTGCCGGTGATAATGAGAACATATTTCCTCGTCCACTCCCAGTCTTCTTGAGCGCAAGTCCAAACCGTCTGCAGTTCCTACCAGAAGAGACCGTCACTCTGAGCTGCGACGGACACCAGACCATCAGATGGACAGTGAAGAGGACAACACAAAGGAGGACACAGGCCTGTGGAGAAGATTTCGGGATTCATCTTGGCGTCTCTTGCATCATCTCAGACTTGTTCTCGTCGGACAGTGGCGTTTACTGGTGTGAAGACAACAGTGGGCAGAAGAGTCCTGAAGTCACCATCACTGTGTCAGGTACAGAAACTAGATTCTGACTCCAACAACCCTGTTGGGTTACTGGCGTATTGGGGTCAAAAGGTGACACTTGTGTTTAATGTATTTTGTACAAGTTCAATATCCTGTATTACACTTGTTCTCTAATGCTTTGGATCATTGGAAACAGAAATTACATTCTCAAAACAACACGGACAAACCTCCAAACCACTTGGCAACTGTTCACAACAGAATTGTATTTCTCCTTCATTTCATCAAATTGCAAAAGTCTTTGTTCACCTTTGTAACAGGTAGCTGCAGTTAGCACAAATTCCAAGAGAATAGGCCTTATTGATCTAAACTGATTCCCAGTCTAATGGTTGTTGTTCTCTTGGATGGACTGACTCTGTTGTTTAGATGTGATCCTGGAGATTCCCCTGCTTCCTGTGACCAGAGGAAGTGATGTCACGCTGCGTTGTAGAGCCAAAGATACGACCATCGGCAAAGCTTATTTCTTCTTGAACGGCGTTGTGATCGGGTCGGGACCTAACGGAGTATTTACCATCGGCAAAGTGCAACAGACTCAGGACGGTCTCTACTCCTGTTCCACTGACCTGATTGGACAGTCTCCACGGAGTCGGCTGAGGGTCAGAGGTCAGTAAACAAACATCCACTTCCTGTATTTTATTATATGACTGTCAAGCGTAATCTCACTGCTTTTCTGCTGCTTCCTCCTACAGATCTTTCTCCTCCCACCACTCCCAAGCTCTCCACACCTCCCCCTCCTCCCCCCCTCACCTCTTCCATCTCTCCAGCTACAGATCCATCTCCTTCCACCACAGACCTCCTCACCCATCTCCATTCTCCAGCTACACATCTTCCACCTCCAACCACCTCCAACCTGTCCACACCGTCTCCTACTGCCCCTTCAGCCATCTCCTCGGTCCTCCTCCCGGTCGTAGCAGGTCTGACGTCACTGGTTGTTGTGGTTTCGTTCCTGGTTGGAGGCCTGCTCCTCTGCAAGAGACAAACAGGTATGAAGGTTGTTCCCACCAGGATTATAACTTTGATAATAACCCAGCAGCCTGCATTCAATGATGCTATTGCTTGATACAACACCACTCTTTGCATAGCCTCTAGGGGAAATTCATGCAAAACCGCTGATGCACATTGCCTTCAGGGACAGTTTTTCATCAACAGTCTCTGTATTTCCCTCTAAAACAACTCTGTGTGGTAACGTTGTGTTATTATCTCATAGTGTGGTGAATGTGCAGGTCACAACTTGTCCACCAGAGCGTTGTGGAGTTGTTGGATTGTGTATTTGATGAGTTTGATGAGGGAAACCAAGAAATCCCATGAGCCTCCGTAGCGTAGCTCTGAGCAGCTCACGGCTCTGCTCCGCCGTTCTAAAAACAGCTTGCACCGACAATTAAAGGTAACGAACCTACTGCTACAGTATGACTATAGGGATTATGGTGATGGGCCGATTTGACTAAATGTTGAACTATCCCTCCTATAGATACTGTGTCCTTGTATTAACAGTTGACGTTTCTCTCAGTCCTCTGAGATGCTTGGAGTGAGTCCTCTAGGTTTGGGGAAGTTCCAGAAGTGAGGGTTGGATGAACAATGAGTCTGTCGTACCTGATGTATGCAATGTTCCCTTTGCTCCCTTCTGCCTTCATGGCAGGGACGAGTTCCTTTCTCTTCAGGCGTACGGCTTCAGGATAATCCTTGTTGAGGAATATGTTAGCACCTTTCAACCTGTGTCTTAAACCTCCCGTTACAGGCCTGCTGATGCAGCTGCTGTCTGGACTGGCATTTTCAGCAGGTGAGCGCCTTCAACCTTAATCAACACCGCCCTCTAGTGGCGGGGAACACCAACAACATTAGGCAGCAGTTGCATCCCAAAGCACAATCACAGCACGATACCTTGTAGCTCTAGTGTAGTTGTTATTTTTAGTAGTTTTTGTATCTATATTTACTCATCTTGCAGTCTTTAGTGTCACATTATTCTCATTTGTGTCAGTTTTTACTCATTTGAACATGAAGACAGTCTTCACACAGACGTCTTTCAGACCTTTGGCTCTTGACTAACCATGTCCTGCTGCTGCTGCTGCTGCAGGTCTGGCTGTTCTGCTGCTGTCTGGACTCACCATGTCTGCAGGTGAACCGACGGAAGACAAATGTTATCCCAAAGAAATCAGTCACTTTCACTTTGAGAAAGTATTACAGCATTTCCACTGTTCAGCCTCCGCCTGTCTCTGTCCTTTCCTGTAGACGTCTTCCCTCCTTTCTCTGTCCCTGTGCAGAGAGTGCTCTGCCATGTAGTCGTGGTCTGTCCGTACTGCGTCTCAACCGTCCTGATGATATCCATCTACTGTGGCAGGAGGACAGGTACCATGTCTGATCCTACGGTTTGTTTATTGTGCTTATGAAATGAACATAAATAAATGACCTCCTCCCACAGGAAACAAACGACACATGTCCATCAAGCTGAACGAGCGTGTTCGAAGAGAAGAATATGTCAACGTCTCTAATGATGTCACCACTGAGCATGACTTCTGAACTAAAGAGGCTGGACTCAATAATAATGATGATAATAAACAAAATTGAAGCTCTGGGATGTCTTAAAAACAAATGGTCACCTTCCCTGCTGCTTTATTGATAGTTTTGCTTGTGTGCCACTTTTGATTTCAGCAACAATGAAAGATTTGTCAAATTAAATTTTACTGTTTATTAGATGAAAGAAAATTGATAATAAAGACAATATCAATAATCTAAGTGTTTTTTTTATTAATTTCATGTATTACATAGCTATTATACCGTGGACTTTCAAAAATACAGAGGTTTCTTTATAATCATTTCTTCAAAAATATATCTTATTGTAAATCCAGCTTTTATACAGTAGATGAGTTTATAGCTTCTTCAGCCTTAAGAAGCTATATGTAAATAAATCATAGATCCTGACTGAACTTTCCCTCCTTTATGGGATTTCATGTGCATCTCCAAATTCTCCAGCTCCATAAATGTTTCCCCACAAACACTGCAACCAAATGGCTTCACTTTTGAATGGACTCTTGTGTGAAACAAAAGACTTAACTTTTTGGTCAATCCTTTTACACAAATAGCACAAACAAATGGTTTCTCCTATGTGTGGACTCTCAGGACTCTCATGTGGTCATTTAGTTTCCCTCTTTGAGTAAATTGTTCACCACAGGTTGCACAGTCAAATGGTTTCTCTCCTGTATGGACTCTCATGTGGTCATTTAGATTCCCTCTATGACTAAATGTTTTACCACAGGTAGCACAGTCAAATGGCTTCTCTCCTGTATGGGTTCTCATGTGGGTTGTAAGAGTCCCTCTTTGACTAAATTTTTTACCACAGGTAGCACAGTCAAATGGCTTCTCTCCAGTATGGACTCTCATGTGGTCATTTAGTTTCCCTCTTTGACTAAATTTTGTACCACAGGTAGCACAGTCAAATGGCCTCTCTCCTGTATGGGTTCTCATATGGGTTGTAAGACTACCTCTTTGACTAAATTTTTTACCACAGGTAGCACAGTCAAATGGCTTCTCTCCTGTATGGGTTCTCATGTGGGTTGTAAGAGTGTTTTTATCACGAAATTTTGTACCACAGGTAGCACAGTCAAATGGCTTCTCTCCTGTATGGGTTCTCATGTGGGTTGTAAGAGTCCCTCTATGACTAAAATTCTTACCACAGGTAGCACAGTCAAATGGCTTCTGTCCAGTGTGGACTCTCATGTGGAGTTCAAGATGCTCTCTTCTGCTACATTTTTTACCACATGTAGGACAGTCAAATGGTTTCTCTCCTGTATGGGTTCTCATGTGTCTCTTCACTTTTGCTTTTGTACAAAATTTTCTACCACAGGTAGCACAGTCAAATGGCTTCTCTCCTGTATGGACTCTCATGTGTAGCTTCAAAATTGAGAGTTTTTTAAATGTTTTCCCACACTCTGAGCAGCGGTGAGACTTCTTACCAGTCTTACATTCTTCATCCCTCACATGAACAGCTTCACTGTTCAAACCTGACTCCGGTACTACGGTTTCTTTCCAGTCATCATCACTGTCTTCAGCTTCAGAGGACGACTCTGAGACCTCATTATCTGGATCTGGTTGAAGATCTTCAGGTTGATCTGAGATCCTGGCTGGTTCAGATCCTGGCTGGTTCAGATCCTCCACAGTCTCTCCTGTATGGACTCTCATGTGTCTCTTCAAAATTGAGGGTTTTTTAAATGTTTTCCCACACTCTGAGCAGCGTTGAGACTTCTTACCAGTGCTACGTTCTTCATCCCTCACATGAACAGCTTCACTGTTCAAACCTGACTCAGGTGCTCTGGTTTCTCTCCAGTCATCATCACTGTCTTCAGCTTCAGAGGACGACTCTGAGACCTCATCATCTGGATCTGGTTGAAGATCTTCAGGTTGATCTGAGTTCCTGGCTGGTTCAGATCCTCCACAGTCGTCTCCATCAGCCTCCATCTGTTCAGCTGAGCTGCTGGATGGAGGCTCTGCCTGAGGTTGTAGGGACTGAGGTTCCTCCTCCTCATCCTCACTCTTCTCATGAAGAAAAGCGAGGGAGAACGTTGGAGTGGTCAATAGTTCCCCCTTTTCTTCTTTAACATGTAGACTCTCTGGGTTCTCCTGATCCAGACTAGTGGTCAACTCAGGAGGATCCTCTGTTTTTATCATCGACAGCTTCTTATCACCTGCAGAAACAATGAAACACACATTATTGACAACAGTAGTTGCATTTCCATCCGCCTTTTTGACTCGAGCTCACCTGAAACAACATATGCATTGGTGTTATTTGTTCTTTTCCCTCCAGTCTATGAACATAGTCAGCGCTACACTACACTCCGCACAACACTACACACTTTGACAAAGTCTGTCGTGTTGAGAAAGTAGTGAATTCACTTGGAAATAGTGTCAAAATACGCTAAATAATATGTCAACAAAAGCGAAACACTGAACCACATGTGTAGCTACATGGGTGAAAAGTACTTGCATTTACCGGTAATCACATCACTGAACTGCGAACTGAAAGGCTACTTGCATTTCTTAACATTTCTCTACAGATCCTACAAAACGCAAAACGTATTTATTGGCGTGTGTTAAAAGACATGTTCACTTAAAGTCGCCGTGGTTCGAGGAAGAGGCGAAGTTACCTCTACCTGTTTCTGCCTGGCGAATATGATGCGTTCAAGGGAACAGGGCAGCGTCGGACGTTAGTGAATTGTTTGATTCAATCCCAAAGGCGTTAGATTTCTTGTGTCAACATAGGCTACTTTATCATTACCTTTTAGTAAAGGTATACCTTTTAATTCAAACTAGTTTCACATTCACAAAAAGTGACAAGCATTCTGGACAAATATTCAAATAGAGATTCTTGCCCTTTAGATCGCCATAGACCCAAAACTGTTTAGTTTGGCACTTTTTCTGTGAATGTGAAACTAGTTTACCACATGTGCAAACCTCGGTTCATGGATGTAAAACTGAATCACCAACCTGTTTTGTTGAGGACGACTCGAGGCTGCAGGAGAACATCCAGCAGGTTCCTCTGCCGCTCGATCTCCTGTCTGAAGCCCGAAGCCTCCGCCTCGTACCCGGCTACGACTCTGTCCACGGCCGCTAAGATCTCCTGGGAGGCGGTGGTGAGTCTCTCGGTGACGAATCCTCTCAGAAACTCGACCTCAGACATTATACTCCAACTCTCGGTTGTCTCGGCCGAATGACTGTTGCTTCCGTTCCCAAACTCTCTTCCGGTTTGGGTACGTGCACAATATCATCCGGGTAGAAACTGCGACAGCTTCAACAAACGCTTCGTCAACCACAGACTTCAGCAGATTTGTTTTTAGAAAAGAAGTAAATAAATATTTTGTTTCTTTAAGTTTACTAAAATATGGAAACGAAAAAATTAATAATTTGGTAGAGACTGATGAACAATTTTGTTTATTTGATTGTGCAGAATGTGATGCTTTCATGTTGTGCCTAATTTAATTTAATTTAATGGAGCTTTACCGCAAATTCGCGGCCACTAGATGGAGCATTCTGTAGTGTAGGATGTGAGGAGAAAAAACATGCAGATTTGTTTTAAATGAAAAAAAACCTCCCTAGTCGAAGCAGCAGCTAAATAAATATTTTGTTTCTTTAAGTTTACTAAAATATGGAAACGAAAAAATTAATAATTTGGTAGAGACTGATGAACAATTTTGTTTATTTGATTGTGCAGAATGTGATGCTTTCATGTTGTGCCTAATTTAATTTAATTTAATTTAATTTAATTTAACTTAATTTAAATATATTATTTTGTATGTACATATTGTGCTTATGAAATGAACATAAATAAATGACCCACACAGCACCAGCACCCCGACTGCTCGCTGTGCACAGTCATTTTTCTAATTTCTAAATTCTGGATTTAAATGACTAAGGAAGCAAAAGTCTTTGTCTTGATCTCCATAGTAAATAAAGATATGTTTTTCCTGGAAACTGATCGTTCTTCCCGTTTTAACTTGCACAAAGTGTTTCTATGTATGATAAGTATGATGTATGTAAATGCAGAGAAAGAATTTCACCTGTACACCTGTATATGTGACTAATAAAGTACCTTTACCTTTACCTTTATGTATGTATGTATGTATGTATGTATGTGTATATATATATATATATATATATATATATATATATATATATATATATATATATATATATATATATATATATATATATATATATATATATATATATATATCAATATTTAACCATCACATATTATAGTCAAGTGTTTTACATATCATGGGCAAATACAATGGATGTTGATAAACTCAGTGATGATTCTTTTATTGATTTGCAGCTTTAACTTAGTAAACAAGCAACAGTGGAAGATTTAAAAATAAAGAGATACATTCCAAACGATCAATTTTAAACAAGCTCAACCAACAACTGCAGCCACAGATAGTCTCACGTGTTTCTATGTGCAACAGATATGTAACATGTAGCATTAATTTCATGAACACACTGTTTTATACCTCTTGACAGAACTATGAGAATTTATGCGGCTGTATGTTTTTTTCCTCATGTGTGTCTGAAGATATTTCTTGGAACACATCTTTTCCTACAGAGGCTACATACAAATGATTTCTCTCCTTAATGGGATTTCATGTGTCTTCTGAGATACCCTGCTGTTGAATATGTACTCCCACACACACTACAAACAAATGGTGTCACTTTTGTCTGAATTTTCTTGTCCTTCTCAAGATCATCACGTTTATGGGATTTCATGTGCACAGTCAAATTCCTTCGGACCGCAAACTTTTTCCCACAAGTAGCACAATCAAATGGTTTCTCTCTTGTGTGATCGTCCATGTGGGTCTTGAGAACATTATGTCGGAAAAATACTTTTCCACAATCATTACAACTCAACACTTCCCCTTTTTTATGGGATTTCATGTGCGCCCCAAAATTCTCCATCTTCATAAAGGTTTCCCCACAAACACTGCAACCAAATGGCTTCACTTTTGAATGGACACTTGTGTGGTGGAAACGATTTATCTGCTGGGCGAATCTCTGTCCACAAATCGCACAACCAAATGGTTTGTCACCTGTATGGACTTTTAAATGCTGTTTAAAATTCTGTTCATGTCTAAATGTTTTACCACAAGTAGCACAGTCAAATGGTTTCTCTCCTGTATGGGTTTTCATATGCTCTTTAATGGCTGAACGTTGCTTAAAGTTTTTACCACAGGTAGCACATTCATATGGTTTCTCTCCTGTATGACGTGTTATATGGTGTTTAAGATGATCTTCATGCCAAAAATTTTTACCACAGGTAGCACAGTCAAATGGTTTCTCTCCTGTATGGGTTCTACTGTGTCTCTTCAAATTCCCCTTGCGGCTAAATGTTTTCCCACACTCTGAGCAGCAGTGAGACTTCTTACCAGTGTTAAATTCTTCATTATTTACACGAACAGCTTCACTGTTCAAACCTGACTCAGGTGCTCTGGTTTCTCTCCAGTCATCATCACTGTCTTCAGCTTTAGAGAACGACTCTGAGACCTCATCATCTGGATCTGGTTGAAGATCTTCAGGTTGATCTGAGTTCCTGTCTGGTTCAGATCCTCCACAGTCGTCTCCATCAGCCTCCATCTGTTCAGCTGAGCTGCTCGATGGAGGCTCTGCCTGAGGTTGTAGGGACTGAGGTTCCTCCTCCTCATCCTCACTCTTCACCTGAACACATGTGATGAGGAACTCTGGAGTGGTCAATCCATTTTCTTCTGTAATAGAGGGAGACGCGAGGGAGAACGTTGGAGTGGTCATTAGTTCTTCCTCTTCTTCTTCTTCAACATGTAGACTCTCTGGGTTCTCCTGATCCAGACTAGTGGTCAACTCAGGAGGATCCTCTGTTTTAATCATCGACAGCTGCTGATCACCTGCAGAAACAATGAAACACATCATGAACATCATTGTCTTCTCAGTGGACACCAGCAGCATCTCCTGCAGTAATCCATAAAGTCAAACTGAATCCTCCAGCTACCACCATCAAACTACACTTCCATAGAAAATGACTAGTAGCAGTGTTGGGGAGACTTAAACTACAAGTAGTTCAACTACATAGATTTATTACAATTTGCTGTAACTTACCGGTAGTTCGACTACATTCATATTTTTGAGCTGCATCAAGTATTTCAACTACTTTGTGGGTCATCTATCTTGTAGTTTAACCACTCAATTTACAAACTACAATTTTGGCCAATGCCACCACTTGAAGAACAGCATATTTCTGCTGGCATGTGAATTTTTCTTAGCCATATTTTGTACTGTTCTTCTTAAATGTCTGTTTAAATGTGGATGTATATTGTATTGTATTGTGTTTACTATAAGGCCCACCCAGACATTGACTTTTCCATTGGCTATGGGAAGTTACAGATGGGCGGCAATTTATATCAACCCTGTGAAGGCCTGTGGCCGCAACACCTTGGCTTTGTTTTTAATTTGCATGGCCATGCTGCAATAAGGGCTTTTTAAATCACTCTCCTACCCAAGTGCCTCATTATTTCCTAATTAGCCTAATAACAGTGGGGTTAGTGTGTGGAGTATCTCCTCGTATTACTATGGTTAATAATAATATAAAATGTATGACTCAAATGTTTCAAAAAAATTTGATTCAACACTGGTGTCTACAATAAAAAAAAAAAAAACCTGTAGATTGTGGCGATGGCTCCAGAAGCAGAACTACAGGAATGAATTCAAATAGAAAGCATTTTTTTTAAACTTGATAGTCAAAAGCTTTTATTTGCAAAGTCGAATCAACAAAAATACCTTCTTGTAACTTCCTGCAGTAAATGTAGTAGCCTACAACATGTTCTCTTTCCCTATAGACAAGAACTTCGAGCATCATGGATGTGCCTTCATGTGTAATTATGGTAAATACCAAAAAACGACTTGAAAAGTGCACATGAACACCCTCTCATGTGGTATTTTCCACTGGGAAACTCGTAGAATTTTTTGATGCCCGGGTTGCCGAGATGAGAAAAACATTTGATCTTTTCAACATGGCGGCGAGCAACGCAAGATTCGTAAATGGTAAACAAGGGAATAACAAAAACACAACAACAAAAGCACATGAACACAGCGCACTGGTAACCAACCTGTTCTGTCGAGAACGACTCGAGGCAGCAGGAGAACATCCAGCAGGTTCCTCTGCCACTCGATCTCCTGTCTGAAGCCCGAAGCCTCCGCCTCGTACCCGGCTACGACTCTGTCCACGGCCGCTAAGATTTCCTGGGAGACGGCGGTGAGTCTCTCGGTGACGAATCCTCTCAGATACTCCACCGGAGACATTTTATTCAAACTCTCGGTTGTTCCCGCCGAACGACTCTGTTGTTTCCCCCAAACACGACTGCCTTCCAGTTTGGGTAGCCTACGTGAATATCATCCGAGTAGAAAGCACGACAAACGCTTCTTCAACCACAGACTCCCGTTTGTGTGATTGACTCCGTTCAGGACGCCGTGGTACCTCTCATATCATCTCCTCCAACGAGACCATGGATGATTGGAACGAGACCCGCGTGTTGCTCCTCCTCTTCCTCCTTCCGCTTCTTCTTTGTTGTTTCCGGAAGTGTAGACTCGTCCACCCGTGCTGTTACTGCCCTCTACTGGACTTTATTCAGTCTTGTTGTTCTTCTTCTGTGGGGTTCAATCAACAATTCAAGCACACTACATCTTGGAAGCAAAGAAGACGCCGTGATATATTATAGGTTTCATTGCCATGTTCCATGCCATGCCAACGGAAATTAACTTATTAGCTATAATCGGGTGCATTAAAAAAAATTTAAATGTTCATTCATGTACACTGTCCCTCTTGAACAAATAAAGGAAAAATACAAATATCACTCGTTTCGATGCTTTTCCGGTTTCAGTGCGCGTCTTCAAGTCGTCCGACTAGAAACCGATCCTACTCTTCTTCTCGGCCATGTGTTTGGAATAAAGCGCCATCTGGTGGATTTAAAACTACTGCAGGTAAACACTAGAAGATGATGAGATAAGAGTTGAATGAAGTCTGAATGCTAAATTATGACAAGGCAGGGCATCTTAATTCATGTAGCACATTTAATAACAAGGCAAACTCAATGTGCTTTACATAAAGACAAAGCCTTTAAAAAGAACAGCATAAAAAATTGTAAACATTGAAAATAGGGCAAAGAATAAAAAAGGATTGTATTCAGTATGTGTGTATTCTTTCGTCTATTTATAATTTATATATAATTGATTTATGATCTAGAATCTACACACTAGACACAGATGCTGATGCAACAAAAATCATTCTTAAAGGCACTGCAAAATAATAGGCATTATGATGTTTTAGACTTTTTTGTATAGATTTGCAAATTCAATTTGATAAACAAGATACCATGGAGGATTCAAGAGCAAAGTGACAATTATCTTAAAATATAAAAACTGATCATCATCTTCAGAGGAAATGGTATTCAATTTAAAATGAACTCACAATTTGTTTAGTAAAAAAACAAAAAATGTTTTCTTAAAGTACAATACTAGGGGGAGATTTTACAGAATTTTTACCGCAATTTATGATTATCAACTTGTAACTGTCAAAATCTGCTGCAGCTTTCAGTAACATTGAGTTTACAAATACTCACACTCACTCGCTTACATTTACATAGTGCTCTTCATTTCACCCAAAGCGTTTGAACCCATTTCATTTATACCACATTCTTGTGTGCACTTAAAGATCTTCTTGTTGACAAAAAATCTTGTGGAAAAAACTGTAACTAAATGATTGAAGGTGTCTTTTCTACTCTCCATATACTACAAGCAAATAGTTTGACTTCTGTATGGGCTTTCATGTTCTGTATGGGCTTTTATGTTCCTCTCAAGATAACAGAACTTTCCCTCCTTTATGGGATTTCATGTGCATCGCCAAATTCTCCTGCTCCATAAATGTTTTCCCACAAACACTGCAACCAAATGGCTTCACTTTGAATGGACTCTTGTGTGTAACACAAGACTTAACTTAACAGCCAAATGGCTTCTCTCCAGTATGGACTCTAATATGGTCATTAAGACTCCCTTTCGTACTAAATTTTTGACCACAGTTAGCACAGCCAAATAGTTTTTCTCCTGTATGAATCCTCATGTGGAGTTTAAGACTCTCTCTTCAACTAAATTTTTGACCACGAGAAGCGCAGTCAAACAGTTTTTCTGCTGTATGGACTATCATGTGCTTCTTCAAATACCGTTGAGTGCCAAATTTTTTCCCACAGGAAGCACAGTCAAATCGTTTCTCTCCCTTATGGATTTTCATGTGTGCCTTCAAAACCCCTTTTGTGATACATTTTTGACCACAGGTAGCACAGTCAAATGGTTTCTCTTCTGTATGGATTAGCATGTGTGTCTTCAAAACCCCTTTCCTGCCAAATGTCTTACCACAAGTTGCACAGTGAAATGGTCTCTCTCCTGTATGGGTTTTCATGTGGACTCTAAGACTCCCTCTTTGACTAAATTTTTTACCACAGGTAGCACAGTCAAATGGTTTCTCTCCTGTATGGATTCTTATGTGGTCATTTAGACTCCATTTATGACGAAATTTTTTACCACAAGTAGCACAGTCAAATGGTGTCTCTCCTGTATGGACTTTCATGTGTGTCTTCAAAGTGTCCTTTGTGATATATTTTTTACCACATATAGCACACTCGAATGGCTTCTCACCTGTATGCATTCTCATGTGGAGTTGAAGTTTCCCTCCTTGGCTAAATCTTTTACCACATGTAGCACAGTCAAATGGTTTTTCTCCTGTATGGATTCTCATGTGGTCTTTAAGATTCCCCTTTTGGCTAAATTTTTTACCACATGTAGCACAGTCAAATGGTTTCTCTCCTGTATGGATTCTCATGTGTATCTTCACTTGTGCTTTCCTGCGAAATTTTTTACCACATGTAGCACAGTCAAATGATTTCTCTCCTGTATGGATTTTCATGTGTATCTTCAAATGCAAGGGTTTTTTAAATGCTTTCCCACATTCTGAGCAGCGGTGAGACTTCTTAACATGAACAGCTTCACTGTTCAATCCTGACTCAGGTGCTCTGGTTTCTCTCCAGTCATCACCACTGTCTTCAGCTTCAGAGGACGACTCTGAGACCTCATCGTCTGTATCTGGTTGAAGATTTTCAGGTTGATCTGAGTTCCTGGCTGGTTCAGATCCTCCACAGTCGTCTCCATCAGCCTCTATCTGTTCAGCTGAGCTGCTGGATGGAGGCTCTGCCTCAGTTTGTCTTTGATGAGGTTGTAGGGGCTGAGGTTCCTCCTCCTCCTCCTCATTCTTCACGTGAACAGAAGTGATGGGGAACTCTGGAGTGGTCAATAGTTCTTCCTTTTCTTCTTTAACATGTAGACTCTCTGGGTTCTCCTGATCCAGACTAGTGGTCAACTCAGGAGGATCCTCTACTTTAATCGTCAACAGGTGCTCATCACCTGCAGAAACAATGAAACACATCATGAACAACATTGTCTAACCCTTCATACTGTCACTCATATAACTGATGTCTGTATGAACCCCAATTATCTTTTCAGTGGACACCAACAGCATCTCCTGCAGCCATGTGCACCCATTCATCAATCAGTAATCCATAAAGTCACCCTGATCAAACAGAAC
The DNA here is from genome assembly GCA_030347415.2 of Decapterus maruadsi. NCBI lineage: Eukaryota > Metazoa > Chordata > Actinopteri > Carangiformes > Carangidae > Decapterus > Decapterus maruadsi. Next base: position 2,260,266 of record CM064898.1, read on the forward strand.
CAGTTACCACCATCAAAGTACCTCCACAGAAAATGACTAGTAGTAATAAAGTATTGTAGACTATTGGACTCTAACCAATGCCCTGACAATGCTAAGCTGCATGCAAAGCTTTCAGACTGAGATAAAAAAAAAAAAATGTACAGAATAACAATCAAAAGTACCATCAATACTATTGTTACTCTTCAGTAGAACTTGTTGAATTGCTCCAACATGTGGGTTCTGTTACATCATTATTACTGGTTCAACTCTGAAACAGAAAATAATCTGCAAAATTTAAATCATAAAATTTAGGCTAAGTCCCTTTTCTAAAAATGTAAGTCTGTGAAGAAGAGCCGCTTCAACACCGACCTAAAACAATAAATTTGGTTTAAAAATTAACTACAGAACAGAAAACCATCCTCGAAGTCAGATAAAGTCTTTAATGACCACGATGAAGGAGCCCTGCAGTAATACACAGAAAAGCAACATAAGCTAAACGTATAACTGGTTAATGCATAAACTGTGTAGCAAAGGTAAAAGTGTTTATAAGCTTCAAAAATAGAAATATAAGAACAGACCACCACACAGCCAGAGTAGCAGGAACACAATGAACAGTAACAAAATGGCCGACTACCAACTGAGCCAGTATGGCACTAATAATATACTACCCCCTAGTGGCCAGGAGTACTCCTCAATGAGGGGAAAATAACTAGCCTATAAATCTGTAGATTTTGGTAATGACCCCAAAACAAATTTAAAAAGATGAATAGTTTGTAGTCGATAACAGCAGTGTTGTTTTACAGAGCAAGTTGCCTCAACACAAAGACCTTAGTTTTAGTAAAATTGTTGATAGGCACAGAAAAGTTAGAAGATAGCCTAAAAAACATGTCCTCTTTCTCTACAAACATAGATTTTGATGTTCATGGATGTAAAACTGAATCACCAACCTGTTTTGTTGAGAACGACTCGAGGCAGCAGGAGAACATCCAGCAGGTTCCTCTGCCGCTCGATCTCCTGTCTGAAGCCCGAAGCCTCCGCCTCGTACCCGACTACGACTCTGTCCACGGCCGCTAAGATCTCCTGGAAGACGGTGGTGAGTCTCTCGGTGATGAATCCTCTCAGATCCTCCACCGGAGACATTTTTACTTTTTACTCTAACTCTCGGTTGCTCCCGCCGAACGACTCTGTTGCTACGTCCATGGTTGCTTAGTAACCAACCGCGACGCTTCTTCTTCTTTGGTTTTGTGGCAGCTTGCTACCGTTACAGGGAGCATTACTGCCACCTACTGAGCGGGAGCTTAGCAGCTGTTACAGACCATAATAAGAACAAACAACCAAAGAAAGAGAAAATAAATTAACAATAGGCTAATAATAATCACAATAATAAATAAATATAACAGTATTAGAGAATGTGAAGCTGACGTCACGCCGCTTTGCCATTGTGGGACGTCGGCGCCATCTTTGGAGGAACGCAAACGTAAACAGAGTGGGAAAAACGGAGGAAAACGAGCAAAAAGTAAAAGAGAAAGAAAAAGAGATGAGGAAGACAGACAAAAAAAGAAAACAAAAAAGAAACGGAGAAGAGGAAGGGAAAGGAAGGAGGAACGTATCATGATAAATTCAAATTTAATGAGAAACAAAGGTAAACAGAAACACTACAACTTATTAAGACCCAGATTTACTCCCTCCACTGACTTATCCAGACATTGTGAACTATCTCGTTTTTCATTAGTGCATATACTGCTGTGGCATTTTTTATGCAGCAGTACTGTCCCACCAGTTACTTTTAAGTTTGGGAACTTTTTTTCAGGGGGCGATTTTACCATCCTCCAAAGATGGCAGTCCAAGATTTTTCTCTACTATAACTTAAATCCTCCCCATTATTCTGGTGTTAAACTCCCTTTGATTCCACTCTCAGAAGATTTTCTAAGTTAAACTCTACTTTCACTCCCTCCATTGCTGCCTTTAATCGTCTCCTCCCTTCAATCCCCATTTCTCCTGTACTCCATCAATACATGCTGCACAGATTCAATTTCTCCACACTAGTTCACACTTCCCAGGGCCGGCCCAAGCCTCAATGGGGCCCTAAGCAAAATCTTTATTTTGGTGCCAATACTCCAAATACTATTTCATTTTTTAATCTGTCATTATTTATCATCATATTCATCATCATCAACAATTCAAGATTTTTGTAGTAACGCATTGTTTCTCTACGGATTGATAAAAGTTACGCACTATTTAAAAAAGTTACTTGCACTGACACTTCCCATCCAGATGGAGGTAACTCTATGCAATTTCCTGTTTTGCCAAATACTCCCAATCCTATGCCTTGTTCTAACTGCCTCCTTCCCTCCCCCACATGTCTTTGAATAGTGTATAAATGTCTACATGTGCCGGAACCCAAACAAAACACACTCCCAACCCTCTTTTTTGGATCTTATAAATCATATTATGGACTTCAAAAACAAGCTCTTGTTTGCAGGATTTCTTCCTGTTTGGGTACGTGGATAAATATCATACAAGTAGAAACTGTGATAACTTCAACAAACACAAAGAGCTTTCTATGCAGCAGATTTGGATTCAGCATTATATTTTTATAAATACATGAAATGACAGGTTTGCAGTGTTGATTTGGTAAACAAGCAACAGATTATTATATTATAAGTCTTACCATGTAAAATATGATCCTCAACTGGTGTTATTTTTACTATATTACGATGAGCTGTTGCAGTTCAACAACTGAAGCTTCACACTCTGCTTCCTGAGTTTACATTCACTCATTCATCTCCTCTTGCCGGGAAAACAAAACCTTCAACTATACGTTTACTCTCCTTCAAGGATTCTTGTGTGCACTGTTGACAAAATAGGTGCGTTCGACATGAACTGCGCCTCGCCTGGAAGGTTGGCGAGAGCAGGCGGCAGCAGCAGGGGGTGGTGACAGAAAGTTGCAGTCAAGTCGGACGGTTTCCAGCCGCCATCAATACAAACAGGAAGTTGCCGAAATATATATTTATTATGCTGTACTGGAAGTGTCCAATAAATAACAAATATAGTTCTCAGAACAGAAGTTTGACTCTGTGTGAATATTTTCTAGCAGTAAAACATGAGATTCATATAATCTAGCATTATTCAACAACACGTAGTGTTCGCAGTCCTAACTAAGAGCCAATCAGCTCATGATCCGGTGCGTTTCCCATCATGCCCGGAGGCTTGCAGGCGGTTGCAGTCGGTGGAGAGCAACTGCGGCGCCTGGCTCTAAAAACTGCGGCCGCCTTGATCTCGTGAGGTTATCGTTACCGGCGCGTGCATGACGTCAGAGCAAGTCGGGAGCAAGTCGGACACAAAACTTGCATTGTTTGGTCATTTCTGCGCAGGCCTGGCTCATGTCGAACGCACCTATCGTCTCATCACAAAAACTGCAACTAAATGATTTAAGGTGTCCGACTGCCTTATATGCACTCCAACACACACTGTATGGACTTTCATGTTCCTCTCAAGACAACAACTGAACTTTACCTCCTTTATGGGATTTCATGTGCATCACCAAATGCTCCAGCTCCATATTTTTTTTTTTTTTGGTAAAAGTTTTACCAAAAACACTGCAACCAAATGGCTTCACTTTTGAATGGACTCTTGTGTGAAATTAAATAAAATCCTTTTTATTTCCACTAATAGCAGAACTAAATGGTTTCTACTGTGTGGTGGAGATTCAAACCGCTAAATGGCTTCTCTCCTCTATGGACTTCCATATGGTTATTATTAGTCACTCAGTTGAACAGCAAATTGTTTACCACAGGTAGCACAGGCAAATGGTTTATTCCCCCGAGTGGATTCTCATGTGACTCGTCAAAAGCCAGGTTGTACAAAATGTTTTCCCACCCTCCATCTGTCCAGCTGAGCTGCTGGATGGAGGCTCTGCCTCAGTTTGTAGGGACTGAGGTTCCTCCTCCTCATCCTCACTCTTCACATGAACAGAAGTGAGGGTGAACTCTGGAGTGGTCAGTAGTTCTCCTTTTTCTTGACATGTAGACTCTCTGGGTTCTCCTGATCCAGACTAGAGGTCGACTCAGGAGGATCCTCTACTTTAATCATCAACACCTGCTGATCTCCTGCAGAAACAATGAAACACATCATGAACATCATTGTCTCCATACTTATTACTGCCTTAATCTGACTATAACTGGACAACTGAAGTGCATGGAAACGTCTTCTCCAACTCCGATAAAGACACCCAGACTATGTGATTGGAATTTTGTTGCTGGGGGCACAGAAAGCAAAACATGTCCAAGGCCGAAGGAAGGGAGGGTGAGAGGCCTGTGAGCTGCTGAATGAAGCATTTACTGATCTGTGTTATCTGCCCTGAACCCTCAGACACCTGGGATGGAAGTTATGTCGGTGTAGGGAGGATGTTGTTGTGTTTCAGGCCCAGAGGTCCGTGTGCTGGAGGGATGGGACCAACCTGCAGCCAGAGGGCACCAACGAAGGGAGGGCTAAGTCTAAACCACAGCCACTCCCCACCTGTTTCTGACCAATAAGAATTAATTAGTACTAAGTATTAAGAATTAATGTAACGTTTTTGTCTTAAAGCGATATTCCGGCGTAAGTGAAAGCCATGGTCAAACACACCGTAACACCGAGTCAGACCCCCCCTCGAGAGATCAATTTCCCCGACCGCTAGATTCACAAGTTCCACCAACTTCAGCAAAGACCGCACTATTTAATGCTCAAAACTGCACCAAAGTTCATCAATAGTACATTACAGGGTCCCAGCACGTAGGACGAGCCGTCAAACATCTTAAGCAGAACACAGAGAATTCTCGTTCTCCTGGTGGTTGCAGCTAAGTGCTTGCAGACTGAGTTTTCCTGAACAGGAGAGTTTTTTGTATCCGATTCCTTTGATGATCCAATTTAATAAATAGGTAACCGGAACTGTGGTTAAATCCTGATTCAAAAGTGCATCAGAATATTTTCTCACAATCTGGTCAATGATTTCAATTTACGTACTGTTCTGTGGTAGAGTGTCAGGCTTTGGTTCCTCCAGTTTGCAGATCCTGAGGCCTTCTCCCTTCTCTTCCTCAGCATGCTGGAGGCTCCTGCTGTGCTTCACATCTGCACACAGGACAGGTATAACAAATAATAATTTCTGCTTTATGACTTTGAAGGTTTTTACCTGTGAACCCACAAAACACAGGCAGAAATAAACTATTAAAGTTATCTGTAGTACTATCAATACTATGGCAGGCTTTCAAAACTCCGTCGAGCACAAAGCCTAAAGGAATCAGCAGAAATAGAAAGAAAGAGCAAGCAGACATCTTCAAAAAAATTGTGAAAGGTATATTCACAAAGGAGAAAAGTGGATCTCTAAAAGCTGCTCTTTCTAGGTAAAGGTACATTGTGTAGGAATTCCTCCCATCTAGTGTTGTGGTTGTAGATCGCAAGCAACTCAGTCGTATTTTTCGTGCTGCATTCACGTGAAATTGGTCAGAGGGACGACAACCGCTGCATAAGCACGAGGCAAAACAATACACGTGACAATATTGTGATGGCGATGTGGTATTGTTGATGTTGTTTACTTTTTCTCGACTTCTGTGACTAAAACGACATCTGCCCGACTGCACACTGCAACCAAATGGCTTCATGAAAAACAGACTTTTCAATGAAATAATCAAAGAGGAGAAGTTACACAATGTACCATCAAGGATTGATTTCTGATCAAATGGACTTTGTTTTCATCCATCCCCTTCACACACACACAGGAACTATCATATGGAGGCATCTGCACTGAATTAATGTTAATTCCTAACTCAAAACTGAATCACCGACCGGTTTGAGCGACTCGAGGCTGCAGGAGAACATCCAGCATGTTCCTCTGCCGCTCGATCTCCCGTTTGAAGCCCGCAGCCTCCGTCTCGTACCCGGCTTCGACTCTGTCCACGGCCGCTATGATTCCCTGGGAGGCGTCGGTGAGTCTCCCGGAGATTAACCTTCTCAGATTCTCTACCTCAGACATTTTACTCATACTCTCGGTTGTTCCCGCCAGTCGACTCTTGTTGTTTTCCCCCAACTGCGACTCTCTTCCGGGTTGGGTACGCGCACAAACAGTCCTTCAGCTTCTTATTGGTTGTTTCCGGGGTCGTGCCGAAACGGGAACGCGCGTCGGTTTTGTTTTGTTTTTTTGTAACACTTTATTGCAAACGAAAAAATAAACATGAACAGACACCATATTTCAGAGATGAACCACGAATAAAATGAACAAAGAAAAGGCATTAAATAAAATAAACAAACATCAAATAAACAGACAAAAAACCGGCTACACCAAATAAATATTAGGAGCTTCATTAGGCTAGTCAATTTTTAAATCTAAATGTTTGGTAATACTTAAGTCTAAGTTAGGCATTGATGAGTTTTTTTTATTTTTAACCAATCTGAAAATAATTTCCAGAACAGTTTGAGAGCATGTAATAAAGAGGTGCTACATTTTGTGATGCATTTCCTTTGTTTTGGGTGAAACTGGGTGTTTTAAAAATATTCACTCTCAATTTAGATATTATTGATCAAGTGTATTCTTAATTTTATTTCTTTTTATTTCAGCTTGAGCTGGGATCCTGGGCCAAGAATGTTTTCATTAATTAAGAATCAGATACCGTTGTGGTTCCAACCATAAACAGCGATCCGGCAACTTTATTCTCTATGATGGGCAAATCCACCACTAAGTAATAATATCAAAATAAGAATAAGTCATAAAAGACAAAATTATATATTTACTGAAAATGGACCAATTAACAAATGTGGGTAACGTAGATTCCTCCACATTAATATGAGACTCCTTTTTATAACCAACAGTAAACTCCTTGGGGTCTCTTTAATTTGGTAAACAAGCAAACATATTTCAAAACGAAACATTTTTACCTCTACCGATTTTAAACATACAAGAAACTTAGGAGAAAAATGTATTCAAATTTAAAAATTAATGAATTTATTAAGTAACAAAACAAAAGATTTTTTCACCAAGTACAATTATACCAGAAAGAGACTTTTCAGAATTATTTTCTTTTATACAACATACAATATAAATTTAACACATGCAGATCATTGTAATTGTATTGTAATAAGCTGTTACAGTTCAGCTCAACCAACAACTCTGCAGCCACAGGTAGCCTCATGCTGCCTCAATAACATACATGTGTTTCCATGTACGACAGATTTTGTTTGATGTGTTTGTAGCGTTGGTTTTTCATACAGTTTTAAAATCATACAAACTTTGACAAAATATTTTGCAATTGAAACTCATTTTCACTGGATAGTGAAGAGCTGTTAGAGCTCAATAACTGCAGCCTCACACTGCTGCTGCCTTCAGTAACATTCCTGAGTTTATATACACTCATACGTTTCCTCTGGACAGAAATATCTCAGAATTTATGGCTACAAAAACTTCCCGTGTGTGTCTGAAGATATTTCTTTTGAACAAATCTTTTCCTACAGAGACTACATACAAATGATTTATCTAATGTATCTTCTGACATTCTCTGCTGTCGAATATGTACTCCCACACACACTACAAATGCATGATTTCAAGAAATGACATTCTTGTGCTACTCAAGATCGTCACGTTTATGGGATTTCATGTGCAACACTAAATTCCCTCTTGCCTTAAACTTTTTCCCACATGTAGCACAATCAAACGCTTTCTCTTTTGTGTGAACTTTCATGTGGCTCTCAAGAGCATCATGTCGGAAAAATATTTTCCCACAATCATTACAACTGAATACCTTCCCTCCTCTGTGGCATTTCATGTGCAACACAAAATTCTCCAGCTCCATAAAAGTTTTGCCACACATACTGCAACCAAATGGCTTCACTTTTGAATGGACACTTGTGTGCAAGAAACAATGTGTTTGCCAGGCAAATCTTTGTCCACAAATGGCACAACCAAATGTTTTCTCATCTGTATGGAGTCTTACATGGTCTCTAAGATTATTTTTAGATCGAAATTTTTTACCACAAGTAGCACAGTCAAATGGTTTCTCCCCTGTATGGGTTCTCATGTGTTCTTTAAGACTCCCTTTATGTCTAAATGTTTTTCCACATGTAACACAGTCAAATGGTTTCTCCCCTGTATGGGTTCTCATATGTTCTTTAAGACTCCCTTTATGTCTAATTTTTTTACCACAGAAAGCACAGTCATATGGCTTCTCACCTGTATGGACTCTCATGTGTTCTTTAAGATTCCCTTTACCTGGAAATTTTTTACCACAGAAAGCACAGTCAAATAGTTTCTCCCCCGTATGGATTCTTATATGGTCTTTAAGTTTACCTTTATATCTAAATTTTTTACCACAGGTAGCACAGTCAAATGGTTTCTCCCCCGTATGGATTCTTATATGGTCTTTAAGATTATCTTTATTACTAAATTTTTTACCACAGGTAGCACAGTCAAATGGTCTCTCTCCTGTATGGACTCTCACGTGTCTCTTCAAAACCCAGGTTGTGCTAAATGTTTTCCCACACTCTGAGCAGCGGTGAGACTTCTTACCAGTGTTACATTCTTCATCACTCACATGAACAGCTTCACTGTTCAAACCTGACTCAGGTGCTGTGGTTTCTCTCCAGTCATCATCACTGTCTTCAGCTTCAGAGGACGACTCTGAGACCTCATCGTCTGTATCTGGTTGAAGATCTTCAGGTTGATCTGAGTTCCTGGTTGGTTCAGATCCTCCATCAGCCTCTATCTGTTCAGCTGAGCTGCTGGATGGAGGCTCTGCCTCAGTTTGTCTTTGATGAGGTTGTAGGGGCTGAGGTTCCTCCTCCTCATTCTTCACATGAACAGAAGTGATGGGGAACTCTGGAGTGGTCAATAGTTCTTCCTCTTCTTCTTTAACATGTAGACTCTCAGGATCCTCTACTTTAATCGTCAACAGGTGCTCATCACCTGCAGAAACAATGAAACACATCATGAACAACATTGTCTTCGTACAGTCACTCATATAACTGGTGTCTGTATGAACCATAATTTTCTTCTCAGTGGACACCAGCAGCATCTCCTGCAGCCATGTGCACCCATTATCAATCCATACCCCTTTTCCACCAAGCTGGTTCCAGTGCTGGTTTGGTGCATACCTGGTTCAACTCGGGTGCCTCCAAAGAACAGTTTGCTTTTCCACTGTTAATGAGCTGCATCAGAGACCCCCCCCCCCCTCGAACAGGAGCTGCCCCTGTCTTTGCTGCCTGCTGCAGTTATGAACAGACCTGAAAATTAAAACCCAGTCCGACCTGCAGGTGTTGAAGACCAGACCTGATGTGGTCCGTCTAATTAGTCACAGGGATGCAAACTGGTCAGGACCGAAAAAAGAGAGTAATTGTCTAGCGGGGGGGGGGGGGGGTGCTGCTCAGCACAAATTAATTACATTATAATATCACGGAAGAGTCCATTTCCAGGATATATCTTATAGCTGGACATAGTTTTCAGAAGGCAAACATTTCTATATATAATATATGCACACATTACAAAAATCCTTTGCAATATTTCAGATACTGTATTTCAGGTCTTCACTGATTATTACTATTAGACTAAACTGAATAAATAAAAGACATGTGATGTTTCATTCAGTGTGTAATGGACATAATTAGTTTCACTGTGAATTAAACACATTCTACATCGCGAGGGCGACGTCTATCCACGTTGAGGACTTCCTTCAAATCTGAAACGGGGCAGAGCTTCGTGGGAGACACCTGCCTGACACAGCAACGTATGTAGGGAACCGTGCATGTCGGCGGCGCACAGCTCCACCGACATGCACGGGGGAAAAAACGCGTCACCATCGCACCCCCACGCGGCCGCGCACCGTTTGGGTAACAAGCGCATGTTTGCGCGTCTACATTGGAAGTAGGCTGTTATCAGTATAATCAGAGACAACCACGAATGAATTCGCCACAGTTTCACGTGATTGTCACTGTCAGCCTGTTAGAAAAACATTTTACTCACCCGAGCTGAGACCAAAAACTCTTCGGATCTGAACGATTCACACAAGTCACCTAATTGGTCATGAAAAAAGAGAGTTTCGCTTTTCGGCGAGCTGTTTGCATCCCTGTAGTCATAATTCTCTGCTTAAACCTGGCTGTCTTCGGAAGGAAGCCGTCTTCGTCGTAATCGCGCTACCGGCAACTATGTTTTGACAGCGATATGTTTTGATATGAGTGTCAGCTGTTGTTCGTCGGCAGTATGAGCTAAAATTCTTATCACGGTATAAATCGAATCCCTTGACGATAACAGTATCGCGGTATAAATTTAAGTGTTTCTGAATGGATTTTGTAGCCCCTTAGCAAATTTTAATTGATTTTTTTTAAAGCAATAATGTAATTTTTTGAGTATTTATTGTGTAGAAAGCAGATCTCAAAACTCAATAGTAAGACCAGCCCTTTATGGTGCAAATAGTGCAAATGTACACAAATAACATAACTTTTTTTTTTACCACAGGTAGCACAAGTCAGATAGTTTCTCTCTTGTATGGACTCTTATGTGTACCTTAAAAACTGTGTTTGTACTAAACGTTTTCCCACACTCTGAGAAGCAGTGAGACTTCTTACCAATGTTACATTCTTCATCACTCACATGAACAGCTTCACTGTTCAAACCAGGTGCTCTGTTTTCTCTCCAGTCATCATAACTGTCTTCAGCTTCAGAGGACGACTCTGAGACCTCATCATCTGGATCTGGTTGAAGATCTTCAGGTTGATCTGAGTTCCTGGCTGGTTCAGATCCTCCACAGTCGTCTCCATCAGCCTCCATCTGTTCAGCTGAGCTGCTGGATGGAGGCTCTGCCTGAGGTTGTCTTTGATGAGGTTGTAGGGACTGAGTTTCCTCCTCCTCATCCTCACTCTTCACATGAACAGAAGTGATGGGGAACTCTGGAGTGGTCAATAGTTCTCCCTCTTCTTCTTTAACATGTAGACTCTCTGGGTTCTCCTGATCCAGACTAGTGGTCAACTCAGGAGGATCCTCTGTTTTAATCATCAACAGCTGCTGATCACCTGCAGAAACAGTGAAATACACACCATGAACAGTGTGTTCATACTAGGGTTGGGCAGTAATGGTGTCTTATAATAGCAACGGTGTCAACTTCATTACCGTTATTAAAAGAAATTGCAGTGCACTCATATAGGGACCTGATATAGTATTACCTACTATCTATCTATCTATCTATCTATCTATCTATCTATCTATCTATCTATCTATCTATCTATCTATCCATACATAAACAAAAAAAACCGACTGTCCTCGTCTTGTAATTCCTGGTATCGGGACCGGGATGTTGAGGTTCATGGATTTAAAACTGAATCACCAACCTGTTTTGTTGTGAACGCCTCGAGGCTGCAGGAGAACATCCAGCAGGTTCCTCTGCCGCTCGGTCTCCTGTCTGAAGCCCGAAGCCTCCGCCGACATTTTCGACATCAAACTCTCGGTTGCTGCCGCCGAACGACTCTATTCTTTCCCCCAACCGCGACTCTCTCGTGGTTTCGTGTACAAATATCATTCGAGTAGAAACTGCGACACCTTCAACATAACCAAAGACTCGGGTTAGTGTGATTAACTGCTCTGTTCAGGACGTTGTGATGTTTCTATTTTCTCCAACAAGACCCGCTTATTGCTCCTCCTCTTCCTCCTTCCGCTTCTTCTTTATTGTTTCCGGGAGTATAGACTCGTCCAGGCGTGGTACTGCTCTCTACTGGACAGTCTTACAGGACTTTTTCCCCACTCTTCCTGTGGGTTTTTAGAGGCTTGAAAGAATTATTCACATGGATGTACGCTAGAGACATGCACATCTCGGAAGGCGCCGTTTCTCGTCTTGATGCGTTCCTGGTTTCAGTGCGTTGCCTTCCAAGTCGTCCGACTAGAAACTGAAACCGCTGCTTCTTAGCCATGTTGTTGAAATGCCGCCATCTGCTGGATTTAAAACTGCTACTGCATGACGTAAACACGAGAACATGACGAGTTATGGCTGGAATAAGTTGGAGCAAGCCTGTAGGTGAAATTAGCAGACGCTGAAGTAGTTGAAGTTCACAGAGGCTGAAGTTTTAAACTACTTAAACTACTTGAAAATATATAATATAAAGGAGCTTTCTGGCCCTCTGCCAGTCTGTGTCCAAGTGTGATGAAGACAAAGGTTAACAGGTGAAGGTCAAACACAGCTGTCTGATTGTAAATTCAGCGTTCAAATTAACCAGACCAGAAAGACATGTTATTTAGTAACAAAAGAAAAGATGTTTCCACTGAGTACAAATATACCAGAAAGACATTTTGCATAATTTATTCCACTTTTATACAAACAATGAAGATTTAACGCATGAAATTCATTTTCATTATATTGTGATGAGCTGTTACAGTTCAATAATTGCAACCTCACACACTGCTGCCGCCTTCAGTTCCTCATGCCAGAGATATCTGAGAATTGATTGCCACAAAAACTGAAAGTTTAAGTTTTTTCTTTTTCATGGTCTCCTGTGTGTACTGTATCTTAAGATATTCCTTTTCCTGCTTCGCACTCCCCACACACAAACGTGTTCCCTCTTGTCTCTGTGAACGTTCATGTGCTTCGTAAGAGCATCATGTCGTGAAAATATTTTTCCACACAATCATTACAACCAAACATTTTTGCTCCTTTATGGAGTTTCATGTGTGACACAAAATGCACCGGCTCCATAAATGTTTTGCCACAAACACTGCAACCAAATGGCTTCACTTTGAATGGACTCTAGTGTGCAATAAACGATGTGCTGGCTGGTTAAATCTTTGACCACAAATAGCACAACAAAATAGTTTGTCCTCTGTATGGATACTCATATGGATTCTTTCCAGAGCTAAAGTTTTTTTTACCACAGGTAGCACAGTCAACTAGTTTCTCCACCGGTGTCATGTGAGATCTAACATGCCATGGGCCTAGTTGTCTCCTCTTTAATACATGTAACACAGTCCAACATTTTCTCCCCTGTATGGAGTCTTACACGGCCTCTAAGACTCCTTCTATGTCTATATTTTTTACCACAGGTAGCACATTCAAATGATTTCTCCTTTATATGGAGTGTCATATGGGTTTTAAGATGCCCTTGTTGTCTAAATTTTTTACCACAGGTAGCCCATTTCCTTAGAGGCGGTGGTGAGTCTCTCGGTGATGAATCGTCTCAGATCCTCCACCGGAGACATTTTTACTCAAACTCTCGGTTGCTCCCGCCGAACGACGTTTCTCCAACAACTCTTCTTTGTTGTTGCCTCCAGAAGTGTAGACTCGTCGTGGCGTGTTATTGCCTTTACTGGACAGTCTTTCTTCACTCTTCCTTTTCTGCGGGCTTCAAGAATTATTCATTCATCATTATGTCATTGTCGAACATTGTCGACCTGTCAGAATTTCTTAAATAAATTAATTCAGGAATATATTTCTTTTATGGAAATGCAATGCTTTTATACTGCACCCCTCTAAACACCCCATGGGTTTATTATTTCTAAAAAATATAGCTTTTAATAAGCATATCCAACCTTTAACCACCACATAGACAAGTGATTACATGTTTAAAATGTAACATTTTGTCCACTACCAATTTTAAACATACAAGAAACTTGATGAAAATTTATTCAAACTTAATAATGAACGAACCGTGAATTTATTCAGTAATTTATTTTTCCACCAAATACAATTAAGGAGGAGACTTATCAGAATGAACAGCCACAGGTAGCCTAATGCTGCTTCTATAATATACATGTGTTTCTATGTACAACAGTGTTAAAACATGTATTTGTAGCATTAATTCCATCAACACATTGTTTCATACAGGTTTATAGTCATACAAACTCACATTTTACAAGTGAAACTCATTTCAACTCAATTTTTAAATCATAAACTTTGACAGAATGTTTTACATGTTATTTTTACTATCTTGCAATGAGTTGTTACAGTTCAATAAACGCAGCCTCACACACTGCTGCTGCCTTCAGTAAACATCCCTGTTTACACACTTTTTCCCACAAGTAGCACAATCAAATGCTTTCTCCTGTGTGGACTTCCACGTGGTTCTTAAGAGTTTCATGCTGAAAAACATTTTCCCACAATCGTTACAACTCAACACTTTCTCTCTTTTATGGGATTTCATGAGTGACCCAAAATTCTCCAGATCCATAAACGTTTCCCCACAGACACTGCAACCGCAACTTGAATGGACTCGTGTGGACCAAAAGATTTGTCTTCTGGGCGAATCCGTGTCTCTCCTCCTCTCTTGTATGGATTTGCATATGTCTAATAAGGTTCATTTTAACAGTGATTTTTTTTTTTTTACCACAGGTAGCACAGTCAAATGGTTTCTCTCATGCATGGACCTTCATGTGGTTTGTAACATAACCTCTGCGTGTAAATTTTTTACCACATATAGAACAACTAAATGGTTTCCCCCTTGTATGGACTTTAAAATGGTCTTTTAGATGACTATAACATCTAAACTTTTCACCACAGGTAGGACAGGTAAAAAATGGCGTCTCTCTTGTATGGGTTTGCATATGTCTAATGAGGTGAATTTTAAGAGTAAATTTTTTACCACAGGTAGCACAGTCATATGGTTTCTTCCCTGTATGGATTCTAATATGGTCTTTTAGATGACTATGAAATTTGAAGTTTTCACCACAGGTAGGACAAGTAAATGGCTTCTCTTTTGTATGGGTTTGCATATGTCTAATAAGGTTAATTTTAACACTAAATTTTTTACCACAGGTAGCACAGTCAAATGGTTTCTCCCCTGTATGGATTCTAATATGGTCTTTTAGATGAGTATTATGTCTAAATTTTTTACCACAGGTAGCACAGTCAAATGGTCTCTCTCCTGTATGGGTTCTCATGTGTATCTTCACACCTGAGGGGTTTTTAAATGCTTTCCCACAGTCTGGGCAGTGGTAAGAATTGCTTCCAGTGATATATTCCTTATCATTTACATGAACAGCTTCACTGTTCAAACCTGACTCAGGTGCTCTGGTTTCTCTCCAGTCATCATCACTGTCTTCAGCTTCAGAAGACGACTCTGAGACCTCATCATCTGGATCTTCAGAAGACGACTCTGAGACCTCATCATCTGGATCTGGTTGAAGATCTTCAGGTTGATCTGAGTTCCTGGCTGGTTCAGATCCTCCACAGCCGTCTCCATCAGCCTCTATCTCTACCTCTATCTGTCCAACTGAGCTGCTGGATGGAGGCTCTGCCTCAGTTTGTCTTTGATGAAGTTGTAGGGACTGAGGTTTCTCCTCCTCATCCTCACTCTTCACATGAACATATGTGGTGGGGAACTCTGGAGTGGTCAATAGTTCTTCCTCTTCTTCTTTAACACGTAGCCTCTCTGGGTTCTCCTGATCCAGACTAGTGGTCAACTCAGGAGAATCCTCTGTTTTAATTGTCAACAGCTGCTGATCACCTGCAGAAACAATGAAACACATCATGAACCAAGGCCGAAATGACTACCCCCCTCCATCAATATTCAGATATGGTCAAAATGTAATCCATGAAGTCACCCTGACCAAACAGAACCCTCCAGTTACCACCATCAAATACACCTCCATAAAAAGGACTAGTAGTAATAACATATTGTAGACTTAGAATCTAACCAATGCCGTGAAGTAGGGGTGCCGTTACAATTTTTTCTACACGTGTAAATGCAGGGATGTGATTCGCCAAGGACAAAAAAGCAGGAAATTATACGACCCATAGCGTGACACAGCAACAGTACAGCCATTACACACTCTTATTAAAAGTATCAAACAGAAAACAATTAATTTAAGGAGAAAAAAACCTCAAAACAGCATGTCAAACAATAGGTGCAGATATTATTACAGTGACATAATTTTGATCATTTTCATCATTCAAAATGTGTCTGAGAGCGAGAGAGACCAGAGAGACAGAGAGCCAGTTGTGGCAGGTGGAATTACCACTTGATATTGAACTTATTTTTGGAAAAACAAACATAGTACTTAGCTCCATTTTAATATTTAATGATGGGGGGAAAAAGTTTTTGAACCATTGAGACCTTCCAGCCAGATGTGTGATACATGTCTAGGATTTTTTGTAGCCAAGTAAATAATTTTTTTTTAAAGCAGATATATATATTAATAGCTACTGACTGAGGTTCCTATCATTGTAGGCTAATGACAGCAATGGCTGGAGTGTTGAAGCAGATATCAGCTGAATGTTTTTGTTAATTTAAGTCCTAAATAGTCCTATTTTCCGTCAGCAATCACTTACATGGGGGGCTGTGTGAAGGGCTGTGTGTGGACGAGGACCAATAGATGCCTCACGTGGGCGGGGGCTGCTAACTCATGGTGCGTTCAAGGAAACTTGTAACTTGTGTTTTTCCTTCCTGTGAAGTCATACCAGTTTGATCTGGTACGAGTTCACGGGTCGGAAGTTACGAGAGGCCGTTATAGTGACTTTCACAGGCAACAGGGTTACGGGTTGCCTGGAACGCTACAAAGTCGTAGTCGTGACTTGAAGCTGTAACTTACGATTTCAAAAGCCTGCCTGGAACGCAGCATTAGCCAAAACGACCGGACCGCTGATATCTGCTTTAAAACTTAAATTGGTCTAGTGGGGAGCTGTGGCTGGAGCCCCCTTTACAACAGGTAGCACACGCGAATGGGCTTCTAACCGACGTGTACACGCGGGAGATCATGATCTCACCGAGGTGGGGGCCTCAATCTACCTGCCACCTAGATGGTGTCTTGGTCAAGGGGTATTGGACTACAGGCAGGCGTAGCTCACAGTCGGCCATATTGAAACGGGCAACTTGCTCTGACTCTGGCTGCAGTTACAGTGCAGTAGATGGTGATCCAGACATCTTCACTAAAAAAAAACATTCATAACTCTGTGAAAATGAATCAGTACGTAGATTACTTTAACTGTTTGCATAATGTCACTAATGTTACATTTACAAAAAAAAGTACATTATTAAAATTATTATTATTTTGAGTATGCTGCATCACAACTGCATAGACGTTCATAAAAAATCAAACCGTTTTGAAGTCGGACAAAAACTGAGCAAGTTCTGGTCATTATAGCAGAACATTCACCATCGGCTTAGGCGATAATCTGAGGGAGAGAGTTGCCCGTTCCAAGATGGCCGCCGTTCTGACTACGTTGTGTCATTGGGCAGCAGCGGCATCTAGCATCTAAGAAAACTAGATGACTCACCAGTCATCTAGTTTTCTTATAGTCTTGGTAGCTCTCCCCAGGAAGTTCAAACCCCATGCACTGGAGACATGGCCCCATATAAGAAAACTAGATGACTACTACTGCAGCCAGAGTTGCCCGTTTCAATATGGCCGACTGTGAGCTACGCCTGCCTGCATGGCCCCCTCTCCAGTTTCGGTGGTGTGGTCATGTGACAAACCAATCATAGGACCACCCACCCTGGGTTTAAATACCAGGGTTTTAACTGGTGCAAAGTAATTATTACAAAGCCAACTGTCCTGTCTTCCTTTTCATCGTTTGTTGCTCAGAATTTGCCAAAAAATAGCCCAGACCCACCCCATAATTCTACAGTTTGTGGAACTTGTTCGTCATGTCACGGTTTTAAGGCAAGGCTGTTAAAACCTGCATTAAAAACTAATCTGCAAAACCCTTATCATAAATGTTGATGCTACAACCTGGGACTTTGAGGTCCATGGATTAAAAAAAGAAAAGAAAGAAAGAACTGAATCACCAACCTGTTTTGTCGAGAACGACCTGAGGCTGCAGGAGAACATCCAGCAGGTTCCTCTGCCGCTCGATCTCCTGCCTGAAGCCCGAAGCCTCCGCCTCGTACCCGGCTACGACTCTGTCCACGGCCGCGAAGATTTCCTGGGAGGCGGCGGTGAGTCTCTCGGTGATGAATCCTCTCAGAAACTCCACCGGAGACATTTTTTACTCAATCTCTCGGTTGCTCCCGCCAAGTGACTCTATTGTTTCTCCAACCCGCTTATTCCTCTTCCTCCTTCCGCTTCTTCTTTGTTGTTTCCGGAAGTGCAGACTCGTCCAGGCGTGTTACTGCCCTCTACTGGACAGTCTTCTTCTTTTGATTTTGATTGGCGACTGGCATCCAACTTATCGGTACATTGCCGCCACCTACAAAAAAAAAAGAAAAAAAAACCTAGATCCTCTCCATTAAAGCAGAAGTAAGTGATATATTTGTGTTAATATAAGTCTTAAATAGTTATATCTTCCGACAGCAATCACTTACATAGAGTGTTTGGACCAAAACACGGGTCTGTCAGTCACTCTGCTCTGCTCTGAGCCGAGGAGAAAAGATTTATCGTATCCTACAGTTTTTATCCAATGAGGAGAGAGAACGGCATGCAGGGCTGTGTGTGCAGCCAAGGAACGCCGTGAATGTGGCGACGTAGGGACGAGGACTGTTATGGTGCGTTCAAGGAAACTCGTATTTTTCCGACCGTGAAGTGGTACCAGTTCGATCTGGTACGAGTTCACCGGTCGGAAGTTACGAGTGGCTGTTATAGTGACTTTCACCGGTAAAACAGGTCGGAAAAACACGAGTGGGTTACCTGGAACGCTACAAAGTCGTAAGTTGTGACTTGAAGCTGTAATTTACGATTTCAAAAGCCTGCCTGGAACGCAGCATTAGCGAAAACGACCGGACCACTTACTTCTTCTTTAACCCTGTGTCCCTCAGGTATTTTCTTATATGTAAACTGATATTTTCTGACCTTTGCAACAGATTTCTCACCACAAACCCAACTTTTTAATTCTCTCCTCCATATTCTCTACATTCCATTAAAACATGCTGTACTGTCTCGGTTTGGTTGCAATTTGAACATTTTCCTGTAGGATGTTTCCCAATTAACTGTAAAGTGCTATTAAGCCCTGTGTGCCCCAGCCTTAAACGAATGATGACCACTTCCTCCTTCCTGCTCCTGCTCACCACCCGTCCTCCCCCCACTTGTTTCTGTATTCTGTAGAAATGTCTTCCCGTGTCATTTGTATCCCAGTACTCGTGCCACACCTTTTGCATTTGTGCTGTTATGATTGATTTTCCTTCTGTTTTTCCTAATGGGATGTTATTGTTTATTGCCCTCAACCCCTGCATGGGCTGGGACCCATACAAAGAAGACTGCACCCTTCTTATCCTCAGAGGTTCTTCCCCCGTCTCGACCTGTAGAGCAGCTACTGGAGACTTTCTGCCACTACTGGACAGTCTTTCTTCACTGTTCCTTTTCTGTGGGGTTCAAGAGGCTTGAAACCATTGTAAGAAAGTCATTGTCGGCCTATCAAATTCAGACTCAATATATTTGTTTTGTGGAAAAGTAATACTCTTATACTGCACCCCTCTAAACCCATGTGTTTATTATTTTTGAAAAAATACAGTTTTTAATAAGCATTATCCATATCCAACCCTAAACCATCACAGACAAGTGATTACATGTTTAAAATGTAACATTTTGTCCACTACCAATTTTAAACATACAAGAAACTTGATGAAAATGTGTTCAAACTCAAAAATGAATGAACCCTGAATTTATTTTTCCACCAAGTACAATTAAGGAGGAGACTTATCAGAATGAACAGCCACAGGTAGCCTAATGCTGCTTCAATAATATACATGTGTTTCTATTTCCATCAACACATTGTTTCATACAGGTTTATAGTCATGCCAACTCACGTTTTACAAG
This sequence comes from Decapterus maruadsi, assembly GCA_030347415.2. NCBI lineage: Eukaryota > Metazoa > Chordata > Actinopteri > Carangiformes > Carangidae > Decapterus > Decapterus maruadsi. The sequence continues at coordinate 2,279,929 of CM064898.1, forward strand.
TGAAACTCATTTCAACTCAGTTTTTAAATCATAAACTTTGACAAAATGTTGTACATGTTGTCTTTACTATCTTGCAATGAGTTGTTACAGTTCAATAACGGCAGCCTCACACACTGCTGCTGCCTTCAGTAAACATCCCTGTTTACAAACTTTTTCCCACAAGTAGCACAATGAAATGCTTTCTCCTGTGTGGACTTCCACGTGGTTCTTAAGAGCTTCAGCGATTTGCATATGTCTAATAAGGTTCATTTTAACATTGATTTTTTTCACCACAGCTATCACAGTCAAATGGTTTCTCTACTGTATGGAGTTTCATGTGGTCTTTAACATGACCTTTGCATGTAATTTCTTTTTACCACAGATAGCACAACTAAATGTGGACTCTAAAATGGTCTTTTAGATCACTATAACATCTAAACTTTTCACCACAGGTAGGACAGGTAAACATCTCCTCTCTTTTATGGATGTGCATATGTCTAATAAGGTTCAGTTTAATATCAAATTTTTCACCACAGGTAGCACAGTCAAATCGTTTCTCCCTTGTATGGACTCTAATATGGTCTTTTAGATGAGTATGATGTCTAAACTTTTTACCACAGGTAGCACAGTTAAACAATTTCACTGTATGGGTTCTCATGTGTATCTTCAAACCTGAGGGTTTTTTAAATGTTTTCCCACACTCTGAGCAGCGAGACTTCCTAACAGTGTTACGTTCTTCATCCCTCACATGAACAGCTTCAGAGGACGACTCTAAGACCTCATCATCTGGATCTGGTTGAAGATCTTCAGGTTGATCTGAGTTTCTGGCTGGTTCAGATCCTCCACAGTCGTCTCCATCAGCCTCTATCTCTACTTCTATCTCTCCAACTGAGCTGCTGGATGGAGGCTCTGCCTCAGTTTGTCCTTGATGAGGTTGTAGGGACTGAGGTTCCTCCTCCTCATCCTCACTCTTCATATGAACAGAAGTGAAGGGGAACTCTGGAGTGGTCAATCCATTTTCTTCTGTAATAGAGGGAGACGCGAGGGAGAACGTTGGAGTGGTCAATAGTTCTCCCTCTTCTTCTTTAACATGTAGACTCTCTGGGTTCTCCTGATCCAGACTAGTGGTCAAATCAGGAGGATCCTCTGCTTTTAACATCAACAGCTGCTGATCACCTGCAGAAACAATGACACACATCATGAACCAAGGCCGAAATTACCTCCATTACCCCCAATATTCAGATATGCTCAAAATGTAATCCATGAAGTCACCCTGATCAAACAGAACCAGTATTTGAGGAAGCCCTCGACAAAGAGGAGCTACCTCCAACCTTGAAACAAGGTCTTATAAAATTAATTCCAAAACCACAAAAAGATAAACTTAACATTGAAAATTGGAGACTAATCAGTTTATTAAACAATTATACTAAAATCTGGTTTTGTCCCCAGAAGAAACATAACCAATAACATACGTTTAATATTGGATATGATTGACTATAATGATTCATTTTCTTGGATTTGGTGAAAGGTTTCTGAAAATGGTCCAAACCTTATACAAAGGATGCAACAGCTCAGTGAAATTATCAAATGGAACAACCCCTAGATTTGATATTAGGCAGGGTATTAGACAAGGCTGTCCACTAAGCCCTCTTTTGTTTTTGTTAATTGCTCAGATTATGGCAGTGCATATAAAAAACTGTCCATTTCTGGGGGTTCAAGTTGCAGACAGAGAATTTAAGTTGTCAACTGGCCGATGATACAGCAATATTTATAAAAACAAACAAACAAGAGATAAGTAAATCTATTAGATGTATACTGTACAAAAACAAGTCTCTGTTTTATCAACAATGGTTTGACCATGGTATTATTTTAGTAAGTCAACTTCTTAATAATGAAGGACACTTGCTACGTTATGATGAATTTCTCTCCAAGTTCCAGTTACCAGTCTCACCAAAAGAATATGCTATTATTTTTGATGCTATACCAAGGGGCCTACTGCACCTCCTCAGAGGCTCATCAGTCTCCAACGTGGTCTCAGTTAAAGCAGATATCAGCGGCACGGCCGTTTCGGCTAATGCTGCGTTCAAGGCAGGCTTTTGAAACCGTAAGTTACAGCTTCAAGTCACAACTACAACTTTGTAGCGTTCCAGGTAACCCGTAGCTCGTGTTTTTACCGTCCTTTTGTCTGTGAAAGTTCCCTATAACGGCCACTTGTAACTTCCGACCCGTGAACTCGTACCAGATCGAACCGGCATGACTTCACAGGAAGGAAAAACACAAAGTACGAGTTTCCTTGAACGCACCATGAGTTAGCAGCCCCCGCCCTCGTCATGCATCTATTGGTCCTCGTGCTACGTCACCACATTCACGCGCACCCCTTGGCTGCACACACAGCCCTTCATGCCGTTCTCTCTCCTCATTGGATAACACTTGTATCCCACAAGGAAAATTTTCTCCTCGGGTTACAGCAGAGCAGAGTGACGGAGAGACTCGTGTTTCGGCTGAAACACTCCATGTAAGTGATTGCTGACAGAAAATAGGACTATTCAGGACTTATATTAACAAAAACATTCCACTGATATCTGCTTTAACAGTACCATCTTCATTGATATGATTGATATTTCAAAGAAACAATGCTCCAATAAATTTATCAGAAATTGCTTACAAACTGTAATTTTGCCACCAGGACAGTTCTACTGGAACTCTTTTTATGATGACATAAACTGGAGCAAAGCTTGATTGGTAGGTGAAAGGTTTTGCATCGGTAACAAAGTAAAAGAGGTGTCTTTCAAAATAATGCATAATTTCTATCCAGCAAAAAAGACTCTGGAAAGATTCAAAATTGATATGGACTTTCATTGTGTTTTCTGTGGACAAGAAATTGAAACAATACAGCACCTATTCTATAAATGCATGAACTCTAAATCATTCTGGATTGACATTCAACACTTCATAAGAAGAACAACCACACAAGTGATCACCCTACAAGAAAAGGACCTTTTCTTTTTTTTTCAGAACAAGCTGGACAAAGACACCCTACATTTTCTATTCAACCGACAGAATCAAAACCCAGCCTGGATCATTTCACACAAGAAATTCTCCAATATGCAACAACAATAAGCCCCTCTACAAGAATTTTTGTTAGGAATATGAACTCATCTGGTAAAGTCAAATTTTTTCTCTTTTTCTGTATGTCATTGTTTCTATTGTCATTGACATTTTTGTTTCCTTTCCCTATTATCCCCCTGTTTGCTTTGTCTTTATGATTATGTAATAATAATTTAAAAAAAACTGGTGCAGAGTAAACATTACAAAGTCAACTGTCCCGTCTTCCTTTTCATAGTTTGTTGCTCAGAATTTGCCTAATTTTGTCAAATAAATAGCCCGGACCCACCCCATAATTCTACAGTATGTGGAACTTGTAGAGTGTGTTCGTCATGTCACGGTTTTAACGCAAGAGGCTGTTAAAACCTGTATTAAAAACTAATCTGCAAAACCCTTATCATAAAAGTTGATACTACAACCTGGGACTTTGAGGTCCATGGATTAAAAAAAGAAAAGAAAGAAAGAACCGAATCACCAACCTGTTTTGTCGAGAACGACCTGAGGCTGCAGGAGAACATCCAGCAGGTTCCTCTGCCGCTCGATCTCCTGTCTGAAGCCCGAAGCCTCCGCCTCGTACTCGGCTACGACTCTGTCCACGGCCGCTAAGATCTCCTGGGAGACGGCGGCGAGTCTCTCGGTAATGAATCCTCTCAGAAACTCCACCGGGGACATTTTTTACTCAAACTCTCGGTTGCTCCCGCCAAATGACTATTGTTTCTCCAACCCGCTTATTCCTCTTCCTCCTTCCGCTTCTTCTTTGTTGTTTCCGGAAGTGTAGACGCGTCCAGGCGTGTTACTGCCCCCTACTGGACAGTCTTTCTTCACTCACTCCAAACGCGCAATGGGAATATTATTTTTGAAAAAAAATATGGCTTAAAGGTGTACAGAAAAGAAAACTGAATTTGAGCCCACTCTGGGTCATAAAATTACTGTAAAAACTCATCTATCAGACGATGCAGGCCATTTGTGCAAAATTCTATTTTTGAGTAAATTCGGGATGAAAGTGTTGTATTTTTTTCCGCATCGGACAATGCAGGCGCACGGATTATACGTCAGCCTGTACACGATTAAAAAGCCACTGATATTGGATCTGTCATCCGTCATTCAAACTTCTGAGACACGCACACACACACGGAGCTCAGACTCGCCCCAAGCTTTGAATATCCCGCCCGCTCGGTAACGACCAATCAAATCCGTTTTCCTCACTCGGGTAAAGTATTCAACCGTTAACCACCACGTGATTACATGTTTAAAATGTAAAATTTTGTCCACTACCAATTTTAAACATACAAGACACTTGATGAAAATGTGTTGGAACTTAAAAATGAATGAACCCTGAATTTATTCAGTAATTTATTTTTCCACCAAATACAATTAAGGAGGAGACTTATCAGAATGAACAGCCACAGGTAGCCTAATGCTGCTTCAACAACATGTGTTTCGTTGTACAACAGTGTTAAAACATGCATTTGTAGCATTAATTCCATGAACACATTGTTTCATACAGGTTTATAGTCATACAAACTCACATTTTACAAGTGAAACTCATTTCAACTCAATTTTTAAATCATTAACTGTTACAAATTTTTTTTCCCACAAGTAGCACAATCAAATACTTTCTCCTGTGTGGACTTTCACGTGGTTCTAAAGAGCTTCATGTCGGAAAAACATTTTCCCACAATCATTACAACTCAACACTTTCTCTCTTTTACGGGATTTCATGTGTGACCCAAAATTCTCCAGATCCGTAAACGTTTCCCCACAAACACTGCAACCAAATGGTTCAACTTGAATGGACTTTTGTGTGGACCAAAAGATTTGTCTTCTGGGCGAATCTTTGTCTCTCCTCCTCTCTTGTATGGATGAGCATATGTCTAATGAGGTTCATTTTAACAGTGAATTTTTTACCACAGGTATCACAGTCAAATGGTTTCATGGTATGGAGTTTCATGTGGTCTTTAACATGACCTTTGCGTGTAAATTTTTTACCACAGATAGAACAACTAAATGGTTTATCATCTGCATGGATTGTAATATGGTCTTTTAGATGACGATAATATCTAAATTTTTCACCACAGGTAGAACAGCTAAATGGCTCCTCTCTTGAATGGATGTGCATATGTCTAATAAGGTTCATTTTAACAGTGAATTTTTTACCACAGGTAGCACAGTCAAATGGTTTCTCCCCTGTATGGATTCTAATATGGTCTTTTAGATGAGTATGATGTCTAAATGCTTTACCACAGGTAGTACAGTCAAATGGTCTCTCTCCTGTATGGGTTCTCATGTGTATCTTCAAAGTTGAGGGGTTTTTAAATGTTTTCCCACAGTCTGAGCAGGGGTGAGACTTCTTACCAGTGTTCCATTCTTCATCCCTCACATGAACAGCTTTACTGTTCAAACCTGACTCAGGTGCTCTGGTTTCTCTCCAGTCATCATCACTGTCTTCAGCTTCAGAGGACGACTCTGAGACCTCATCATCTGTATCTGATTGAAGATCTTCAGGTTGATCTGAGTTCCTGGCTGGTTCATATCCTCCATAGTCGTCTCCATCAGCCTCTATCTCTACTTCTATCTCTCCAACTGAGCTGCTGGATGGAGACTCTGCCGCAGATGGTCTTTGATGAGGTTGTAGGGACTGAGGTTTCTCCTCCTCATCCTCATCCTCACTCTTCACAATAACACATGTGATGGGAAACTCTGGAGTGGTCAATAGTTCTCCCTCTTCTTCTTTAACATGTAGACTCTCTGGGTTCTCCTGATCCAGACTAGTGGTCGTCAATAGCTGCTGATCACCTGCAGAAACAATGAAACACACCATGAACCAAGGCTGAAATTACCTCCATTACCCCCAATATTCAGATATGCTCAAAATGTAATCCATAAAGTCACTCTGATCAAACAGAACCCTCCAGTTACCACCATCAAATACACCTCAATAAAAAGGACTAGTAGTAATAAAGTATTGTAGACTATTAGAATCTAACCCATGCCATGAAATAGGGGTGCCAACGTTATCATTTTTTCTACACGTGTAAATGGGCTTCTAACCGACATGGTTACATGGCATATCATGATCTCACAGAGGTGGGGGCCTGCCACCTACAATGCCGTCTTGGGAGCTCTCCCCAGTAAGTTTAAACCCCATGCACTGGAGACATGGCCCCCTCTCCAGTTTCGGGGGTGTGGTCATGTGACAAACCAATCATAGGACCACCCACTCTGGGTTTAAATACCAGGGTCTCAACTGGTGCAGAGTAAACATTACAAAGTCAACTGTCCTGTCTTCCTTTTCATTGTTTGTTGCTCAGAATTTGCCTAAATTTGCCAAAAAAAATAGCCCGGACCCACCCCATAATTCTACAGTATGTGGAACTTGTTGAGTGTGTTCGTCATGCCACGGTTTAAACGCAACAGGCTGTTAAAACCTGCATTAAAAACTAATCTGCAAAACCCTTATCATAAATATTGATACTACAACCTGGGACTTTGAGGTCCACGGATTAAAAAAAGAAAAGAAAAAAAGAACCGAATCACCAACCTGTTTTGTTGAGAGCTGCACGAGGCAGCAGGAGAACATCCAGCAGGTTCCTCTGACGCTCGATCTCCTGTCTGAAGCCCGAAGCCTGCGCCTCGTACCCGGCTACGACTCTGTCCACGGCCGCGAAGATTTCCTCGGACGCGGTGGTGAGTCTCTCGGTGATGAATCCTCTCAGAAACTCCACCGGAGACATTTTTTACTCAAACTCTCGGTTGCTCCCGCCAAATGACTCTATTGTTTCTCCAACCCGCTTATTCCTCTTCCTCCTTCCGCTTCTTCTTTGTTGTTGTTTCCGGAAGTGTAGACTCGTCCAGGCGTGATACTGCCCCCTACTGGACAGTCTTTCTTCACTCTTCCTCTTCTGTGGGGAGAGGCTTGAAATAACTCTATTATTAATTATTCAGTCATTCATCATTAAAGGGATAGTTCACCCAAAATTCAAATTGCACTCATGTCGACTAAGGGCTGGGAGAAGTTTCAGAGTCCTCAGTGGCTTCTCTGAGTTACAGGAGGTCTCGGCGTAGCAGTGCATGTCCATATAACGGTTGCAAATGGACACCAACTTCTCACTCTCGTATGTAATGTCCGTCTTGTATTGAAGCCCCAAAATGTGAAAAAAAAAATTAAATAAGTCTATATTTCAAGCTTGTTTGCAGCGCATTTCGGGGCTTCAATACAAGACAGACATTACATATGAGCAGTATGGAAGCATTTAGATGTTTTTTGGTATGTAAATGTTTTGTCCACTACCAATTTTTAAACATACAAGAAAGTTGAGAAAAATTTATTCAAACTTAATAATGAATGAACCCTGAATTTATTCAGTAATTTATTTTCCACCAAATACAATTAAGGAGGAGACTTATCAGAATGAACAGCCACAGGTAGCCTAATGCTGCTTCAATAATATACATGTGTTTCTATGTACAACAGTGTTAAAACATGTATTTGTAGCATTAATTCCATCAACACATTGTTTCATACAGGTTTATAGTCATGCCAACTCACGTTTTACAAGTGAAACTCATTTTCACTGTGTAGTGAAGAGTGTTTACAGTTCAGTAACTGCAGCCTCACACGTTGCTGCTGCCTTCAGTAACATTCCTGAGTTTACATACACTCATACGTTTCCTCTTGACAGAAATATCAGAAAATTTATGGCTACAAAAACTGCAACTGTATGTTTTTTTTCCCCTATATGGATTTCTGTGTATCTGTTTAAGAGCGTCTTGTTAGGAATTGTGGGAATTATCTAGGCACACCACATAGAGGCAGAGTAACACATCCTAGTAAAGAAGAACAAGAAGAGGGGGTGAAGAAGAAAGAGGAAGCCTGAATTTACTTAGTAACAAAAGAAAACTCTTTTTTTCCAACAAGTATAACTGTACCAGAAAGAGACTTTTCTGAATGAATATCCTTTATACAACCTACAACAATAAAACTGTAACGCATGCAAATCAGGAGAAGCTCAACCAACAACTGCAGCCACAGGTAGCCTCATGCTGCCTCAATAACATACATGTGTTTCTATGTACTACAGATTTGTAACATGTATTTGTAGTGTTAATTCCATGAACGCACTGTTTTATACAATTTTAAAATCATAGAAACTTAAACAAATATTTTACAAGTGAAACTCATTTTCACCGTGTAGTGAAGAGCTGTTACAGTGCTGCTGCCTTCAGTAACATTCCTGAGTTTACATACACTCGATCAAATGCTTTCTCCTGTGTGGACTTTCACGTGGTTCTTAAGAGCTTCATGTCGGAAAAATATTTTCCCACAATCATTACAACTCAACACTTTCCCTCTTTTATGGGATTTCATGTGCAACCCAAAATTCTCCAGATCCATAAACGTTTCCCCACAAACACTGCAACCAAAAGGTTCAACTTTTGAATGGACTCTTGTGTGGACCAAAAGATTTGTCTGCTGGGCGAATCTTTGTCCACAAATAGCACAACTAAATGGTTTCTCATCTGTATGGACTCTCAAATGCATATTAAACGTCCCTCGATGTCTAAATTTTTCACCACAGGTTGGACAGCTGTATGGCTCCTCTCTTGTATGGATTTGCATATGTCTAATGAGGTTCATTTTAACAGTGAATTGTTTACCACAAGTATCACAGTCAAATGGTTTCTCTCCTGTGTGGAGTTTCATATGGTCTTTAAGATGACCTTTGCGTTTAAATTTCTTACCACAGGTGTCACAGTCAAATGGTTTCTCTCCTGTGTGGAGTCTCATGTGGTCTTTAAGATGACCTTTACGTATAAATTTCTTACCACAGGTGTCACAGTCAAATGGTTTCTCCCCTGTATGGATTCTCAAGTGGACTTCTAGTTTCCCTTTATATGTAAATGTTTTCCCACAGACAGTACAGTCAAATGGTTTCTCTCCTGTGTGGAGTCTTACATGGTCTTTAAGATACCCTTTACGCATAAATGTTTTCCCACAGAAAGCACATTCAAATGGTTTCTCTCCTGTATGGAGTTTCATATGGTTTTTAAGGTGACCCTTATGTCTGAATTTTTTACCACAAGTAGCACAGTCAAATGGTTTCTCTCCTGTATGGAGTCTCATGTGGTCTTTAAGATGACTTTTATGTCTAAATTTTTTACCACAGGTATCACAGTCAAATGGTTTCTCTCCTGTGTGGACTCTCATGTGTGTCTTCAAAAAGTAGGCTGTGCCAAATGTTTTCCCACACTCTGAGCAGCGGTGAGACTTCTTACCAGTGTGAACAGTTTCACTGTTCAAACCTGACTCTGGTGCTGTGGTTTCTCTCCCGTCATCATCACTGTCCTCAGTCTCAGAGGACGACTCTGAGACCTCATCATCTGTATCTGGTTGAAGATCTTCAGGTTGATCTGAGTTCCTGGCTGGTTCAGCCTCCATCTGTCCAGCTGAGCTGCTGGATGGAGGCTCTGCCTCAGTTTGTCTTTGATGGGGTTGTAGGGACTGAGGTTCCTCCTCTTCATCCTCACTCTTCACACGAACACATGTGATGGGGAACTCTGGAGTGGTCAATAGTTCTTCCTCTTCTTCTTTAACATGTAGACTCTCTGGGTTCTCCTTATTCACACTAGTGGTCAAATCAAGAGGATCCTCTACTTTAATAATCAACAGCTGATCACCTGCAGAAACAATGAATATATATTACAAACAACAGTGTCTTCAACCTCTATTTTCTCACATTATCTGGTCAATGATTTCAATTTACATACTATTCTGTGGTAGAAACTCAGGCTGTGCTTCCTCTACGATGCAGATCCTGAGGTCTTCTCCCTTCTCTTCCTCAGCATGGTGGACGCTCCTGCTGTGCTTCACATCTGCACACAGGACAGAGATGAAATCATTTCTACTTCATGACATAAATGTGCTATATTCGAGTGCAATCAATAGTATTGGTACTCGTAGACCTTGTTGAGTGGGTCCAACATTTCCTGTTAATGACAGAAGGTCTTTGGTGCCTGGTGGCGCGCTATTTGCGTGTTTCCACTAGCCCTAGTACCTGTACCAGGTCCCATTTGGTGCCTGGTGGAAACCCCCAAACCCGGTGGTGGACACCGGAGGTAATGGTGCTTTTCCACTGGCACGGTACGGTACGGCACGGTACGGCTCTGCGTGCTATTTGCGTGTTTCCACTAGCCCTAGTACCTGGTACCAGGTCCCATTTTTAGTACGTCCTCGGCCCTGGTTCCAAGCGAGCCGAAGCGTTACTATAACGTGACGTCAGCCGACTGCCTTCCGCTGATTGGGCAGAGAGTCAGCGCGAACGCGACGTCGGACATGAGAATCAAACCCGGAAATAAGTCATAAGTCCATTTACTTAACATTTCAATTTTGGGTGAACTATCCCTTTAAGTGTTGTTACTGTACAGTACAAATTAAAATCAATTGGGTAAAACATTTATTTCAATAGTTTCTAGACAATGTGACCCATTGGGTTAAAATCAGCTTAATTGATTGCCTTTGAAATACCGACATCTTATTTTGAAAACCGGAAGTCAGCTCGCTCGGTATTAGTAGCGCTAACTTTCTCAACGGACTCCGAGCATTTGCCGTCAGTTTCATAATACGGGCGCATTTACGGTAAAATGTTAATGCGGCTGGCCTGGCTACGCGAAGACGAAGAAGACTCATTTGACCGCAGTCAATTAACAGAACCACTGTGAACATCATTAATTAGCCTAAAGGATATAGCTATTCGATAGCTAAACTATCGATAGCTAGTCGTTATAAGCCAAGTCGCCCTGATCAAAGATCATCATTTTGTAATTCCTGGTAGGCCTGAGCTCATTTGTTTATAGCCACATAGAGCCAATTAAGACACATTAAAAGATCTGTAATTATAAAGCAGGGTTAGCGTAGGCCTACATCACGTCCTCTTTCTTTACAAACCGGGCCTGTAAGGTGAAAGGGTTTAAAACTGAATCACGAACCGGTTTTGTTGACAGCGGACTGAGGCTGCAGCCGGAGAACATCCAGCAGGATCCGCTGATCGATCTCCCGTCTGAAGCCCGAAGCCTCCGCCGACATTTTTACCCAAACTGTCGGCTGCTCCTGCCGAATGACTCTATTGTTTCCCAACCGCGACTCTCTTCCGGGTTGGGTACGTGGATTTTTTTTTTTTTAATGAAAACTTTATAAAATTCAACACAGCAACAAAGATTACCACCAGGGGGTAGCCTACACAAAGGCTTTTCTTTTTCTTTTTCTTTTTCTTTTTCTTTTTTTTTTTTACAGATTGCATTATAAAAAAGACACTGTAGATTCAAATTCTTGATAGCTTTTATGTTATTAGATTTTTCAATATTTTTTTTTACTTTAAAAGTAAGAAAGAATTTGATTTGTGTATTGACATTCATGAATGTGCCATTTGGCTAAAAGGATTAATACTGATGAAATATTGTCAAGCTTTGGTAAATGGAAAAACAGTGAAGCCAAGCCAGACAGAACATTTTCAAAACAAAGGGGAAAAAAAACTGGCTCAATAGAAAAGGAAATACAGTAACACAGTAAGTAATAATAGAAAAGGAAATCAAATTACAGACAGAAACTGGTGGAAAAAGGGAAAGACCAAAAATACATCCCATACAACAAGAGCAACTTGTATCGGTGACATTTTTAAAATGTTGTGGAAAAACTACAAATCCTACAATGCGCCAGCTGGGGAAGTTTTTTTGTTTTTCAGTATTAGTGCAATGTAATTCAATACAACAACAGCAAACACCAGCAGGAGGCCACAACCATACAGAGGCAATCTTTCAGGATATTATGTTATACAAAAACGGGTAACACTACATAATACGGCCCGCAATTTACAGCGTAACTAGCGCTCTCTTGCCGCATAGGTTGCCGCTTATTTCACACAAGTAGTGAGTAACTGCGGCTGACTTCCCCCCGTTTCCCCCGTGCATTTACAGTGTAACTAGGCTGTGTCTTAGTGCGTAACTTACCTCCTGCTTCACACCAACTTCCACACAAGTACAGGGTAACTCTCGCTGTTTTACAGCTTAACTAGGCTGCATCTTAGCACGTAACTCCTGTCATACTTTACACCAAATTACACAGTAACTCTCGCTCACTCCGCCACTAATTAGCGCATTTTACAGTATAACTAGGTTGTGTCTTGGAGCGTAACTCCTGTACAATTACCTGCTACTTTGCCCGGACTTAAAGTGTAACTTCTGGTACATTAGAAATTAAATAGTCTAATGTAGGCTACAATATGAGCACAATTGTTGCAATCCATTTTTTTCAATGTGTCAGCAGCGAAATTTCACCTCTATTTCAGAGATTTATTATTCATTAATTAATTGTATGGTTTGGATAGGTGAGAAATGGAGTGTGGAAATTTGCCAAAAAATGGCTGGCTGGTAGGCTAGTAAACTTACCTCTCTAAAATGCACATCTATGAAAGTCTAGTTCTGTCATCCAAGGGCAAAACTATACAGTAATACATCCACAATAATGAGTCATTCAGAGAGTTAGAAAATGCTTTATTATTTATCAACCAGAAGAAACATGACACATCCACATCCATGATCATTCAAGTAGGACAGTAAGTACTGTTAGTGAGCACTGTTACTCCCTCCTTAGTATCTACCTACACTCTAGTTGTGTTATAGTTAGCGACTAATTAAGAAGCCGCGGGCTGTATTATAAAGTAATGACTGTTACTCCCTCCTTAGTCTCAACCTACACTCTAGTTGGGTTAGAGTTACCCACTAATTAAGAAGTCGCGGGCTGTATTATAAAGTAATGACTGTTACTCCCTACTTAGTATCAACCTACACTCTAGTTGTGTTATAGTTACCCACTAATTAAGAAGTCGCGGGCTGTATTATAAAGTAATGACTGTTACTCCCTACTTAGTATCAACCTACACTCTAGTTGTGTTACAGTTACCCACTAATTAAGAAGTCGCGGGCTGTATTATAAAGTACTGACTGTTACTCCCTACTTAGTATCTACTGTACCTACACTCTAGTTGTGTTATAGTTACCCACTAATTAAGAAGTCGCGGGCTGTATTATAAAGTAATGACTGTTACTCCCTCCTTAGTGTCAACCTACACTCTAGTTGTGTTATAGTTACCCACTAATTAAGAAGTCGCGGGCTGTATTATAAAGTACTGGCTGTTACTCCCTCCTTAGTATCAATCTACACTGAAATTGTCCTGCATATACACTGTACTTGTCTTAGAGTTACCCAGTTACTGTGGAGTAATGCCTGGAGTTACCCATTACCTTCTACTATAGCTGTAACTACTGTCTAAGTGGAACCAGTGAGTTAGAACACAGTTTGTTTCATAAGATAACATCATCTGAAAGTACAGTAATACAAAGACAAAACTAACTTAAAGGAATAGTTCACCCCAGAATGATAGTATACAAAATATTATATTATTATAATAACAAAAGCCAGTAGAAATTTGTTATTTTATGATGTCATGGACACTTAAAATGATAGTTCACCCAAGAATGATATTTCACTCATTATCTACTCACTCTCGTGTCGACTAAGGGCTGGGAGAATTTTCAGAGTCCTCCGTGGCTTCACTGAGTTACAGGGGGTCTCGGCGTAGCAGTGCATGTCCATGTAACACTTGCAAATGGACACCGGCAGTGTTTGTTCCAAAAAAAATCCAAATACCTCCATGCTACTCGTCTGTAATGTCCGTCTTGTATTGAAGCCTCGATATGAGAAATTGTCCCGAAAAAAATAAATAAGTCCATATTTCAAGCTTTTTTGCAGCAGAAGCTCCTCTTCCCGGTCCGTCCAAATCACGCAAGATTTGCGTTGACGTCATTGCAATTAACTGCCACCGCCGCAAATCTTGCGAGACTTGGGCGGACCAGGAAGAGGAACTTCCACTGCAAACAAGCTTGAAATATGGACTTAATTTTTTCAGGACAATTTCGTATGTCAGGGCTGCAGTACAAGACGGACATTACATACGAGCAGCATGGAGGTATTTGGATGTTTTTTAGTGTGTTATTTTGTGACGAAAACCGCTGGTGTCCGCTTGCAACCGTTATATGGACATGCACTGCTACGCTGAGACCCCCTCTAACTCAGAGAAGCCACAGATAACTCTGAAAATTCTCACAGTCCTTAGTCTACATGAGGGTGAGTAGATAATGAGTGAAATATCATTCTTGGGTGAACTATTATTTTAAGTGTCCATGACATCATAAAATAACAGATTCCTACTGGCTTTTGTTATTTACATTTAAGTTCATTTTTGTTCCTTCTGTAATAAACTGTTTAATTTAGTTTTCCATCTGCCTGGTCCTTCTAAGTCTAAGACAGTCAAGTCAGTTTCATTTGACAAAATGTACTTTCTAAGTTACAAGTGTCAAGTGGAAAAGATTGTTGTGATACTACTATCACACCGCAGTGTGACGCTCAGTGATGGACAATGGATGGGCTCCCCCCATAAAAGGTGATCTTGATCTTGATCCAGCTCCTTGGGTCAAGGCAGAGATCAGGGCCATGGGTGGCGCGCCATCTCCCTCGTCGGGTCTATTTTCATGGCATCTCAAAAAACCTCACCTGTGTAGAAACATAATTATATCTTGTATCATCAACTTCATCACATAAATGCATCACTGTAAAACAAAGTGAGAAAATTAATAACTTTGAAAATTAATAACTCTGAACTACAGTTTTTTCATCATGGAATAGCTACTTAATCCCAGTTTTTTCCTTTCACATCATGAATCATTAGCCTTTTAAACCATAACTTGTGATTTGTAAGCACATTAATCAACTACAAATTATACATATTTTTTCTTTAACTATTGAGTAAATATTTTAACCATTTAAAAACCTTCAACTTAGGTACAAAATCAATGCCATTACCATACTGTTTCACAACTATGTGCTTCACCAGTACATTAACTGTTAACGTTACTCTTGACTGTATTCATCTTTAATAACATGTGTAACCAACACTAACATTAACTAATGGAGCCAATGCGTACAGTACATGGATGTATGGTACAGTACTATTTTAAATACAACCTCAAAGCAAAACAACCGCAGCACTAAGGTTCCCGGTTAGCGTGGTGCAGGGGAAAACCATGGATGTATTAAAACGCACATTATCGTTAGCACAAGCTAACATTGCTAACTGCGTTAGCATAGCTACTTAACTCACCAAGAGGTTGATAACGCGGCGAAAATACCGTCACACAGGTCCTGGGTTCATCCCTCTCGTCTCCCGGGGTCTTTGTTCTGTGTTTATATCAACATATCACATTGTAGACATTGCATAATTTAATTTCCCCTCATTTCTCAATCTCCACTTGGTCTCCGCTTGGCTGTCGTCCCTGTGGCTGTGTCAACCTACACCGTCGCCAGTGAGGTGGGACCAGAGCCGCTCTGGGTGGGACTAGAGTGCCTAGGTGGGACCAGGCAGCCAATGGGAAGTGAGCAGCAGCTGGTCTGACCGATGACAGATCGTCAAATTTAATTGACACCTTATGTGATCAATGATGAGCAGCGTTGTTAGACAGGTTAAATGCGCTGACTAAGGTGACCATCTGTCATTGGTCAGACCAGAAGCGTTCACTTCCCGATTGGTTACTTGCTGAGAAGTTAGAAAGTCCCACCTCGCTAGAGAAAACGGAGCTGCAGGGAGGGACGACCGTCAGGCATGGATGTACAGCTAAGAGATTAGGAAGTGGCGAAACGAGGGAAATTATGCTACGATGTGATATGTTGATATAAACACAGAGCAAAGACCCCGGGAGACGAGAGGGATGAACCCAGGACCTGTGTGACGGTATTTTCGCCGCGTTATCAACCTCTTGGTGAGTTAAGTAGCTATGCTAACGCAGTTAGCAATGTTAGCTTGTGCTAACGATAATGTGCGTTTTCCCCTGCACCACGCTAACCGGGAACCTTAGTGCTGCGGTTGTTTTGCTTTGAGGTTGTATTTAAGATAGTACTGTACCATACATCCATGTACTGTACGCATTGGCTCCATTAGTTAATGTTAGTGTTGGTTACACATGTTATTAAAGATGAATACAGTCAAGAGTAACGTTAACAGTTAATGTACTGGTGAAGCACATAGTTGTGAAACAGTATGGTAATGGCATTGATTTTGTACCTAAGTTGAAGGTTTTTAAATGGTTAAAATATTTACGCAATAGTTAAAGAAAAAATAATTTGTAGTTGATTAATGTGCTTACAAATCACAAGTTATGGTTTAAAAGGCTAATGATTCATGATGTGAAAGGTAAAAACTGGGATTAAGTAGCTATTCCATGATGAAAAAACTGTAGTTCAGAGTTATTAATTTTCAAAGTTATTAATTTTCTCACTTTGTTTTACAGTGATGCATTTATGTGATGAAGTTGATGATACAAGATATAATTATGTTTCTACACAGGTGAGGTTTTTTGAGATGCCATGAAAATAGACCCGACGAGGGAGATGGCGCGCCACCCATGGCCCTGATCTCTGCCTTGACCCAAGGAGCTGGATCAAGATCAAGATCACCTTTTATGGGGGGAGCCCATCCATTGTCCATCACTGAGCGTCACACTGCGGTGTGATAGTAGTATCACAACAATCTTTTCCACTTGACACTTGTAACTTAGAAAGTACATTTTGTCAAATGAAACTGACTTGACTGTCTTAGACTTAGAAGGACCAGGCAGATGGAAAACTAAATTAAACAGTTTATTACAGAAGGAACAAAAATGAACTTAAATGTAAATAACAAAAGCCAGTAGGAATCTGTTATTTTATGATGTCATGGACACTTAAAATAATAGTTCACCCAAGAATGATATTTCACTCATTATCTACTCACCCTCATGTAGACTAAGGACTGTGAGAATTTTCAGAGTTATCTGTGGCTTCTCTGAGTTAGAGGGGGTCTCAGCGTAGCAGTGCATGTCCATATAACGGTTGCAAGCGGACACCAGCGGTTTTCGTCACAAAATAACACACTAAAAAACATCCAAATACCTCCATGCTGCTCGTATGTAATGTCCGTCTTGTACTGTAGCCCTGACATACGAAATTGTCCTGAAAAAATTAAGTCCATATTTCAAGCTTGTTTGCAGTGGAAGTTCCTCTTCCTGGTCCGCCCAAGTCTCGCAAGATTTGCGGCGGTGGCAGTTAATTGCAATGACGTCAACGCAAATCTTGCGTGATTTGGACGGACCGGGAAGAGGAGCTTCTGCTGCAAAAAAGCTTGAAATATGGACTTATTTATTTTTTTCGGGACAATTTCTCATATCGAGGCTTCAGTACAAGATGGACATTACAGACGAGTAGCATGGAGGTATTTGGATTTTTTTTGTAACAAACACTGCCGGTGTCCATTTGCAAGTGTTACATGGACATGCACTGCTACGCCGAGACCCCCTGTAACTCAGAGAAGCCACGGAGGACTCTGAAAATTCTCCCAGCCCTTAGTCGACACGAGAGTGAGTAGATAATGAGTGAAATATCATTCTTGGGTGAACTATCATTTTAAGTGTCCATGACATCATAAAATAACACATTTCTACTGGCTTTTGTTATTATAATAATATAATATTTTGTATACTATCATTCTGGGGTGAACTATTCCTTTAAGTTAGTTTTGTCTTTGTATTACTGTACTTTCAGAAGATGTTATCTTATGAAACAAACTGTGTTCTAACTCACTGGTTCCACTTAGACAGAAGGTAATGGGTAACTCCAGGCATTACTCCACAATTACAGTGTTTTTGCACACCAAGGAGGGAATAACAAAGAATACTTAATAATACAGCCCGCTCCTTGTAGTTACTGGGTAACTCTTAAGACAAGTACAGTGTATATGCAGGACAATTTCAGTGTAGGTTGACACTAAGGAGGGAGTAACAGCCAGTACTTTATAATACAGCCCGCGACTTCTTAATTAGTGGGTAACTATAACACAACTAGAGTGTAGGTAGAGACTAAGTAGGGAGTAACAGTCAGTACTTTATAATACAGCCCGCGACTTCTTAATTAGTGGGTAACTGTAACACAACTAGAGTGTAGGTTGATACTAAGTAGGGAGTAACAGTCATTACTTTATAATACAGCCCGCGACTTATTAATTAGTGGGTAACTATAACACAACTAGAGTGTAGGTAGATACTAAGTAGGGAGTAACAGTCAGTACTTTATAATACAGCCCGCGACTTCTTAATTAGTGGGTAACTGTAACACAACTAGAGTGTAGGTTGATACTAAGGAGGGAGTAACAGTCAGTACTTTATAATACAGCCCGCGACTTCTTAATTAGTGGGTAACTATAACACAACTAGAGTGTAGGTAGATACTAAGTAGGGAGTAACAGTCAGTACTTTATAATACAGCCCGCGACTTCTTAATTAGTGGGTAACTATAACACAACTAGAGTGTAGGTAGATACTAAGTAGGGAGTAACAGCCAGTACTTTATAATACAGCCCGCGACTTCTTAATTAGTGGGTAACTGTAACACAACTAGAGTGTAGGTTGATACTAAGGAGGGAGTAACAGCCAGTACTTTATAATACAGCCCGCGACTTCTTAATTAGTGGGTAACTATAACACAACTAGAGTGTAGGTAGACACTAAGTAGGGAGTAACAGTCAGTACTTTATAATACAGCCCGCGACTTCTTAATTAGTGGGTAACTGTAACACAACTAGAGTGTAGGTAGATACTAAGGAGGGAGTAACAGTGCTCACTAACAGTACTTACTGTCCTACTTGAATGATCATGGATGTGGATGTGTCATGTGTCTTCTGGTTGATAAATAATAAAGCATTTTCTAACTCTCTGAATGACTCATTATTGTGGATGTATTACTGTATAGTTTTGCCCTTGGATGACAGATAGATGTGCATTTTAGAGAGGTAAGTTTACTAGCCTACCAGCCAGCCATTTTTTGGCAAATTTCCACACCTTATTTCTCACCTATCCAAAACCATACAATTAATTAATGAATAATAAATCTCTGAAATAGAGGTGAAATTTCGCTGCTGACACATTGAAAAAAATGGATTGCAACAATTGTGCTCATATTGTAGCCTACATTAGACTATTTAATTTCTAATGTACCAGAAGTTACACTTTAAGTCCGGGCAAAGTAGCAGGTAATTGTACAGGAGTTACGCTCCAAGACACAACCTAGTTATACTGTAAAATGCGCTAATTAGTGGCGGAGTGAGCGAGAGTTACTGTGTAATTTGGTGTAAAGTATGACAGGAGTTACGTGCTAAGATGCAGCCTAGTTAAGCTGTAAAACAGCGAGAGTTACCCTGTACTTGTGTGGAAGTTGGTGTGAAGCAGGAGGTAAGTTACGCACTAAGACACAGCCTAGTTACACTGTAAATGCATGGGGGAAACAGGGGGGGAAGTCAGCCGCAGTTACTCACTACTTGTGTGAAATAAGCGGCAACCTATGCGGCAAGAGAGCGCTAGTTACGCTGTAAATTGCGGGCCGTATTATGTAGTGCTACCCAAAAACGTTATAAAGAATACATAAAGTCATTGATCAAATTGATAGCTTTAATATTGATGGATTTTTTAATAGTTTTAATATATTGTTTGACTTAATTTTCAAAGATGAGAAAGAGTGTAACAACATTTCTGGATGCCATTTGGCCCCTGTTTTTGTGAATGGAATAGCTCGGTAAAGTAACACTGAGTGGCTACTGGTATGGCAGGAGGAAATTACACTTTGTCTGGTTTGTAGGGCTAGTGTGTGGCCAGTCACCTGTAACTAGGGTCGCCTGGAATGTCAAAATGGGGTCACTAGCCAAAAAAGGTTGGGAACCACTGAGGTAGAATAACATCCTAGAAGAAAGAAAGAAAGAAAGAAAGAAAGAAAGAAAGAAAGAAAGAAAGAAAGAAAGAAAGAAAGAAAGAAAGAAAGAGGCAATGCTTCTTTTGTACATTTGCAGCTTTTATTTAGTAAACAAGCAACAGTGGAGGATTTAAAAGTTAAGAGATAAACACCTTTCATAAAGGAATATTTTGTCCACTACCAATTATTTAAACATACAAGAAACTTCAGAGAAACATGTATTCAAACTTAAAAATGAATGAACGCTGAATTTATTTAGTAACAAAACAAAACGTTTTTTTCCATCAAGTACAATTGTACCAGAAAGAGACTTTTCTGAATGAATATACGTTGTACAACCTACAACAATAAAAATGTAACACATGCTAATCATTCTAATTGTATTGTAATAAGCTGTTACAGCCTCATGCTGCCTCAATAACATACATGTGTTTCCATGTACAGCAGTTTTGTAACATGTATTTGTAGTGTTAACTCCACACTGTCATACAATTCTAAAATCATACAAACCTGAACTAAATATTTTACAAGTGAAACTCATTTCACTGTGTAGTGAAGAGCTGTTACAGTGCTGCTGCCTTCAGTAACATCCCTGAGTTTACATACAGTACACTCATACGTTTCCTCTTAACGGTAATAATAATTTATGGCAACAAAAACCAGTGTGCCAGTGTGTAACAATTGCCAAGGTTTATTGGCAAAATGTGAATACACTACCCATGAATATATTTGTGTAAGTGTATAATCGCTATAAAATAAAATGTTTGGTTTTCGTGGCCTTATAATTATTCTTTTATATAGCAAGGGTCTTGCCTCAGAGAGTGTCGCCATCTTGCACCGCCATGTTTGTATGGCAGCCCGAACCGAAAATCCAGTTTCACGTTCATAAATAAACCAGCGAAGAAGAAGGAGGAAACAGCAGATATGTGGTAAAATGGTCAACAAACAAGTTTTTTTTCTTTCTGTCCTCGGAGGCCACCGTCACTCTGCAGACGGGAGGGGTGAGGAAGAGAGCGCTGCAAACTAGAATCTGAACGCTGGATGTACTACTGAACAAATATTTTCCTACATAGACTACATATACAAATGATTTCTTTCCTTAATGGGATTTCTGAGCTTGTGTCTTCTGAGATTCCCTGCTGTTTGGACTTTCCTGTGCTTTTCAAGATCATCACGTTTATGGGTTTTCGTGTGCAACGCTAAATTCCCTCGTGCCTCAAACTTTTGCCCACAAGTAGCACAATCAAATGCTTTCTCCTACGTGGACTTTCATGTGGTTCTGAAGAGCTTCATTTCGGAAAAATATTTTCCCACAATCGTTACAACTCAACACTTTCCCTCTTTTATGGGATTGCATGTGCGACCCAAAATTCTCCAGCTCCATAAACATTTCCCCACAAACACTGCAACCATATGGTTCAACTTTTGAATGGACTCTTGTGTGAACCACAAGATGTGTCTGCTGGGTAAATCCTTGACCACAAATAGCACAGCTAAATGGTTTCTCATCTGTATGGACTCTCAAGTGCACATTAAAAGTCGCTCGATGTCTAAATTTTTCACCACAGGTTGGACAGCTGTATGGCTCCTCTCTTGTATGGATTTGCATATGTCTAATGAGGTTCATTTTAACAGTGAATTGTTTACCACAGGTATCACAGTCAAATGGTCTATCTCCAGTGTGGAGTTTCATATGGTCTTTAAGATGACCTTTGCGTTTAAATTTCTTACCACAGGTGTCACAGTCAAATGGTTTCTCTCCTGTGTGGAGTCTCATATGATCACTGAGACGACCTTTACTTAGAAATTTCTTACCACAGGTATCACAGTCAAATGGTTTCTCCCCTGTATGGATTCTCAAGTGGACTTCTAGTTTCCCTTTATATGTAAATGTTTTCCCACAGACAGTACAGTCAAATGGTTTCTCTCCTGTGTGGAGCCTCATATGGTCTTTAAGATACCCATTACGCATAAATGTTTTCCCACAGAAAGCACATTCAAATGGTTTCTCTCCTGTATGGAGTTTCATATGGTTTTTAAGGTGACCATTATGTCTAAATTTGTTACCACAGATAGCACATTCAAATGGTTTCTCGCCTGTATGGAGTCTCATGTGGTCTTTAAGATGACTTTTGTGTCTAAATTTTTTACCACAGGTATCACAGTCAAATGGTCTCTCTCCTGTGTGGATTCTCATGTGTGTCTTCAAAAACCAGGGTCTGCTAAACGTTTTCCCACACTCTGAGCAGCGGCGAGGCTTCTTACCAGTCTTAGGTTCTTCGTCACTTACTTGAACATCTTCACTGTTCAACTCTGACTCAGGTGCTCTGGTTTTTCCCCCATCATCATCACTGTCTTCAGCTTCAGAGGACGACTCTGAGACCTCATCATCTGGATCTGGTTGAAGACCTTCAGGTTGATCTGAGTTCCTGTCTGGTTCAGGTTTGTCTCCATTAGCCTCCATCTGTTCAGCTGAGCTGCTGGATGGAGGCTCTGCCTGAGGTTCCTCCTCCTCATCCTCATCCTCACTCTTCACAATAACACATGTGATGGGGAACTCTGGAGTGGTCAATAGTTCTTCCTCTTCTTCTTTAATATGTAGACTCTTTGGGTTCTGCTGATCCAAACTAGTGGTCAACAACAGCTGCTGATCACCTGCAGAAACAATGAAACACATGAACATCATTGTCTTCATACTGTCAATCATATAACTGGTGTCTGTACTCAGTAGACACCAGCAGCATCTCCTGTAGCCATGTGCATCCATTCATCAGTAATCCATCCACCACCGTCAAAGTACCTCCATAGAAAATGACTAGTAGTAATAAAGTATTGTTGACTATTAAGTCACTTTCCCATGAAAATTAGCTAACAATTGACCAAAACGAGCCGGGTCTGACCCCCCGCTGGCAAGCTGCGTGGCCTCCACTTCTACCGCTGTGATCGCATTGATTACATCATAAGTGCGACAGAAATTAGGGAAGCAAACAATGGAGAGCAACATGGAGGTGAAAAGCGAAATCCCAGTCTCGTTAACGCTCAACATCATCGCGTAAATCAGCAGGTTGCCCGAGGTCTGGCGTTCCCACTGCAAGCCGATCAGAGCCGAGCCGATTGAAGGCAATTTTAACCCGCGTCGGTGTGCGCCTTGGCCAGTGGGATAGGGGTAATAGACTCTAACCAATGTTCTGAGAGCCTTGCATCAAAGTTTTCAGACTAAAATATAACCCTAACCCTAACCCCATTTGCTTGAAAAAGGTCTAGTACCGAAACATTGCACAATAAAATTCTGCAAGTTGGCTTAGTGTGCGGGAACTCTTCTTTTTCTAATTTGGACTTGATTGTCGCCCTCCGACGCACCTGCCTGAGAAGTGGATGTGCGAAGATTTTTGCTTCTTCTAGACTAAAATATAAAAAATACAGAATATGGGGAAGAAAATTGAAGTACTATCAATAGGGATGTCCCGATACCACTTTTTTTCAAACCGATACTTGGATCTGAGTACTTGCCGACACCGAGTACCGATGTCGATCCTTCTACCACAACATAAAAACAAACAATTAGGCAAAATGCAATGAATTGGAAGACATATTTTATTTTATTTTATGCTTGCAAGCATAAAATAAAATAAAATTTGTCCCTGACAACAAAATTTGTTGTAACAAGCCTCTGATCTAAAAATAAATACAACAAAGATGCAAAGCCACCCTCTGATCGCGGTCTTCATGCAGAGCAATTACATGCACTGGTATCGGTTCTTGTACTCGCTAAAGTTCACCGATACCGATACAAGTATATTACAACAGTATCGGACCGATACCCGATACCAGTATCGGTATTGGGGCATCCCTAACTATCAATATTATTGTTACTCTACGTAGAACTTGTCGAGTGTATCAAAAGTGTCCTGCGATAACTAGACTGAAAAGCAGCACAGATTTTGGTGCTTCATTTGGGTGGCCCTTTAGCTCTGATCCTTGGAGAGCCTTAAAAATGAAAAGGCACCATTTTTTGTACAAAGTTTGTATGTTTTCCATGTAATAAGCATCGGTTCAGGCACCATTTAAGCACCGACAGCGTTTCAAAAGTAACAGTTTGGCACCGGTGTGGGATATTTTCTCACAATCTGGTCAATGATTTCAATTTTACGTACTATTCTGTGGTAGATCTTCAGGCTGTGGTTCCTCTTCCTCTTCCTCAGCATGGTGGACGCTCCTGCTGTGCTTCACATCTGCACACAGGACAGAGATACAATCATTTCTGCTTCATGACATAAAAATGTACGATCTACGAGTGCAATCACTAGTATTGATACTAACTTATTGAGTGTGTCCGACATTTCCTGTTCATACAATATGTTTCTGTTAAAGGGATAGTTCAACATTTTGGCAAATTGGCCCATCACCATAATCCCTATAGTCATAGCAGCAGGTTCATTACCTTTAACTGTCGGTGCAAGTTATTTTTAGAACGGCAGAGCAGAGCCGTGAGCTGCTCAGAGCTACGCTATGGAGGCTCATGGGATTTCTTGGTTTCCCTCATCAAACTCATTAAATACACAATCCAACAACGCCAAAACACTCTCATTCACCACACTATGAGATAATAACAGAATGTTAAGAGACTGAGTTGTTTTCAAGGTAAATACAAACACTGCTTGCTGGAAAACTGTGCCTGAAGGCAAGGCACATCAGTGGTTTTGCATGAATTTGCTCTGAAAACATCTCTGTCTTGTGTTATTTTAAACTGATTTGGCCTATTAAGTTGTTTGTGCTGTATATTATACAGGTCTGCAGGGAGGCCACTGCATCCATTCATTTGTTGTGTATGGATTTGTCCTGCATTTATTTCAGTGTGTAGACATGCAGGGTACATGTAGCTGCCATCAAAGTCAGTTATACTATTTCAGTTAATTTGCATAATTAATAAATAATTGGTGGTTGAAAATATGAACAATTTAAGTATTCATGTTTAAATAAGTGAATATATTTTTTGTTGTTTTATTTGGATGTAATTGTAACTAAAAAGAAATGTTGTCGTAGCGGAACCAATGTTCGCTGGTGTCAGTGCTCTCACGTCGTTTTGTGCTGACGCACTTTACCTTCACCATGCTTGAGGTGAGCAGCTGTCAATAAGTCCGGTATGAGAGAAGCAGATGAAAGAAGAAGAATAAAGTGTCCTTAACTCCGTTTAGTTGAGAGGGCCAATGAGGTATGTTGATGTATAATTATTGTTTACATTGTGCTTTGTAACTCGCTCTGCGTTACGTAATTTTAATTGGATGTTTATGTTTTTGTTTGTTTAGTTCTTACGACATTCGTCGACATGTGGACTTTTATTGAAATTCCTCACTGAAGACAATAAAATGCCTGTCAGAGGAACACCTTGTGTCATGATTGACTGAACGGGAGTTACAGTAAGAACTCAGCCTGTCCGACGTGAGGTGAAAAGACGATGTGTGCGCCCGCCGTGGACGGAGCTGCAGGGAAGTTGCAACGCACGCCAGCGCCGGAGAAATAAAGACTGTTCACATACCGGTAACCCAAGCAAGCAGCAAGCAGAGTCCAAGAGCATCAAGTGATCAAGCTTACAACAAGTAACACATTCGAAACAAGTTGAATGTTAAAGGTACAGCTTATCAACGGCTTATAAGGGACTCTATAAGTGCTGAAGTGTCAAGTTTTCTGGTGTTACGTACATGATAACAACCAAGTCATTTCTGATTTCATCATATTGGTTTATTATTTAACCATTTGAAGTGTTTTGACATTTAAAGAGTAATTTTTTGGTACTGTCCAAGCTAAAAAATAAGAGATTTAATTCATTGCAAGTGGAAATAAGTTCATTTGTATTGTGAAAGCGATTTTTTGAAACATTAAGACACTGTAAAAAATTGTTGGTTAAATTTAAAGGTAAAAAGGGTTAGGTTAGTTGAAATTTGTATTTTATTGCAATTTTACAGCACTACTAACCAGTAATCATCAAGCTAACTCAACTAGTCTCAGTTACATTTAAAGGGTAACTACATTAAAAATTACAAGTAAGGTTAACTCAAAAACAATCTGAATATGGCTGTGTATCATGGTAATACTGAAGCTATAGAAGTACAAGAGCAGTCTAAAGATCTCGTTGAAGCAAATTTAAACACTAATACATTACAAGAGAGTGAGGTTGGCATTGAGAAACAAGCCGCTGCACAAGAAGGACCAAGAAGAAGTCAGAGAAACAGAACACTGACTG
This sequence comes from Decapterus maruadsi, assembly GCA_030347415.2. NCBI lineage: Eukaryota > Metazoa > Chordata > Actinopteri > Carangiformes > Carangidae > Decapterus > Decapterus maruadsi. The sequence goes on from CM064898.1 coordinate 2,306,133, forward strand.
AAAAGGGTCAAGAACTCCAAGATAACAAATCTAAAAAGCTTTTGAACTGTTTCACAACTGCTTACAAGAACTGGAAATCTCTTGTGAGGGAGGCTAAACGAGCACATGATGGATCCCTTCCCAAAGAGACACTGCAAGACCACTTGATTAAGGTCCACCATGCTTCAACAGATGTAAAACAAGCCTATGATGATCTGCGTCTTCACAAGACACCTGATGGAGAGACACGTCGTCGAGTAGACACATGTGATGCTCTCACAAGAAAGATCTTGCAATGGGATCTGAGCAAGGAGACAGATAAAGAGCAAGGTTCTAAAAGTGAACAAGCATGCTGGCTTGAGACAAGCTCAGTGTTTTTATCTGCAGCATCCCAGAGATCTGAAGTGGACTCTCAAGGAGTCAAGTCTGCAAAGAGTTCAAGCTTAAGTTCAAAACGTTCAAGTCTGTCCTCTACAAAGATAAAAGAAGCTGCAGCTGATTTAGCTGCAACTCAAGCCACTTTGGAAGTTTTACAAGAAATGGAACGTGAGAAACAAGAGCTTGAAACACTTGAGAATGAGAACAGACAGAGACTAGCATTACAAGAAGCAGAGAATGCTGCAAGACAAAATGCTTTAGAAGAGAAGCGCATGCAGCTAGAGCGCTTAAAGACAGTCAAAGAAATGAATGCTGCAAAGGCAAGACTGCAAGTCTATCAACAAGAAATAGACTCAGATCAAGAGATTTCAGATTTGCTACACGACTGCAAGCCTAGGCAAGAGAAACGTGAATCTAAATCAAGAAGTCGCTCAGTGCATTATATAAAAGAGACTGGTGCACATGTACAACCTGCTGTGTTAACACAACCTGCCACAAGGGAGCAGCCTGATATTAATGCCCATCAAGAGCATAGTACTACATCACTTGCCAGTGCAATAGCAGAGTCAATCAATGCAAGCCGTCTGCCTGTACCAGAGCCTTCTGTCTTCAATGGAGACCCGCTAAGGTATAAAGACTGGAAGATGTCGTTTCAAACTCTGATCGGCAGGAAGCACATTCCAGTGAATGAGAAGGTCTACTGCCTCCGTAAGTATGTCGGCGGACCTGCAAAGAAAGCCATTGAGAGTTATTTTCTGATAGGCACGGATGCAGCTTACCATTCAGCGTGGGACGTCCTGGAAGAAAGATATGGAAGCTCATTCATGATTGCTAAAGCTTTCAGAGATAAGCTCACCTCATGGCCAAAGATAGGACCCAAGGATAGTGTTGAACTCAGAGAGTTCTCAGACTTTCTTCGAGGCTGTGAAGCAGCAATGTCTGAGATTAAAGGTCTCCAAGTCCTAAATGACTGTGGTGAAAACCAAAGGATACTTACCAAACTGCCTGACTGGTTGACAGCCAGATGGAACAGAAAGGTAATTGAGTTTGAAGAAGAAGCTGAGATGTTTCCTAGCTTCAGTCAGTTTGTTGAGTTTGTTGCAAGGGAAGCTAAGATAGCCTGTAGCCCTGTGACCTCTCTTCATGCTCTGAAGTCTAATGATGTTGAAAAGATGAAGACACCAAAGACACGAAGCGTTGGTGTAAAGGTGCTGACAAGCAACTCCGAAGAGAACACAGATGTTAAAGGTTGTGTGTTTTGTGAGAAGTCAAATCATAGCATTCACACATGTCGAAGATTTATGGACAAGTCACTTACAGAAAGAGTCAAGTTTGTGCAAACAAATAAGATGTGTTTTGGATGTTTGAAAACAGGACACCTTTCAAAGAACTGTGAAAAGAGGAGTGTTTGCGACACATGCAAAAGGAAACATCCAACATGCTTACACGAAGAACGGGCTAAGGAGGACAGAAAGAAAGAACATCGGGACGACGAAAGAAAAGACAGTGTGAAATACTCAAAAGAGAAAGAAAGATCAAAAGAAAGAACAGAGTCTAAACTAACTGATGCAACGCTGAGTGAGGCAACTTCTCACCGGGTTGTACAAGATATGAAGAGCATTCATACCTCCTCGGTTGTGCCAGTATGGTTATCCACAACAAGTAACCCAGACAGTGAAGTTCTTTTATATGCACTTCTGGACAATCAAAGTGACACCACCTTTGTTTTGCAAGAAAGAGCTGATACTCTGGACACACAAAAGGAGCCTGTGCAACTGAAACTCTCAACGCTCGCATCCAGAAGTACAGTCATTTCAAGTCAGAAACTAACTGGGTTGCAAGTTAGAGGCTTTTATTCATCAAAGAAAATCCCTCTCCCAGTAACTTACACCAGAGAGTTTATTCCTGTCAATCTAAGTCATATCCCCACACCTAAGACAGCAAGAGCATGGTCTCACCTAGAGCACCTTGCCGAAGAGATTGCTCCTTTAATTGACTGTGACGTTGGCCTACTTATAGGTTACAATTGTTCCCAAGCCCTGCTACCTAGAGAGGTTGTGGCTGGCAAAGACAATGAGCCATTTGCCCAAAGAACGGATCTTGGCTGGAGTATCGTCGGCTGTGTGAACCCCTGTGTCGACTATGGTGATGCGCTCGGAAGCAGCCACACGGTCGTTGTGAGACAAGTGACACCTTATCAGCAGTCGCCTGCTAATCTGACCAGCGAAGTCCGGTACATATGTCGAACACAAGTAAAAGAAGTCATCACTCCACCAGATGTGATAAAAGCACTTGAGTCTGACTTCAATGAAAGAGGTGTAGAAGATGCTCACATCTCTCAAGAGGATCTCCGCTTCCTTTCGATAATGGAGGAAGGAATCAGGATCAAAGCAGACGGACACTGCGAGATGCCTTTGCCATTTAAAGAAGGCAGGCCAAATCTGCCAGACAACAGGAAATGTGCAGAGCATCGTCTGAAATGTCTGAGACGAAGATTTGAAAAGGACAAACAATACCATAAGGACTACGTAGCCTTCATGAGTGAAACAATATCTCGCGGAGACGCTGAGAAGGTTTCAACGGAAGACGTCAATAAAAACCCTGCTTGGTACATCCCGCACCATGGGGTGTACCACCCACAGAAACCAGGGAAGATAAGAGTCGTGTTTGACTGTTCAGCGAAGTTTGAAGGCGTTTCATTGAACGACTATCTGCTTACTGGGCCAGAACTGACGAACAATTTGATTGGTGTTCTCTGCAGATTTCGCAAGGGTCCTGTAGCAGTGATGTGCGATATTGAACGTATGTTCCATCAGTTTCATGTCAGAGCAGAAGACCAGGACTATTTGAGATTCCTCTGGTGGGACGATGGAAACTTTCAAGCCCAACCATCAGTCTATCGTATGCGAGTGCACCTGTTTGGGGCCGCCTCATCGCCCGGCTGTGCAAACTACGGCCTCAAGCACATTGCAGCTCAAGGACAGGGTCGTTTCAGTGAAGCAAGCATCCGCTTTGTTGAAAGGAACTTTTATGTGGATGACGGTCTGACGAGTGTGTCATCAAATGAAGAAGCGATACAGCTAATCAGAGAGGCCAGGCAGCTTTGCAGCGCTGGCAAGCTACGCATTCACAAGTTCATTTCCAATCGTCAGGAGGTACTTGCATCACTTCCCAGTGAAGAGTGCGCAGAAAAAGCAAGACATCAAGACTTAGCCCTGAGTGAGCCACTGATTGAGAGAGCCCTAGGTGTTAAGTGGTGCATCTCTTCAGATCAGTTCCTCTTCAGAGTAGTGGTGAGTGAACGCCCGCTTTCTAGAAGAGGCATCTTGTCAACAGTAGCGTCTGTTTACGACCCACTCGGCTTCGTAGCGCCTTTCATTCTTGTTGGGAAGCAAATACTTCAGCAGATGTGCCGAGAGAAAACCGGATGGGATGAACCACTATCTGATGATCTTCGGTCGCAGTGGGAATCTTGGTTGTTGGACCTACAGAAGCTAGCGGACGTCAAGATTCAAAGATGTTATCTCCCAGTAAGCTTCGGAGAAGTCCAAAGACACGAACTCCATCATTTCTCGGACGCGAGTGTCACCGGATATGGAGAATGCACTTACCTAAGAGCAGTTAGTGCAACAGGACAAATCCACTGTTCTCTGGTCATGGGTAAGGCCAGAGTGGCCCCCACGAAGGTCACTACAGTACCAAGACTCGAGCTTTCAGCAGCCGTTGTTGCTGTTCGCACCAGTGATTTACTCAGAAAAGAGCTGGAGCTAGAAGAAGCTCAGGAAATCTTCTGGACGGACTCAAGAGTCGTACTTGGATATGTCAACAACGAGGCTAGAAGATTCCACGTATTTGTGGCAAATCGCATTCAGCGAATCAAGGAAAGTACAGATCCAAGTCAATGGAGATATGTGGCCTCTGAAGAAAATCCCGCAGACCACGCATCTCGGGGTCTTAAGTCAAAGGAGCTTATTGCTTCCAACTGGTTCACGGGTCCAAGCTTTCTCTGGTGTGACGAGCTTCCCAGTGGAGATATTAAGGTGGGAGAAATCGCAGTTGAAGACCCAGAAGTTCGTAAGGCTTTTGTGTACAAGACATTAACAACAGAAGATTCGCTGCTCGACCGCTTCCTTAAGTTCTCCAGCTGGACGAGGCTAGTCCAAGCCATCGCCAGGCTTGTGCGGTGGGTGAAAGAGCTCAAAGGGTTGGTATCCAGAACCAATGAAGCTACAAGTCTCGAAGAGAGAAAGGAGGCAGAACTTACCATCATCGGCATTGTCCAACGAGCAGCCTTCTCAGAGGAAATACTAAATCTTCAATCCAGGAAGGAGATCACAGCTAAGAACAAGACCAGCAAGCTGCACCGTCTGGATCCTTTCTTGGACGAACAGAACATCCTCAGAGTGGGAGGTCGACTTGAACATGCAGCTTTGCATCCTCACATCAAGCATCCAGCACTCTTGCCGAAGTCTAGCCACATTTCGACCTTACTGATCAAGCACTATCATCAGCAAGTGCACCACCAAGGGCGTGGCATAACAATGAATGCACTACGAGCAAACGGCATCTGGATAATTGGATGTAATCATGCTGTGTCGTCCTACATTTACAAATGTGTGAACTGTAGAAAATTCAGACGTTCTACAGAAGAACAGAAAATGTCAGATTTACCTCGTGAGCGCATGGAAACAACTCCACCCTTTACTTATTGTGGGATGGACTGTTTTGGGCCTTTCTACGTCAAGGAAGGACGGAGAGACCTGAAACGCTACGGTTTGTTGTTCACTTGTATGTGTTCTCGTGCTGTGCACATTGAACTACTTGATGACATGACGACTGACGCTTTCATTAATGCGCTTCGGACCTTCATCGCTGTACGTGGAAGTGTGCGACAACTCAGATCCGACCAAGGAACCAATTTTATTGGTGCGAAACGTGAGTTCCTGGAAGCTGTGAAGGAGATGAAGCAAGAGAGCTTCAAGCAACTTGGCTGCGAGTTTGTCATGAATCCTCCATCCGCCAGCCATATGGGGGGAGCCTGGGAAAGGCAAATCAGGACAATACGAAGTGTGTTGACATCCATTCTGGATCAGTCCTCCCAAAGACTTGACAGTTCATCTTTGAGAACTTATCTGTATGAAGTCATGGCGATCATAAATAGCCGACCTTTAACAGCACATCTACTCAATGATCCAACTGGACCTCAGCCTCTTACGCCCAATCACATCTTGACGATGAAGTCTTCCATAATTCTGCCACCACCAGGAGAGTTTGTGAAAGAAGACCTCTATCTTCGCAAAAGATGGCGGAGAGTGCAACATCTGGCAAATGAGTTCTGGTTGAGATGGAAAAAAGAGTACCTGTTAAACCTGCAACAGAGACAAAAATGGAACAAGACACATCGGAATGCAAGAGTCAACGATGTAGTCATCATACAAGATGATCTTGCACCACGAAATGAGTGGAAACTCGCCAAGGTCACTGAAGTGTATCCTGGTGAAGATGGTCGTGTGAGGAAGCTACAAGTGCTTATCAGTGACTCAGCTTTAGATGACCAAGGAAAGCGACTCAACAAGCCGGTCTACCTTGTCAGGCCAATCCACAAGACAGTCACCCTGCTTGAAGCTGAGTAACGCAGCCTTGTTGTCTCACTGCCTTTCCTCACACCAAATATCATAAACATTATCTGAATTATTATTTGAATCTTTATTTTAAGTTCATTAGAGAAATCACCAGTGATTTGGTGGGAGTGTAGCTGCCATCAAAGTCAGTTATACTATTTCAGTTAATTTGCATAATTAATAAATAATTGGTGGTTGAAAATATGAACAATTTAAGTATTCATGTTTAAATAAGTGAATATATTTTTTGTTGTTTTATTTGGATGTAATTGTAACTAAAAAGAAATGTTGTCGTAGCGGAACCAATGTTCGCTGGTGTCAGTGCTCTCACGTCGTTTTGTGCTGACGCACTTTACCTTCACCATGCTTGAGGTGAGCAGCTGTCAATAAGTCCGGTATGAGAGAAGCAGATGAAAGAAGAAGAATAAAGTGTCCTTAACTCCGTTTAGTTGAGAGGGCCAATGAGGTATGTTGATGTATAATTATTGTTTACATTGTGCTTTGTAACTCGCTCTGCGTTACGTAATTTTAATTGGATGTTTATGTTTTTGTTTGTTTAGTTCTTACGACATTCGTCGACATGTGGACTTTTATTGAAATTCCTCACTGAAGACAATAAAATGCCTGTCAGAGGAACACCTTGTGTCATGATTGACTGAACGGGAGTTACAGTACATATACAGACCTTTGTGAATGTACTTTTATTCTTGCATTGTATAATATGCTTTGATTCTGTGATTTCTAGGACATTGTGTAACTTTTGAAAAGAGTGATTATTCAATACAGGAACATTATGTTACTCTCTGATGTGTATATTTACTGTATGTGTATTTTATATATAGTCTATGGCAGTGAGTCTCAAATTCTCATATATGCAGAAACTGCTTGCCGGAAAACTGCCCCTGACAGGAACGTGCATCAGCTGTTATGCAAGAATACCTCTAAAACAACTCTGTGTGGTAACGTTGTGTTACTATCTCGTAGCGTGGTGAATGTGCAGGTCACAACTTGTCCACCAGAGCGTTGTGGAGCTGTTGGATTGTGTATTTGATGAGGGAAACCAAGAAATCCCATGAGCCTCTGCAGCATAGCACTGAGCAGCTTGCAGTTCAGCTCCGTCGTTCTAAAAATAGCTCGCACCGACAATTAGAGGTAACGAACCTTCTGCTACGCCTCGAGGGATTATGGCAATGGGCAAATTGCTGTTGAACTACCCCTTTAATGTAGGCTAATCAAAGAAAAAAAAGACCGTCCTTGTTTTGTAATTCCTGGTTATTCGTTTGTTTATAGCTACATAAAAGTCACATTAAACGATCTGTAATTGTAACGCAAGGTTAGCGTAGCATACAACATGTCCTCTTTCTTTACAAACCGGGCCGTTAAGGTGAAAGGATTTAAAACTGAATCACGAACCGGTTTTGTTGACAGCGGACTGAGGCTGCAGCCGGAGAACATCCAGCAGGATCCGCTGGTCGATGTCCCGTCTGAAGCCCGAAGCCTCCGCCGACATTTTACCCAAACTGTCGGCTGCTCCTGCCGAATGACTCTATTGTTTCCCCACCGCGACTCTCTTCCGGGTTGGGTACGTGGATAAATACCGTTCGAGTAGAAACTGCGACAGGCTTCAACAACCACAGACTCTGGGCCTGTTCTGTCCCAATAAGATGCTGCTCACTCGATCACACTGTTAACGCTTGGGTTTACAATTCTCCAACGACCTAATGTGCTTGATTTGCACTTCACCCGTATTTACGGTAAGACCGCATCGGAGCAGTATTTGGCCAACTACAAATCCCACAATGCACCAGCTAGTGACGTTTTTTTTTCAAAACTTTATTAACTATACAACATCAGTGTAATTCAATACAACAACAACCGCCGCCATGGGGCTATAAACAAGAATATTATGTTATACAAAAATGTTAATACATAAATTCAAAGTGATGTTTGTTTTTTTTTTAATTACTATTAATATGTTGTTTGACTTCATTTTTTGTATGTACTTGTTTGTATGTTAAGTATGTATGTGAATGCGAGTGGACCATTCTTCTTGAGTCCATAATAAAGATAATATAAAGATAATATTTTCAAAGATGACAAAGAGTGTAACAACATTTAAGGATATGCCATTTGGCTAAATGTGGAATAAGACTGATTATATAAAATAGTTTTTCCTCCTGCAGATGGTTTGTTAGTGAAGTCAAACAATATTCAAAGCAGAGGGAATCAAGGGTTCAAGGAAAAAAAGAAATCAGGGTGCAGGTTTTAAATTGTTGTTTAATAAAAAAAAAACCTTGTAAATTCTGTGAATTATTTTAAAAGATACTTTAAAGAAATTTGGCAAATTTCAAGGTTGGATCAATATAATGTTGGATACCAGCTGGTGAAGCCACAAGCCACTGAATAAATTTCAATGAAATGAATTTGACTTTCTAGCTCATATTTTGCATTTTCAGTGTTGTTGTCTTTAGGCTTTGTTTACTTTTACATCATTTTTTATCTGTTATCACTTGTCAGGAATGTGTTTATATATTTTTTCTAACGGAGTTGGGCTTACACATTTATGATTTGCATACTCAGTCATGTGTGGACGAGGGACTTTCCCATTTTTCCACACTTGGCTGAGTGCTATGACGTTTTGCTGGTGGAAAACATCAAAATAATATAATATTTTGTCCACTACCAATTTTAAACATACAAGAAACTTCAGAGAAACATGTATTCACACTTAAAAATGAATGAAAACTGAATTTATTTAGTAACCAAACAACAATTTTTAAATAATAATAATACATTTCATTTGAAGGCGCCTTTCTGAGTACTCAAGGAACCGTACATTGGTTAAAAACAGTGCAACACCACCAAGTACAATTGTACCAGAAAGAGACTTTTCTGAATGAATATCCTTTATACAACCTACAAGAATAAAAATGTAACACATGCTAATCATTGTAATTGTATTGTAATAAGCTGTTACAGTCCAGCTCAACCAACAACTGCATCCACAGGTAGCCTCATGCTGCCTCAATAACATACATGTGTTTCTATGTACTACAGATTTGTAACATGTATTTGTAGCATTGATTCCATGAACACAATGTTTTATACAATTTGAAAATCATACAAACTTTAACGAAAGATTTCACAAACTCAATAACTGCAGCCTCACACATCAACGTTCCTGAGTTTATATACACTCATGTTTCCTCTTGACAGAAATATGGGAGAATTTATGGCTACAAAAACTGCAACTGTATGTTTTTTTCCTCTGTATGGATTTGTGTGTGTGTGTCCAGTGTGTAACAATTGTCAAGGTTTATTGGCAAAATGTGAATACACTACCCATGAATATATTTGTGTGAGTGTATAATTGCTATAAAATAAAAATGTTTGGTTTTCGTATGGCAAGGGTCTTGCCTCAGTGAGTGTCGCCATCTTGCACCACCATGTTTGTATGGCAGCCCGAACCGAAAATCCAGTTTCACGTTCATAAATAAACCAGCGAAGAAGGAGGAGGAAACAGCAGATATGTGGTAAAATGGTTTAGATCTTCACCTCATTGCTCCATGCTCCGAAATACTCACAGTCAACAAACAAGTTCTTTTTGTCCTCGGAGGCCACCGTCACTCTGCAGACGGGAGGGGTGAGGAAGAGAGCGCTGCAAACTAGAATCTGAACGCTGGATGTACTACTGAACAAATCTTTTCCTACATAGACTACATATACAAATGATTTCTTTCCTTAATGGGATTTCTGAGCTTGTGTCTTCTGAGATTCCCAGCTGTTTGGACTTTCCTGTGCTTTTCAAGATCATCACGTTTATGGGATTTCGTGTGCAACGCTAAATTCCCTCGTGCCTCATACTTTTGCCCACAAGTAGCACAATCAAATGCTTTCTCCTGCGTGGACCTTCATGTGGCTCTTAAGAGCTTCATTCCGGAAAAATACTTTCCCACAATCATTACAACTCAACACTTTCCCTCTTTTATGGGATTGCATGTGCAACCCAAAGTTCTCCTCCTCCATAAACATTTCCCCACAAACACTGCAACCAAATGGCTTCTCTTTTGAATGGACTCTTGTGTGGACCACAAGATTTGTCTGGTGGCCAAACCTTTGTCCACAAATCGCACAGCTAAATGTTTTCTTATTTGCATGGCGGCTCATATGGACTCTATAACTATTTTTAAGTCTAAATGTTTTACCACATATAGTACAGTCAAATGATTCTTGAAGATTCACTTTAATTCTAAATGGCTCTGTATGGACTCTCGCATGTTCATGAAGACGCCTTCGTTGTGTAAATCTTTTACCACAGGTAGCACATTCAAACGGTTTCTCTCCTGTATGACTTTTCATATGTTCACGAAGATGATGTCGTTGTCTAAATTTGTTACCACATGTAGCACATTCAAACGGTCTCTCTCCTGTGTGGATTCTCATATGTTCGTTAAGATGCTGTCGTTTGAGAAATTTTTTACCACAGGTAGCACAGTCAAATGGTCTTTCTCCTGTGTGGACTCTCATGTGCATCTTTAAATCCCAGCGTGATTTAAATGTTTTCCCACATTCTGAGCAGCGGTGAATCTTGCAGCAAGAGTTCTTACAAGTGTTATATTCTTCATTCTTTACATGAACAGCTTTGCTGTTCAAACCTGACTCAGGTGCTCTGGTTTCTCCCCAGTATTCACCACTGTCTTCAGCTTCAGAGAACGACTCTGAGACCTCATCATCTGTATCTGTTTCTTCACAGTCGTCTCCATCAGCCTCCATCTGTTCAGCTGAGCTGTTCGATAGAGGCTCTAACTCAGTTTGTCCTTGATGGGGTTGTAGGGACTGAGGTTTCTCCTCCTCCTCATCATCATCATCAATCTTCACATCAACAGAAGTGAAGGGGAACTCTGGAGTGGTCAATAGTTCTTCCTCTTCTTCTTTAACATGTAGACTCTCTGGGTTCTCCTGATCCAGACTAGTGGTTAACTCAGGAGGATCCCCGACTTTAACCATCAGGTGCTGATCACCTGCAGAAACAATGAAACACATCATGAACAATAGTGTCTTCATACTGTCACACATATATTAACATGTTGGGAAAATATAAGAGTCATAATTGAAAAGATTGTTTCAAAATCCGTTTTAATGGACCATAAGCTTTTTCTGCTGGGCTTAGAAACTATAATAAATATGAATAAGCATTTATAAACCTCTGCTTGGTTAATGCCAAAAAAAATGCATTGCATTATTATGGAAAAGTACTCATAAACCAAGTACCACTCAATGGTTAAGACAGATGTTGTCGAGCACTGGAAAGAATTAGACTTACATACTGAAGGCCAAAGAACACATAATATAGAGGCCCTGCATTGAATATGTTAAGGACTCAGACATAATAGACAATCAAATCAATGACTAATAGCTGTGGATATAGCAGCTCTCGAGTTTATGATTATTATTATCTTTCTTTTTTTTTTTATTGTCCTTTTCTTTCAGATACCCATGTTTTTTGTTTTTTGTTTGCTATACAGCTTAAAACTCAAATCAAGATATTGTGATGGAAAAGAATTACATTTAAATTACATTCAGTTTTAGTCAGACTTTTTTGCCAGCTGCATCAAAGTCTGCAGTCTTTACTATAATTTGGACAGTTTTGTACCAGTAGGCTACTTGATGGGCCGGATTAAAAAGTCCAACAGGCCATAATATATCTATTTTTAACATGGGAGTCAATGGAGAGCTGTCCCAGCCCCCAGTGGTGGCCGGAGAACTGCAGCTTTTTGAACGCGGAAGTGGTGTTCACCATTCTGTTCCACCATTTTTATAATAGCCACATAAAAGTCACATTAAAAGCTGTGTAGCCTAATTGTAAAGCAAGGTTAGTGTACAACATGTTCTCTTTATTTACAAACCGGGCCTTTAAGGTTAATGGATTTAAAACTGAATCACTAACCGGTTTTGTTGTGAGCGGACTGAGACTGCAGGAGAACATCCAGCAGGTTCCTCTGCCGCTCGATCTCCTGCCTGAAGCCCGAAGCCTCCGCCTCGTACCCGGCTACGACTCTGTCCACGGCCGCTAAGATCTCCTGGGAGGCGGCGGTGAGTCTCTCGGTGACGAATCCTCTCAGAAACTCGACCTCAGGCATCTTTACTCCAACTGGTTGTTTCCGCTGAATGACTCTGTTATTTTCTCAACCAAACGCGATTCTCGTCCGGTTTAAAGGTTTAGGTACACGTGCACAGATATAATCCAAGTAGAAACTGCGACAACTTCAACTTCGACAAACCACAGACTGAGTGATTAACTTCTCTGCTCAGGATGCCGTGATATCGCTCATCTCCTCCAACGAGACCCGATGATTATTGTTCCTCCTCCTCCTCCTCCTTCTTTCCGGAAGTCGACTCGTCCAGGCGTGTTCATCATAGACACATGTCTGTGGTGCTACTGCCCTCTACTGGGCAGTTTGCAGGACTGAATTCACTCTTTACTTCCCTTTCTGTGGGGTTAAGAGGCTTGAAATTATTCTATTCTATTGATGATCTGATATGTTTCTGTTATTTTGTCTTGCAGAGCTAATGCATGCTTCTGTGAGGTCGGACTAGGTGTCTTCCACCTCCTGTCTGCCCATTGCACTTTCAGTGATTCTGTTAACTTGTCCTCCATCTTCATGATTGTTGTTTTGTTGTTTGTTGTTCTTTGGTGGAAGAAGATCTCTAACTTTATCACAGGTGAGTTTATTTGCTATCAAAGTTTCAATCAGGTTCACCATTCCTGTGATATTTTAAGTTGGCAAAAGTGAAACTTGCTGGTGTGAGTTGATGTCTATTAGACTTTGACCATGATGCAGTTAATTCAAATAGTTCAAGCATTAGAGCATTGAGAATTACACATGTATGCAGCACAAGAGCTGTGCTTTTCATAGAATTTATGGATGTGGTTTTAAATGCCAGTTACATATAGATGAAACTCACAATTTTGGTAAACACCTTTTGAAATACATTACATGTGTATTTTGATAAAAATCTATTGTCTATTAGATTTGGAAACAACAGAAGTTGATAGTCCAACGTTGAAACAATGTAAAATGATAACATCTAATAGCCGTCAAGATTACGTCGGTCATGACACCAACGTCAGAAAAACGTTCATTTCAACACCTGAGATCGACTTTGAATCAACCTGTTAGATCGACGTTAATTAGACGTGAAATAGACGTCAAAATGTTTGCTGGGTAGTATCATGTGTGTATCTCCTCTTTAGGAAAATAGAGTTGAGTTGCAGCATCGCTGTGGGTGATTGACACGAACCAGCAGTTCCTCACATCTGCATCAGGAGGAGAGGAGAGGGTCCACCTTCATCTCTGACCAGCCAGCCATATTGTAAAAAATAAATATATATATATAAGCCAGATTATGTATAGCAAGACTTCATCCAGGATGCAGTCTGATACCACACTTTCCTCGGTCACCACTTCCATCTCTTTGGGGAATTCTTCACACTCTGTGACACAAGTTAGAGCAATTTATAATACATATTAATACATTCTTGTATACAGTAAAAAAGGCTAGGCATTTTTATTTTTAAATACCTTTATTTAACCAGGAAAGACATGGCGATCCATGTATGTCTCTGGCATTCTCGTTTTGGCAAGTAATCATTGACTGTGTATACAATACTTAATATGAACTAGAAAATACTGTAAGACATTAACAACCAACAGCTTGACAAATAACTTGGTAAAATGGAAGGGAATATGCAAGGCAGGTAAGTTGGAGAAACATTACAACACTTTTTCACTTTCACTTTCACATCTGACTGCAGATGAGTTTGCTGCTCTGAAATGAAACACAGCTTCCTGGTCGCTTGGAGGTACAAAAACACGAATAAAATTTAAACATGGCTCCGACAAGGAGTGTATGTTTATCAGAGGAAGGCAGCAGTGCAACCACAGCACCACCTAGTGGCCGTTCTAAAAAACAAAAGGCACAGGTTCTTCTTGTTTCTACAGACTTTCATTCAAGTTTTCCTGCCTGGTAGCTCGGTAGATTGCTGCTACAGAAAACAGCAACGCGTGCAATGCCTTTTTGGTGGGTATACTAGAGAATACTGTCACTGCAAAGGAAGGGCTGATGCATTTAGTGCAACATCTTGGAAGAAGAACAAAAAGGAAGGAGGCTGCATCATAATGTGTCACATGAAAGCCACCAGTCCACAAAGCTCTTGGTTAATCATCAAGATTTAACTACATATCATAAACAAGTGATGTACAAAAAACTCTGCTATCACTGGCAACTGTTGAACAGGCTGATGTTGATAAAGTCAGTGATGATTCTTTTGTGGATTTACAGCTTCTATTTGGAAAACACGCAATAGTGGAGGATTTAAAAGTAGACACATTTGTAAAATGTCCACCGGAGACATTTTTATTGTATTATTATGTCGACAAAAGACATCAATTACAGATACAAACAAACACCGACGTGAGACATTTTACTAGAACTCTCCGTTGCTTCCGCCAATCCACGAACTGCGACTCTCTTCCGGTTTGGGTACGCGCACAAATACCATCCGAGTAGAAACAAAGTTCTGCAAGTGACCGTCGCTGTCTGTAGAGGCCGCCGAAGTTCTTTCAGGATAAATAGGATTAGACCATGGTGAAGTCTTGTTGGAACTGATGACAGCTGTAGGGAGTGCAGGATGAAGGTGTTTTTTTGTTTGTTTGTTTGTTTTTTAATATTTATCCTATTTATTTTTCTGTGTATGATATGAGGTAGAAGCAATGGCTCACACTCCAGGACAGAAGGCAGCGGTTTATGCACCAAAAAGCTGGATGCCAACCGCCGTAAAACTAGAAGAAGAAGAAAGACGAAAAAGAAGTCTTGTTGAAGTTGCAGCTGCTCGGATGATATTTGTGCACGTACTCAAACCGGAAGAGAGCTGCGGCTGGGGAAACAGATTCATTCGGCGGGAACAACCGATAGTTTGAATCAAAAACAAAAGAAGAGGACGAAGAATAACAACTGAGAGTTTGAGTAAAATGTCTCAGGTCGAGTTTCTGAGAGGATTCGTCACCGAGAGACTCACCGCCGCCTCCCAGGAGATCTTAGCGGCCGTGGACAGAGTCGTAGCCGGGTACGAGGCGGAGGCTTCGGGCTTCAGACAGGAGATCGAGCGGCAGAGGAACCTGCTGGATGTTCTCCTGAAGTCTCGAGTCGTTCTCGACAAAACAGGTTGGTGATTCAGTTTTATATCCATGAACCTCAAAGTTTAGGTTTCTAGAGAAAGCAAAAACGCATAGACTGTAAAAAGATTGGACGTAGTACCCGTGACGTCACCCATTGGTTTGGGGGAGTCTGTTTTGTGCTCGGGAATTTTAACTGCGCCATCTTGGATTTTAGTGGGAGTCTACTTTCCATATTTGGAGGAGATTCGGCGAACCCGCCGACTGAACTCGAAGCAGTAAAGGCTGTAAATATGTTTTTTTTTAAAGCTGTAAAGTCGGCTATTTTAACATGGGGGTCAATGGAGAGTGAACCAACAACTCCCCCCTTGGTAAAAAGAAACGTCACTATGCAAATAAACCCTGTCAGAGATCATAACCTTTTGTCTGTAAGATCTTGTATTATGCGTGGTAAGTCCACTGGACTTCCAGAGTAAAGGTGACACCAGCTGAAAATGAGTTGAATAGTGAAACAGCGGTGCTTATCAGTTACAGCCCTCTCAACCAGCATCATAAGCAGTGGCATTGCCC
This sequence comes from Decapterus maruadsi, assembly GCA_030347415.2. NCBI lineage: Eukaryota > Metazoa > Chordata > Actinopteri > Carangiformes > Carangidae > Decapterus > Decapterus maruadsi. The sequence continues at coordinate 2,321,857 of CM064898.1, forward strand.
CCCAAACAGCGGCATCTGTAGTCAATAATGTATGTTTCATTGTTTCTGCAGGTGATCAGCAGCTGTTGACGATTAAAGCAGAAGATCCTCCTGAGTTGACCACTAGTCTGGATCAGGAGAACCCAGAGAGTCTACATGTTGAAGAAGAAGAGGAAGAACTATTGACCACTTCAGAGTTCCCCATCATATGTGTTCTTGTGAAGAGTGAGGATGAGGATGAGGAGGAGAAACCTCAGTCTCTACAACTTCATCAAAGACAAATTAAGGCAGAGCCTCCATCCAGCAGCTCAGTTGGACAGATAGAAGTAGAGATAGAGGCTGATGGAGACGACTGTGGAGGATCTGAACCAGCCAGGAACTCAGATCAACCTGAAGATCTTCAACCAGATCCAGATGATGAGGTCTCAGAGTCGTCCTCTGAAGCTGAAGACAGTGATGATGACTGGAGAGAAAACAGAGCACCTGAGTCAGGGTTGAACAGTAAAAATGTTCATGTGAGGGATGAAGATTGTAACACTGGTAAGAAGTCTCACCGCTGCTCAGAGTGTGGGAGAACATTTGGCACATCCTGGGTTTTGAAGAGACACATGACAGTTCATACAGGAGAGAAACCATTCAACTGTGCTACCTGTGGTAAAAAATTTAGACTACAACAGCATCTTCGTGGACATATGAGGGTCCATACAGGAGAGAAACCATTTAACTGTGCAACCTGTGGAAAGACATTTAGACAACTAGAGGAACTTCAACAACATATGAGTGTCCATACAGGGGAGAAACCATTTGACTGTGCTACCTGTGGTAAGAAATTTTGCTATAAAAAGAGTTTTATATGCCATATGAGACTCCATGCAGGGGAGAAAACATTAAAGCCACGTTTCAACAGCAGGAATTCCAGGTAAAAAGGCTCGTCTCAGTATAGACGCTTTCTTAAAAAAAAAAGAAAGAACAAAAAGGGGGGTTTTAATTGCCATCTTGATCATCACGTAATCCCGTGATTGCGTATTTATCACTCTTTTAATTTACCAGGCCTACTGCTACTCTCGTCTTTTGCCGACTTATTTTTCTTATTTTCCGGCCATTTTTAGTAGCATTGGGTTTTTAAAATGCTTTCGCAGCTTTCTCTTGGCGTCACATCCTGCTTTGAGTCTGACCAATCATCACAGAGTAAATCTCAAGCCCCACCGGGACTATTTCAGGGCCGATCCAAGTACCTATCCCCAGGCAGGGACTCCGTTAGACCCCGTAAAGGTTCCTGTAAGCGGCCCTGTGGGCGAGGGAGGTTTGTGCAGTGGAGGAACGCACCAACGGGACCGGCCCCGTAAAATTACCAAGAAGTTCCTGCAGTGGAAACACGCCTTTAGTCATTTTGGGAGAAAGATTTACCCAGTAGATGCATTGTTTAACGCACACACGTGTCCATTCAAAAGCAAAGCCATTTGGTTGCAGTGTTTATGGGAGAACCTTCATGGAGCCAGTGAGTTTTGTGTTGCACATGAAATTCCATAGAGGAGAGAAACCTTATGTATGTGGTGTCTACGGGAAAAGATTCATTTGAATGGAATATCTTAAGTTACACACAAGAAACCATACAGGAGAGAAACCGTTTGACTGTGCTACCTGTGGTAAAAAATAAGCCACATCAGAATGCATGCAGAAGAGAAACCAGTTAGTTGCAGTGTCTGTGGGAAAAGATTCTTTCGAAGGGCAACTCTTAAGTTACACACAAGGACCCGTACAGGAGAAAAGCCATTCAGTTGCCGTTTTTGTGGAAAAATATTTTGTCAACCAAGGGATCTTAAAGTGCACACAAAAATCCACAAAGGAGAGTAAACAGTTTTTGTGGCCATCAATTCTCAAGGTTTCCTGGCAGGAAGAGACATGAGCGGACGTAAACTCAGGACTGTTACTGAAGGCAGCTGCAGTTATTGAACTGTGACAGCTCATCACAGTAGAGTGAGAACACATTTATAACTATATAAAAACATATTTTAAGTTAAGAGTTTAAAATTGTTTCTATAGAAACAGATTGTTTAAGAAATGATTACCTCAAATACATGTTTCAAATCTGGAATGCATGGAAACACATGCATGTTATTGAAGGCAGCAGCAAGTAGCTGCAAGATTGTTGTGACTGTAACAGATCATGATTACATGATAAAAATGTGTTCAATTGTTTTGGTTGTAAGAAAGTGTTATGAATTCTATAAAATATATTTTTGGTATATTTGTACTTTGTGGAAACATCTTTGTTAGAATATCATTCTCTCTAAAGTTTTAGGTTCCGTGATTAAAATTTGTCGAAAAAAAAAATAATTTTAGGTCTTTGTCTCTTTGCTTTTGAATCCTCCTGTGTAATCAACTTAATGCCTCAGTGTGTAATAGAGGGGGCTAAACTGCGACACTGATGTGGAAAATCTCGATCGAATGGGCCGTTGAGTTGATCTTCATCGATTTCAATTTATTAATAGCCTAAAATAAACTCAAAGTTACACGCTGGAAAAGATGGATCTGAAGTAGAGCTGTTTTAAATTCACTTGAGAGCAAAGCAAAAGCAACCTGAGTCGCAAACATAGGCAACGGATAACAAACATAAGGAACAGAACTACATAGTGATGCATGTGACAAACAAAGCGACTGACAAGTAACTTTAATGCATTTCTCATGTCAGGGCTTCAATACAAGACGGACATTACATACGAGCAGAATGGAGGTGTTTGGATGTTTTTTGGTTTGTGTTTTTGTTACGAAGACAGTCCATTTGCAACCGTTGTGCACTGCTATGCCGAGTAGATAATAAGTGAAATTTCAATTCTGGGTGAACTATCCCTTTAATTGACAGGATTTTGTTATTATTGCTGATACTACTACTATTATTATTAATTATTAACTTTCATGCTAATTGACTGTGCCACACTCCAGTCCGGTAGGTGGCGCCAATGCACCATTAAGATGGATGCGCAGCCGCCATTGAAATCCGACAGAAGAAGAAGAAGTGTTTGCTCAATTTACTGCAGTTTCTGCTCGGATGATATTTGTGCACGTACCCAAACCGGAAGAGAGCCGCGGCTGGGGAAACAATAGATTCAATCGGCGGGAACAACCGAGAGTTTTAGTAAAAATGTCTCAGGTCGAGTTTCTGAGAGCATTCATGACCGAGAGACTCACCGCCGCCTCCCAGGAAGTCTTTGCGGCCGTGGACAAAATCGTAGCCGGGTACGAGGCGGAGGCTTCGGGCTTCAGACAGGAGATCGAGCGGCAGAGGAACCTGCTGGATGTTCTCCTGCAGCCTCGAGTCGCTCTCAACAAAACAGGTTGGTGATTCAGTTTTTAAATCTGTGAACCTCGAAGTCCCGGTGAGAGAACATGTTGAGCCGACATTGCTGCAAATAAAAAAAACCTGCAAGTAAAGAGAAGCGTCGCGATGCATATAAACCCCCAGATATCAGAGATCATAATCTTTTGTCTATAAAATACAATCTTGTATTATTTATGCAGGTCCGTGTGGTCAGGACCAGCTGGTCTCATGCACGAGGAGCGCGCATGAGACGCATAAAGTGGCTTTAGTATTTTCTCCCGTTTCAGGTCGTTTTAGCAGCACTGCTAGCTGGATAACTATAAGAGATCATAATTTTTTGTTTATAACATATTTTAGGAGTTACCGTCATGTCCAACGGACATGTTGGACACTCAAGAAATTCTACAAAAGAGTAATAATGTTATTAATATACATGTTGTATCTCAGTCGAAAGCTTTGATGGAGCTCAAGGAGGTTTCTGTGGAGGTACTTTGATGGTGGTAACTGGTCCTGTTTGATCAGGGTGACTTATGGATTACTGATTGATGAATGGGTGCACATGGCTGCAGGAGATGCTGCTGGTGTCCACTGAGAAGATAATGGGGGTTCATACGGACACCAGTTATATGAGTGACAGTATGGAGACACTGTTGTCAATAATGTGTGTGTCATTGTTTCTGCAGGTGATCAGCAGCCGTCTAAGATAAAAACAGAGGATCCTCCTGAGTTGACCACTAGTCTGGATCAGGAGAACCCAGAGAGTCTACATATTAAAGAAGAAGAGGAAGAAATATTGACCACTCCGACGTTCTCCCTTGGTGTTCTTCATGTGAAGAGTGAGGATGAGGAGGAGAAACCTCAGTCCCTACAACCTCATCCAAGAGAAACTAAGATAAAGCCTCCATCCAGCAGCTCAGCGGAACAGATGGAGGTAAAGATGGAGGCTGATGGAGACGACTGTGGAGGATCTGAACCAGCCAGGAACTCAGATCAACCTGAAGATCTTCAACCAGATCCAGATGATGAGGTCTCGGAGTGGTCCTGTGAGACTGAAGACAGTGATGATGACTGGAGTCCATCTGAATCACGTTTGAAAAGTGAAGCTAATGTAAATGATGAAGAATGTAACACTGGTAAGAAGTCTCACCGCTGCTCAGACTGTGGGGAAACATTCAGCACAACCTGGGTTTTAAAGAGACACATGAGAATCCATGCAGAAGAGAAACAATTTGACTGTGCTACTTGTGGTAAAAAATTTAGGAAACGATGGGTTCTTCAGGAACATATGAGGATCCATACAGGAGAGAAACCATTTGAATGTCGTATCTGTGGTAAAAGATTTAGCTATATAAAGAGTCTTAGCATCCATATGAGAGTCCATACAGATGAGAAAACATTTAGTTGTGCTATTTGTGGACAAAAATTTGCCCAGCAGATCCATTGTTTAACACACACAAGTGTCCATTCAAAAGCAAAACCATTTGGCTGCAGTGTTTGTGGAAAAACGTTTATGGAGCCAGTGAATTTTGTGTTGCACTTGAAATGCCATAGGGAAGGGAAAGTATTCGGTTGTAATGATTGTGGGGAAATATTTTCCCAATATGATTATCTTGAGAAGCACATGAAAGTCCACACAGAAGTTAAACCATTTGATTGCAGTGTGGTAGTACATATGCAACAGTAGTACATATGAAACACATGAAATCCCATACAGGAGAAAAAACATGTATTTGTAGTTTTTGTGGCCAGTTCTCAAGTTGGTCTGTTGTGCTGCTGAAGACGGCAGCAGTGTGTGAGGCTGCAGTTAACAGCGCATCACAACAAAGTGAAAATGAATTTCACATGTAAAGTATTTAAAGTTCGTATGAGTTATGATTTTTTTTCTATACAACTGCTTGTTCATGAAATTACTACCTTAAATTCATGTTATAGTATACGTACGTTACATGAGGCTGCAGCAGTGGTATCTGGTCAATAGAGGGCGCTAGTGCACCGCCACACCGCTCCCCAGTGCCTTGAATGAGACTTTAAAAAAATTAAAAGATTGTAAGATTTTTGTTTTATTTAGTTTTGTAACTACATTTGCATCATGAGTTGGTATATTGAGATTGCCATGACTCATACTGATATTTTTTTATGTATTATGATGTATTTTAATATGTATGTGTGCAATACAGCGGCTTGGCGCCCAAGAGAAGTTTCCCTTCACGGGACAATAAAGTATACCTTCATTTTATAAATCATCCATTTTTGTGACTTCCCTGTTAGTCTGTATTGGTCTGTGTTTGTCCCAAATTAAATAAATTGGATGATAAATAGATGATTATGTATAAGACATATACAAATAAATGTTAATTAAAGAAGAAGTAAGTGGTCCGGTCGTTTTCGCTAATGCTGCGTTCCAGGCAGGCTTTTGAAATCGTAAATTACAGCTTCAAGTCACAACTTACGACTTTGTAGTGTTCCAGGTAACCCACTCGTGTTTTTTCCGACCTGTTTTACCGGTGAAAGTCACTATAACAGCCACTTTAATTCCGACCGGTGAACTCATCAGATCGAACTTACCACTTCACGGTAAAAATATGTTTCCTTGAACGCACCATAACAGTCCTTCCCTACGTCGCCACATTCAATGTTGGCTGCACACACAGCCCTTTCTCTCCTCATTGGATAAAAACTGTAGGATACGATAAATGTTTTCTCCTCGGCTCAGAGCAGAGCAGAGTGACTGACAGACCCGTGTTTTAGTCCAAACACTCTATGTAAGTGATTGCTGTCGGAAGATATAACTATTTAAGACTTATATTAACACAAATATATCACTTACTTCTGCTTTAAATGAACTATAAATACATAGATTAATTTATATTTTTAAAACAACTAGTTTTATTTTTTCAGGATTTTAATTTCCTGATACTTTAATTTCCTAACATCACATTTATTTATATGCTGTAACTTTTATTTCATAATGTCACATTTATTTCATGGCTCTTCTGCAATATTCAAATGAGGGGGCAAACAGGGCCAGATAACCCCGCCCCCTCATTTGCATATTGTAAAAATGTGACATTAGGAAATAAAAGTTCCCGGAAATAAATAAATGAGGCAATAGCAAATTAAATTATCCTTAAAAGATTAAAATATATATGAATGTATGTATATTTCACTATTATTATGCAAGCGTGGAGAAAACTGTGGACAGGGCCAATCACAGTGAGTCTGTGATTAATGAAGTGATTATTGAAATTCTCGCAGTTTCTACCCGGATGATTTTTGTGCACGTACCCAAACCGGAAGAGAACCCCGGTTGTGGGAAACAACAGAGTCGTTCGGCGGGAGCAATCGAGAGTCTGAGTAAAAATGTCTCAGGTCGAGGATTTGAGAGGATTCGTCACCGAGAGACTCACCGCTGTCTCCCAGGAAATCTTAGCGGCCGTGGACAGAGTCGTAGCCGGGTACGAGGCGGAGGCTTCGGGCTTCAGACAGGAGATCGAGCGGCAGAGGAACCTGCTGGATGTTCTCCTGCAGCCTCGAGTCGTTCTCGACAAAACAGGTTGGTGATTCAGTTTTTAAAGGAGCTGTAAAACTGTGGCCAAAACTGTTGTGGTCAAATTCAAAACATCCCAGACTCGAGGTTGCAAGACAGACCGCCACGCGCTCACCTCTGCTCTGCAAAGTAACATGATCATGCGTCTCTAAAACATGTTAGAATAACTGCAGTAGAGATCTAAATCATAGTAAATGCGTAATGTTTCTGTAGTTTGAGCAGGTTGTTGAATGTTTAGCGTTTACTGACTGTTTTATTACTCTGATTCACAGTAATACGAGTGGAGTTCTCGTCAATCTGCAGGTTACACTTCAGCTCAGTGCTTCCCCCATGTGGTTGAAGCGCGAGCGTCGGGGGGGCTAAAAACAGCATAGCCTTGTAATGTCCCTTTACGCATTTTTCATGTGGTAAAAGGCACTGGTTGGGGTCAATTCTTGTAAATCTCACTCTGCTGATTGACCCAAAGTCATTCTGTGGCAAAAATATCTGTCCACATGTAACACCAGGGGCATGAATCAGTTTATGGCAGGTAAAATAGGCCAATTTTTACATTGTAATGTCCCTTTACTCACTTTTCAAGTGGTACAAAGCACTCTTTGCGGTCAAATTACTCTGTTGAGGGATCTAATGTTGTTTTGGTGCAGAAATAAAGAGGCCCCTTGGTGACAGACATCTTTATTACAAGCCAGATTTAAATCACCAACAAGCCTAGTATCCAACAGCGATATAGGCTGTAGACCGTATGAAGACACTGTTGTTCATGATGTGTGTCATTGTTTCTGCAGGTGATCAGCAGCTGTTGATGATTAAAGTAGAGGATCCTCCTGAGTTGACCACTAGTCTGGATCAGGAGAACCCAGAGAGTCTACATGTTAAAGAAGAAGAGGAAGAACTATCGACCACTCCAACGTTCACCATCACTTTTCTTCATGTGAAGAGTGAGGATGAGGAGGAGGAGAAACCTCAGTCCCTACAACCTCAGGCAGAGCCTCCATCCAGCAGCTCAGCTGAACAGATGGAGGCTGATGGAGACGACTGTGGAGGATCTGAACCAGCCAGGAACTCACATCAACCTGAAGGTCTTCAACCAGATACAACAGACGACGAGGTCACAGAGTCATTGTCTAAAGTTGGTGACAGTGTTGTTGTGAGAGAAACCAGAGCACCTGAGTCAGGTTTGAACAGTGAAGCTGTTGTAGGTGATGAAAAATGTAAGACTGGTAAGAAGTCTCACCACTGCTCAGAATGTGGGATAACATTTAAATCAATGTGGGATTTGAAGAGACACGTGAGAATCCACACAGGAGAGAGACCATTTGAATGTGCTACTTGTGGTAAAACATTTAGACGACAACAGCATCTTCGTGGACATATGAGGGTCCATACAGGGGAGAGACCATTTAGTTGTGCTATTTGTGGACGTAAATATAGCCGGCAGACACCTTGTTTACTGCACACAAGGGTCCATTCAAGAGCAAAACCATTTGGTTGCAGTATTTGTGGAAAAACCTTTATGGAGCCGGCGGATTTTGTGTTGCACCTGAAATACCACACAGGAGGGAAAGTATTTGGTTGTTTTGATTGTGGGGAAATATTTACCAACCAGGACGAACTTGAGAGGCACACGAAAGAAGCCCATAGAGATGTTAAATCATTTGACTGTGCAAGTAAAACAATAGCAAATCTTTTAGAACACATGAAATCTCATGGAGGAGAAAAACCACACGCATGCGATATCTGTGGGGAAAAATTCCTTCGGAAGGAATATCTTATAATGCACAGACAAAAGCACACAGAAGAGAAATCATTTGACTGTGCTACTTGTGGTAAAAAGTTTACTCGGAGAGGGAGGCTTAGAGACCACATCAGAATCCATACAGGAGAGAAACCGTTTTGTTGCAGTTTTTGTAGCCGTCAGTTCAGAGGTTGGTCTACCTGGAAGAGACATGAGATCGTATGTAAACTCAGGAATGATACTGAAGCCAGCAGCAGCGTGTGAGGCTGCAGTTATTGAACCGTAACAGCTCATCACAATGTAGTGAAAACGAATTTCACTTGTACAATATTTGACGTTTATATGAGTTATGAAATTGTTTCTATACAACTGCTATTTCATAAAATGACTCCCTCAAATTCACGTTACAGTATAAGCCACATTATGTGTAAGTGAGGCTGCAGCAGTGGTAGCTGGTCAATAGAGGGCGCCAGTGCACCGCCACACCGCTCCCCAATACCTTGAAGGAGACTTTAAAAATAATTCAATAAAATACTTTGAATATACATGTCCTATGTTGTCTAAAAATACTGATTGGCCTTGCAGCACAACATTTTTTGCCCATAGGGGTTATAAGGTCGGGGGTAGGAATTCCTAACACCAAATGTCACAGGTATATAAATGTTGGATTTTCGTTTCATTTAGTTTTTGTTTTGTTTTGTAACTACATTTGCAGTATGAGTTGGTATATATATGTTTTATCTATTGTGTTCAGTTGCTCATGCCTGTGTTACGGTTGTGGCCAACATGTTGATGTTGACTCAAAAATGTTATTTTATTCTAAGAAACCAAGTTACAGTAACTATACACATAGTAACCACACCACCAGCAGTGTTTTGTAAATATGTGGTGTTGGTATTTTACAGTGTTGTTAATCGTAGTAGTGCTGCATTGCGCAGAAAATTGGGGAACAATCCTTAGAATGGGCCCTAATATAATACATCGCCAAGCTTAAGTGAACTGTAACAGGTTATAACAACATGATAAATGTAGACTGCATATTTTACATTTTCATTGTTTGTTTGTTTTTTTTTATATAAAAGTATAACAATTTTTAGTTTATTTGTAATCAGTGGAAACATCTTTTTGAGTTTTTATTCATTTTAAATTGAAAAATCTTTTTCCGTGACGTTTTGGGCTTAATGATTAAAAATTGTCAGATAGAAAATTACATCTTAAAAGATCTTTGTCTCTTTGTTTTTGAATCCTCCACTGCTGTTTCATTGTCAAAATAAAGCTTAAAATCTACCAAGAATCATCACAGAGTAAATAAACTTTCATTGTAGTTTCCAATGATATCAGAGTTTTTCTTCTTAGCATTTCATTTGTTGTTCTTCCAAGATATTACTCTACTACCATGTCCTGTGCTTGAATTATTCCTTTAATTACTGTAAGCCTTTGTAAAAAGACCAGTCTCCTTTCTGCTGTTTTGCTAACCCACCTCCTGGCCATGTGCATTAGTTCTCAGTGAAACTGGTGAGAGATCAGTCCGTGGATAACAGGGACTTGCTCATTCACCAACAATGCAGAGTTGTCAGTCCTTGGGAACTTTTTGCAAGACCCATATTCCGCCATCAGGAGGCGCTTCCATTGGACCAATGCGTGTCGTTACTCTCGTTTATTCCAGTGCTCTACCCGGATGATATTTGTGCACGTACCCAAACCGGAAGAGGGTCCTGGTCGGGGAAAACAATAGAGTCGTTCGGCGGGAGCAACCGAGAGTTTGAGTAGAAATGTCTGAGGTGGAGTTTCTGAGAGGATTCGTCACCGAGAGACTCACCGCCGCCTCCCAGGAGATCTTAGCGGCCGTGGACAGAGTCGTAGCCGGGTACGAGGCGGAGGCTTCGGGCTTCAGACAGGAGATCGAGCGGCAGAGGAACCTGCTGGAAGTTCTCCTGCAGCCTCGAGTCGTTCTCGACAAAACAGGTTGGTGATTCGGTTTTTAAAGGAGCTGTAAAACTGTGGCCAAAACTGTTGTGGTCAAATTCAAAACATCCCAGACTCGAGGTTGCAAGACAGACCGCCACGCGCTCACCTCTGCTCTGCAAAGTAACATGATGATGCGTCTCTAAAACATGTTAGAATAACTGCGGTAGAGATCTAAATCATAGTAAATGCGTAATGTTTCTGTAGTTTGAGCAGGTTGTTGAATGTTTAGCGTTTACTGACTGTTTTATTACTCTGATTCACAGTAATACGAGTGGAGTTCTCGTCAATCTGCAGGTTACACTTAAGCTCAGTGCTTCCCTCATCTAGTTGAAGCGCGAGCGTCGGGGGGGCTAAAAACAGCATAGCCTTGTAATGTCCCTTTACGCATTTTTCATGTGGTAAAAGGCACTGGTTGGGGTCAATTCTTGTAAATCTCACTCTGCTGATTGACCCAAAGTCATTCTGTGGCAAAAATATCTGTCCACATGTAACACCAGGGGCATGAATCAGTTTATGGCAGGTAAAATAGGCCAATTTTTACATTGTAATGTCCCTTTACTCACTTTTCAAGTGGTACAAAGCACTCTTTGCGGTCAAATTACTCTGTTGAGGGATCTAATGTAGTTTTGGTGCAGAAATAAAGAGGCCCCTTGGTGACAGACATCTTTATTACAAGCCAGATTTAAATCACCAACAAGCCTAGTATCCAACAGCGATATAGGCTGTAGACCGTATGAAGACACTGTTGTTCATGATGTGTGTCATTGTTTCTGCAGGTGATCAGCAGCTGTTGATGATTAAAGTAGAGGATCCTCCTGAGTTGACCACTAGTCTGGATCAGGAGAACCCAGAGAGTCTACATGTTAAAGAAGAAGAGGAAGAACTATCGACCACTCCAACGTTCACCTTCACTTTTCTTCATGTGAAGAGTGAGGATGAGGAGGAGGAGAAACCTCAGTCCCTACAACCTCAGGCAGAGCCTCCATCCAGCAGCTCAGCTGAACAGATGGAGGCTGATGGAGACGACTGTGGAGGATCTGAACCAGCCAGGAACTCACATCAACCTGAAGATCTTCAACCAGTTACAACAGACGACGAGGTCACAGAGTCATTGTCTAAAGTTGGTGACAGTGATGTTGTGAGAGAAACCAGGGCACCTGAGTCAGGTTTGAACAGTGAAGCTGTTGTAGGTGATGAAAAATGTAAGCCTGGTAAGAAGTCTCACCACTGCTCAGAGTGTGGGATAACATTTAAATCAATGTGCGATTTGAAGAGACATGTGAGAATCCACACAGGAGAGAGACCATTTGAATGTGCTACTTGTGGTAAAACATTTAGACGACAACAGCATCTTCATGGACATATGAGGGTCCATACAGGGGAGAGACCATTTAGTTGTGCTATTTGTGGACGTAAATATAGCCGGCAGACACTTTGTTTACTGCACACAAGGGTCCATTCAAGAGCAAAACCATTTGGTTGTAGTATTTGTGGAAAAACCTTTATGGAGCCGGCGGATTTTGTGTTGCACCTGAAATACCACACAGGAGGGAAAGTATTTGGTTGTTTTGATTGTGGGGAAATATTTACCAACCAGGACGAACTTGAGAGGCACACGAAAGAAGCCCATAGAGATGTTAAATCATTTGACTGTGCAAGTAAAACAATAGCAAATCTTTTAGAACACATGAAATCTCATGGAGGAGAAAAACCACACGCATGCGATATCGGTGGGGAAAGATTCCTTCGGAAGGAATATCTTATAATGCACAGACAAAAGCACACAGAAGAGAAATCATTTGACTGTGCTACTTGTGGTAAAAAGTTTACTCGGAGAGGGAGGCTTAGAGACCACGTCAGAATCCATACAGGAGAGAAACCGTTTCGTTGCAGTTTTTGTAGCCGTCAGTTCAGAGGTTGGTCTAACTGGAAGAGACATGAGCGTGTATGTAAACTCAGGAATGATACTGAAGCCAGCAGCAGCGTGTGAGGCTGCAGTTATTGAACCGTAGCAGCTCATCACAATGTAGTGAAAACGAATTTCACTTGTAAAATATTTGATGTTTATATGAGTTATGAAATTGTTTCCATACAACTGCTATTTCATAAAATGACTACCTCAAATTCACGTTACAGTATAAGCCACATTATGTGTAAGTGAGGCTGCAGCAGTGGTAGCTGGTCAATAGAGGGCGCCAGTGCACCGCCACACCGCTCCCCAGTACCTTGAAGGAGACTTTAAAAATAATTTAATTAAAATACTTTGAATAGTATATATACATGTCCTATGTTGTCTAAAAATACTGATTGACCTTGCAGCACAACATTTTTTGCCCATAGGGGTTATAAGGTTGGAGGTAGGAATTCCTAACACCAAATGTCACGGGTATATAAACGTTGGATTTTCGTTTCATTTAGTTTTAGTTTTCTTTTGTAACTACATTTGCATTATGAGTTGGTATATATATGTTTTATCTATTATGTTCAGTTGCTCATGCCTGTGTCACGGTTGTGGCCAACATGTTGATGTTGACTCAAAAATGTTGTTTTATTCTAAGAAACCAAGTTACAGTAACTATACACATAGTAACCACACCACCAGCCATAGTGGCAGTGTTTTGTAAATATGTGGTGTTGGTATTTTACAGTGTTGTTAATCGTAGTAGTGCTGCATTGCGCAGAAAATTGGGGAACAATCCTTAGAATGGGCCCTAATATAATAAATCGTCAAGCTTAAGTGAACTGTAACAGGTTATAACAATATGATAAATGTAGACTGCACATTTTACATTTTCATTGTTTTTTATTTTTTTTTAAATTTTTTTTATAAAAGTATAACAATTTTTAGTTTATTTGTAATTAGTGGAAACATCTTTTTGAGTTTTTATTCATTTTAAATTGAAAAATCATTTTCCATGACGTTTTGGGCTTAATGATAAAAATTTGTCAGATAGAAAATTACATCTTAAAAGGTCTTTGTCTCTTTGTTTTTGAATCCTCCACTGCTGTTTCATTGTCAAAATAAAGCTTAAAATCTACCAAGAATCATCACAGAGTAAATAAACTTTCATTGTAGTTTCCAATGATATCAGAGTTTTTCTTCTTAGCATTTCATTTGTTGTTCTTCCAAGATATTACTCTACTACCATGTCGTGTGCTTGAATTATTCCTTTAATTACTGTAAGCCTTTGTAAAAAGACCAGTCTCCTTTCTGCTGTTTTGCTAACCCACCTCCTGGCCATGTGCATTAGTTCTCAGTGAACCTGGTGAGAGATCAGTCCGTGGATAACAGGGACTTGCTCATTCACCAACAATGCAGAGTTGTCAGTCCTTGGGAACTTTTTGCAAGACCCATATTCCGCCATCAGGAGGCGCTTCCATTGGACCAATGCGTGTCGTTACTCTCGTTTATTCCAGTGCTCTAGTTTCTACCCGGATGATATTTGTGCACGTACCCAAACCGGAAAAGGGTCCTGGTCGGGGAAAACAATAGAGTCGTTCGGCGGGAGCAACCGAGAGTTTGAGTAAAAATGTCTGAGGTGGAGTTTCTGAGAGGATTCGTCACCGAGAGACTCACCGCCGCCTCCCAGGAGATCTTAGCGGCCGTGGACAGAGTCGTAGCCGGGTACGAGGCGGAGGCTTCGGGCTTCAGACAGGAGATCGAGCGGCAGAGGAACCTGCTGGAAGTTCTCCTGCAGCCTCGAGTCGCTCTCAACAAAACAGGTTGGTGATTCAGTTTTTAAATGAGCTGTAAAACTGTTGCTAAACTGCATTAGTTGTAGTAAAAAGATGATGAAAGCACCGTTAAATGTACTAATTATTATTATTTTATTTTATTATGTGTGCTCTATTTTGGAACTGAAGGAAAATGTAAGTTAGTGCTTTACTTCATGGATATGTTTTGTTTGGAAGTAAAAAGGCAGATGTTACAAAAGAGAAAGAGAGAAAACATTTACAGACACATAAAGACATTCCATAAGGTGTTTAGTAACAGTGATAGAAGAGACAGGGAAGAGTGACCATTGTGAAATGTATCCTGTATGTGTGTGTCCTGTTCATCACATGATTCCTGTGAGGGTCCTAACTAAGTTGATTCGCCTCATTTGGAAGATGATACGAGGTTGTAAAATTACGACATGTATGTTCATGAACATACAACATGAGCTGTGTATGTTAAACAGATAGAGACAGAAATAGAATTGATCAGATTTACAGGAAACATGGAATGCTCATGTTAATGATAACAACATTGCCTAACTTTATTACTACTAGTCATTTTCTATGGAGGTACTTTGATGGTGGTAACTGGTTCTGTTTGATCAGGGTGACTTTATGGATTACTGATTGATGAATGGGTGCACATGGCTGCAGGAGATGCTGCTGGTGTCCACTGAGAAGATAACTGTTGTTCATGATGTGTTTCATTGTTCCTGCAGGTGATCAGCAGCTGTTGACGATAAAAGTAGAGGATCCTCCTGAGTTGACCACTAGTCTGGATCAGGAGAACCCAGAGAGTCTACATGTTAAAGAAGAAGAGGAAGAACTATCGACCACTCCAGGGTTCCCCTTCACTTCTGTTCATGTGAAGAGTGAGGATGAGGAGGAGGAACCTCAGTCACTACAACCTCGGGCAGAGCCTCCATCCAGCAGCTCAGCTGAACAGATGGAGGTTGACGGAGACGACTGTGGAGGATCTGAACCAGCCGGGAACTCAGATCAACCTGAAGATCTTCAGTCAGATACAGATGATGAGGTCACAGAGACGTGCTCTGAGTCGTCTTCTGAGTCGTCTTCTGAGTCGTCCTCTGAGTCGTCTTCTGAGTCGTCCTCTGAGTCGTCCTCTGAGTCGCCCTCTGAGTCGTCCTCTGACACTGAAGACAGTGATGATGACTGGAGAGAAACCAGTGCACCTGAGTCAGGTTTGAACAGTGAAGCTGTGGTGAAGCATGTGAGGGATGTTTATGAAGAATGTAACACTGTTAAGAAGTCTCACCGCTGCTCAGAGTGTGGGAGAACATTTAAATCACCCTTGGATTTGAAGACACACATGAGAGTCCATACAGTAGAGAGACCATTTGACTGTGCTACTTGTGGTAAAAAATTTAGAAAACGACAGAATCTCAAGGGACATATGAGAACCCACACAGGAGAGAGACCATTTCCATGTGCAATCTGTGGTAAAAGATTTACACATGGAAGTAGTCTTACTGAACATATGAGAATCCATACAGGAGAGAAACCATTTGACTGTGCTACTTGTGGTCAAACATTTAGACAACGACAGCATCTTAATGCACATGTAAGAATCCATACAGGAGAAAAACCATTTAGTTGCAGTCTTTGTAGCCGTGAGTTCAGAGGTTGGGCTACCTGGAAGAGACATGAGCGTGTATGTAAACTCAGGAATGTTACTGAAGGCAGCAGCAGCGTGTGAGTCTGCAGTTATTGAACCGTAACAGCTCATCACAATGTAGTGATAATGAATTTCACTTGTAAAATATTTGATGTTTATATGAGTTATTAAATTGTTTCTATACAACTGCTTGTTCATGAAATTACTACCTCAAATTCATGTTACAGTATAAGTCACATTATGTGTAAGTGAGGCTGCAGCAGTGGTAGCTGGTCAATAGAGGGCGCCAGTGCACCGCCACACCGCTCCCCAGTACTTTGAATCAGTCTTAAGAAAATAATGTAATGTCCTATGTTGTCTAAAAATACTGATTGGCCTTGGAGCACAACATTTTTTTGCCCATAGAGGTTATAAGGTCGGGGGTAGGAATTCCTAACACCCAATGTCACATAAACGTTGGATTTTCGTTTCATTTAGTTTTTGTTTTGTATACATTTGCATCATGAGTTGTTATATTGAGATTATCTGATATGTTTTATCTATTATGATGTATTTCCTTCATTTTATGAAGAGCTTTTATGTTAAATAACTACACTGTGACTGACTTCCTCTTTCTTCTTCTTAGCTTTTCATTTGTTGTTCTTCCAAGATATTATTCTACTGCCATGTCGTGTGCCTGAATTATTCCTTCATAAGCCTTAAGTCCAGTCTCCTTTCCGCTGTTTTGCTAACCCACCTCCTGGCCATGTGCATTAGTTCTCAGTGAAGCTGGTGAGAGATCAGTCCATGGATAACAGGGACTTGCTCATTCACCAACAATGCAGAGTTGTCAGTTCTTGGGAAATTTTTTGCAATACCCATATTCCGCCATCAGGAGGCGCTTCCATTGGACCAATATGCGTGTCGTTACTCTCGTTTATTCCAGTGCTCTAGTTTCTACCCGGATGATATTTGTGCACGTACCCAAAATGGAAGAGGGCCCTGGTCGGGGGAAAGTCGTTCGGCGGGAGCAACCGAGAGTTAGAGTAAAAATGTCTGAGGTGGAGTTTCTGAGAGGATTCATCACCGAGAGACTCACCGCCGTCTCCCAGGAGATCTTAGCGGCCGTGGACAGAGTCGTAGCCGGGTACGAGGCGGAGGCTTCGGGCTTCAGACAGGAGATCGAGCGGCAGAGGAACCTGCTGGATGTTCTCCTGAAGTCTCGAGTCGTTCTCAACAAAACAGGTTGGTGATTCAGTTTTTAAATGAGCTGTAAAACCGTTGCTAAACTGCATTAGTTGTAGTAGAAAGATGATAAAAGCGCCGTTAAAAGTAATTACGGCATAAGCATCTGAAATAGCGCGTGGCCGATTCCGTGTCATCTTCCCATTTACATGTGCACAAGCGATGTTTTTGATTTATATCTAAACTTACCAGCTTATTAGGCCACATAGACGCCATTAGGGTCCTCAGATATTTATTTTTTTCAATTATCTCATAGAAATACATGTATATATATTTTTTTTTTTACCGCATATTCTTTACATTGTATTTATCTTGTAAGATTGCACTTTATCGTCATTGCCTCGTGGATTACGAGTTTTATCTGTTTTATCTATTTTATACTCTCGATACATGAGTTATATTGTAGGCTACATCCTACGTTCCACCACGCTTCCTTTGCTATGTGTGTTGGCTGTGTGTGATTGATTGCATGTGTATGGTGGATTGTAGAAACTGAATTGCCCTGCGGGGATCAATAAAGTCTCCTGTACCTGATGAATACAAGTTGATCAATTAAGTTGCAGCAGGAACGTGGATAGCAAAATTAAATTGAATCAACGTTGAAGTATCGCTCAGGCTGCAGATCCGTTGAATCAGCATTGATTCCCGACATTTATTCAACATTGAAAGCACTTGTTATGATACTGAATCAGCACTGATTCAATGTTCACCTAAAAGCAATCAGCTGCCATAATTTTAGTTTATTTTCACATTGAAGAAAAGTTACTGAATCAATACTGAATCGACTGTTATCTGAATGGAAGTCTCTGTGTTAATTGTAGGCAGATAATGTTATTTTAGTCCAAAACTCATTCTGCATGATGCATCAAAAATATGAAATCAAAAGAGTGACAGAAACAGGCCTGTAGCCTAATATCGAAGGTTTATTCTGAAAAGGCAAGTTTATGCATTCTACTAGTTTTATCAGTCAGACTTAAGATGAGCCACAGCACCACACATGAAATAACAACATTGTTAGCAAAACAAAAACTTGTACCCCTTTCCCACTGGCCAAAAAACTGTTTAGACCCGGAACAATCGGCTTTCGGTGGCAGTGGGACATATTGAACGATTCTTAATGATTATTTGCTGTACATTTCTTACACTGCTCCGTTAGATCCACAAACCTCAAAGTTGTGGTTTGTAGAGAAAGAAGAGCAGCAGATTTTATGATTGGAGTTTTGCGGATTAGTTTCTGGTTCAGGATTAAACCACCATGTCATAACAGGACATTTTGGACACACTCAAAAAGTTCTACAATGAAAAACAATCGTATAGTACTCATAGTTTTTTTTCTCATTCTGTACATGTACAAGCTTTGTGTTGTAGGCCATTGGTTAAATTCTAATAGTCTACAATACTTTATTAGCCTACTACTGGTTATTTTCTATGGAGGTACTTTGATGGTGGTAACTGGTTCAGTTTGATCAGGGTGACTTTATGGATTACTGATGAATGGGTGCACATGGCTGCAGGAGATGCTGTTGGTGTCCACTGAGAAGATAATTGGGGTTCATAGACCAGTTATATGAGTGACAGTATGAAGACACTGTTGTTCATGATGTGTTTCATTGTTTCTGCAGGTGATCAGCAGCTGTTGATGATAAAAACAGAGGATCCTCCTGAGTTGACCACTAGTCTGGATCAGGAGAACCCAGAGAGTCTACATGTTGAAGAAGAAGAGGAAGAACTATTGACCACTCCAGGGTTCCCCTTCACTTCTGTTCATGTGAAGAGTGAGGATGAGGAGGAGGAACCTCAGTCGCTACAACCTCATCAAAGACAAACTGAGACAGAGCCTCCATCCAGCAGCTCAGATGGTCAGATAGAGGTAAAGATAGAGGCTGATGGAGACGACTGTTGGGGATCTGAACCAGCCAGGAACTCAGATCAACCTGAAGATCTTCAATCAGATCCAGATGATGAGGTCTCGGATTCGTCCTCTGAAGCTGAAGACAGTGATGATGACTGGAGAGAAACCAGAGCACCTGAGTCAGGTTTGAACAGTGAAGCTGTTCATGTCAGGGATGAAGAATATGACACTGGTAGGAAGTCTCACCGCTGCTCAGAGCCTTTCAAACCCTTTGACTGTGCTACATGTGGTAAAAAATTTAGATGTCTTACTCATCTAAAAGACCATATTAGAATCCATACAGGAGAGAAACCATTTGACTGTGCTACCTGTGGTAAAAAATTTAGACAACGGCAGCATCTTAATGAACACATGAGAATCCATACAAGAGAGAAACCATTTGAATGTACAATCTGCGGTAAAAGATTTACACAACGAGGGCATCTTCCTGAACATATGAGAACCCATACAGAAGAGAAACGTTTTGAATGTGCTATATGTGGTAAAACATTTAGCGATTCAAAGAGTCTTAGCATCCATATGAGAGTCCATACAGTGGAGAAACCATTTGACTGTGCTACATGTGGTAAAAAATTTAGACATCATACTCATCTAAAAGACCATATAAGAATCCATACAGGAGAGAAACCATTTGACTGTGCTACCTGTGGTAAAAAATTTAGGCAACGACAGCATCTTAATGAACATATGAGAACCCATACAAGAAAGAAACCATTTCGATGTGCTACATGTGGTAAAATATTTAGCCATGCAAAGAGTCTTGACATCCATATGAGAGTCCATACAGGGCAGAAACCATATGTGGAGAAACATTTACCCAGCAGATACATTGTTTAAATCACACACTGGTCCATTCGAAAGCAAAACCGTTTCATTGTAGTGTGTGTGGGGGTACATATGCAACAGTAGGGAATCTCACAAGACACATGAAATCCCATACAGGAGAGAGACCAGATGTATGCAGCATATGCGGGAAAAGATTCATTCGAAAGGAATGTCTTAAATTGCACTCAAGACAGCATACAGGAGAGAAATCATTTGACTGTGCTACCTGTGGTAAAAAGTTTAGTTGACGTGGGACCCTAACAGACCACATCAAAATCCATTTAGGGAAAAAAAACATTTAGTCGTAGTTTTTGTAGCCGTCTGTTCTCAGATTTGTCCAGCAAGAAAAGACATGAGTCTCTGTAAACTCAGGAATGTTACTGAAGGCAGCAGCAGCGTGTGAGGCTGCAGTTATTGAACCGTAACAGCTCATCACAATGTAGTGATAATGAATTTCACTTGTAAAATATTTGATGTTTATATGAGTTATTAAATTGTTTCTATACAACTGCTTGTTCATGAAATTACTCCCTCAAATTCACATTTAAGTATAAGTCAACATTATGTGTAAGTGAGGCTGCAGCAGTGGTAGCTGGTCAATAGAGGGCGCCATTGCACAGCCACACCGCTCCCCAGTACCAGTATGTCCTATGTTGTCTAAAAATACAGATTGGCCTTGGAGCACAACATTTTTTTGCCCATAGAGGTTATAAGGTCGGGGGTAGGAATTCCTAACACCCAATGTCACATAAACGTTGGATTTTCATTTCATTTAGTTTTTGTTTTGTTTTGTATACAATACATTTGCATCATGATTTGTTATATTGAGATTATATGATGTGTTTTTATCTATGATGTATTTCCTTCATTTTATGAAGAGCTTTTATGTTAAATAACTACACTGTGACTGACTTCCTCTTTCTTCTTCTTAGCTTTTCATTTGTTGTTCTTCCAAGATATTATTCTACTACCATGTCGTGTGCCTGAATTATTCCTTCAGAAGCCTTTGTAAAAGGGGAACTACGCAAATCCAGTCTCCTTTCCGCTGTTTTGCTAACCCACCTCCTGGCCATGTGCATTAGTTCTCAGTGAAGCTGGTGAGAGATCAGTCCGTGGATAACAGGGACTTGCTCATTCACCAACAATGCAGAGTTGTCAGTTCTTGGGACATTTTTGCAATACCCATATTCCGCCATCAGGAGGCGCTTCCATTGGACCAACGCGTGTCGTTACTCTCGTTTATGCCACTGCTCTAGTTTCTACCCGGATGATATTTGTGCACGTACCCAAAATGGAAGAGGGCCCTGGTCGGGGGAAACAATAAAGTCGTTCGGCGGGAGCAACCGAGAGTTTGAGTAAAAATGTCTGAGGTGGAGTTTCTGAGAGGATTCATCACCGAGAGACTCACCGCCGCCTCCCAGGAGATCTTAGCGGCCGTGGACAGAGTCGTAGCCGGTCACGAGGCGGAGGCTTCGGGCTTCAGACAGGAGATCGAGCGGCAGAGGAACCTGCTGGATGTTCTCCTGCAGCCTCGAGTCATTCTCGACAAAACAGGTTGGTGATTCAGTTTTTAAATGAGCTGTAAAACCGTTGCCAAACTGCATTAGTTGTAGTAGAAAGATTGTAAAAGCTCCGTTCAAAGTAATTGCATCAACTATCAGAAATAAGTAAAGTTGGAAAGATATTCACAGATTCGGACTTCCGGGATCAATAACTCTGAGACGAAACGTTGTTCAAACGCAGATGATATCTTTTTCACATCATAATAGCACTACTACCTAGTAGACTACTACCTACAAGAATCAAAACCCGATTTTTTACGAAAACGAGCCGTTCTCCGAGCTGAACGGAAAACATTGATCTCGATGCGCAGCCGGTGTTATGTGCCAACTGGTTCCTAATTCAACTGGCGACCGTACTGAACAGCTGCAGATGTTTTGCGCTTCCTCAGCAGATTCGTCACAAATTCACAAACATACACAACATATTACCAGCGAGTTTTAAGCCGCAGTTCACATCTACTGCAGAGAATAAGCTGCTGTGACTGAGCACTAACAGCTACGGACCAGCCACATGAAAAAGAAATAAAGTGAAGAAAAAATAATCTTCACTCATTTGCGTGGAGCGGGACTCGATCTCGCTTCGGCAAAAACTACTACACGTCTGACCACCTGTCTACCTCTGTGAGCCACTGGAGCTCACAGGTAGCCGCTGTTTCCCTGCATATTTGTCAATTAGCCTACGTCAGCACAGGTAACGTCCTGACTCGAGCTCACCTGGAACAACTGGTTACCATCGGTTTGCCTTGAAAATACACGGACACATGCATCGGTGTTTATTGTTCTTTTCCCTCCAGTCTACGAACATAGTCAGCGCTACACTACACACCGCACAACACTACACACTTTAACAAAGCCTGTCGTGTTGAGAAAGTGGTGAATTAACTCGGAAATAGTGTCAAAATACGCTAAACAATATGTAAACAAAAGCGAAACACTGAACCACTGCATGTGTAGCTACATGGGTCAAAAGTAGGCTACTACGACATTTAATCACATCACTGGACTGCGAATGTTTGGTGTACTTACATTTCTTTACACTTCTCTACATATCCTACAGAATGCAAACGTATTTATTGGCTGCATTAAAAGAAATGTCCACTTAAAGTCGCCGTGGTTCGAGGAAGAGGTGATGTTACCTCAACCTGTTTCTGCCTGGCGAGTATGATGCGTTCAAGGGAACAGGGCAGCGTCGGACGTTAGTCAATTGTTTGATTCATGGTTGATTCATGGTTCTACTGCGGAGAATAAGCTGCTGTGACTGAGACTAACAGTTACGTACCAGCCACATGAAAAAAAAGAACGTGAAGAAAAAATAATCTTCACGTTGTCGAGCGGAGCGGGACTCGATCTCGCTTCAGCAAAAGCAACATCACCACACTCCACCTGTCTACCTCTGTGAGCCACTCAAGCTCACAGGTGCCGCCCGTTTCACTGCATATGACTCAATTACGTCAGCACAGGTAACGTTTTGACATGAGCTGGGCTCGGCTGGCCTGGAACAACTGGTTACCATTGGTTTGCCTTGAAAATACACGGGCATATGCATCGGTGTTTATTGTTCTTTTTCTTCCAGTCTATAAACATAGTAAGCTCTATACTACACACCGCACTACACTACACACTTTGGCAAAGCCTGTCGTGCTGAGAAAGTGATGAAATAACTCGGAAATGTTGCCAAAATACGCTAAACAATATGTAAACAAAAGCGAAACACTGAACCACTGCATGTGTATATGGGTGACAAGTACGACTTGCATTTTAATCACATCACTGTATTGCGAATGTTTTGTGTACTTACATGTCTTTACACTTCTCTAGAGATCGTATTAAACGCAAAACCTATTTATTGGCGTGCATTTAAAGACACGTTCACTCAAAGTCGCCGTGGTTCGAGGAAGAGGTGATGTTACCTCTGTTTCTGCCTCTGGTGAGTATGATGCGTTCAAGTGCACAGGGCACCGTCGGACGTGAGTCCATTGTTTGAAAATGACGTATAGAATCGGACTGATGCCTTCCTAAATTCTTTAGATTTTGTGTGTTGACATATTTTTTCATTGTCCTTTAGTAAAGGTATACCTCTTCATTAAAACTAGAATGAGATTCACAGAAAAAACTGACAAACTGAACAGTTTGGGGTCTATGGTGATCTAAATGGCAAGAAAATTATCAATCATTTCAACATCAGTCCAGAATGTTTTTCTGTCATATATAGATTATATATTGTATGTGTCCATGGCTAAACTGTTTGGTAAAGTACAACAAACAGATTTGGAGTTTTACTGCAATTGTCAAGGCCACAGTAGGATCAATGAGCAATTAAAGGAATCAGCAACATCTGGTGGAGACTGAACGAGTACAGTATAAAGAGAAAGGAGCAGGTGATCTAAATTTACTCTGTAGTAAGAGAGTAGCTTGCAAACAAGCAAACAAACAAGTCAGTAACTTTAGAGATAGAATTGATTCAGGAAAAGCGATGGATCCTTACAAAGTTAAGGAAATCATCGACTTAAAGCTTAAAAACATCTACCCGCTGAACTTCACCAAAAGTCAGCGTTATGTTCTTAAACGACGGGCAGAGACTTTCCAGCTACTGAGTAAGGCATTTGAGTAAAATATGTTGGTGATTTTTCCACCTCTGTTTAAATGTAATTTCAAGTGTGTATGGCAATGCATTCTCCAGATGGGGAACTGTATTACAAATGCCAAAGAAAGCGTGACGAGGAGCAGCATCATTTTGCTAAAGTGGTGCGTACTCCACATGAAGCCAACAACATATTTGTGGAGTTTCATGCCAGTGCCATCGGAGCCCACTGTGGAGTGGAGAAGACGATGCATGCCATTCTTCAACGCTATTACTGGCCTGGTATGAAGGCAGACATCACAAAATGGGTGAGTGTTCAATTTCTCAATTTCTGTGGATCTCAAGCAAATATAAACAATTTCTATATATTTCTGTGAGTGTTTTAAATGAATGTACTATATCAGGTTTCTCAGTGTGATCACTGTCAAAGAAAGAGGGCAACTCTAAAGGAGAAAACTCAGTATCAACCTATTCAGGTGACTGATTAATTAAACATTTTGTTTAACTTGCAACAACAGTGTTAATTTACAATAGCTGTTATGCTTTGGTTTGCATTGAAGGTGTCAGAGCCATTTGAACTAGTCGGGATGGACCTTGTTGGCAAGTTGAAGTGTTCCAACAATGGATACACATATATGTGTGTCATGGTTGACTACTTCACAAAATGGCTTGAAGTCTATCCACTAAAAAGTAAGAGGGCTGAGGAAGTGACAGAATGTGTACTGGATTTCTTTTACAAGTACGGTGCACCAAAACGAATTCTGACTGACAGGGGAAAAGAATTTGTCAACAAAGTAAGTTAAATTCTGATAAATGAGATGTTACTGTGTTTCTGATCACAGCAACATTTGGGAAACAATATGGTATGGCATAAAATGTGTGTTCTTCATTTTCATGTCCAATGCATATTTTAGATCAACATGGATTTGTGTGACAAACTTGGAATCGAGAGAAGCCTCTGTGCACCATACCACCCACAAACAAATGGTTTGGTGGAAAGGCTTAATGGTACCATTCAAGGGTAAATACAATTTCCTACATTTTTTGTATCCATATAATTGCATATCATGCCTACATAGAGTTACCTTAATTTTGCTTCTTATTTTTTCTAATTTCAGGGCTTTGAAAAAGATGGTGCAGAACCACCCAAGTGACTGGGACAAATACCTTAAGCCAACTGTATTTGGATTGCGGACAAAAAAACAAATAACAACAAAATATTCACCTTACTTCCTAATGTACGGAAGGGAGGCCCGTTATCCATCTGAAGTTCCAGACAAGTGGCAGGTATTGTGATTTAAGAGCTGCTTTGGCAACCATATGCATTTCTATATGTACTAATGTTTATTAATCTATAGGCCTACTAATGTTTCAGATAAGTGAAGAAAATCTGAATGCACTAATTGAAAATGAGGAACCGTCAAAAAGAAGTGCAGACCTCAAAGATGTGTACGCTAAAGTGCAGGCCAATATCACAGAATCACAACAAAAAGTGAGAAAGAGAAAGTTATTAAGGGGAGAAGATGATGGCTTTGCTCTGGGTGACAAGGTACTAAGAAAAAACATTCGTGAAGAACAAAGAAAAGGGGGGAAATTGGAGGCAGATTTACTGGGTCCATTTACAATAACCAGCATTGACGGAAAAAGTGTTGATCTAACCGCGGAAGGAAAAACCATTGAAAAGATCAACATGGACCATCTCAAGCGATATGTGGAATCACAGCCCAGAATCCCTGCAAAATGGATTGCCGCCACCACCTCCACCACCTGTCCTACAGCACTGCAGCCCAGCCCTCCAAGTTCGACCACGATCACATTGAGCCCACCAGTCTCTCTGTCCACAACTCTTGAGGGCACAAACACTCCCTTTAAACCCTCATTTTTGGTTACCCCTGAGGAAAGTAAGTATAGATGTAATACACTTAATTTCCGACCAACATTTTGGAAAAGATCTATGCACAGCCTGTTTGTCAAAAATTATGTTGCACTCATGAGGCCTGAAACAACCCTGTCTTGTAATTTTCAGTAATAGATGACATCTGGTCGGGACAACGGCAAGGTGTCCTGTGGAGCAAAGTGGGACCATATAAGTTGTTTGCCACAGACCTGCAAAATCTGGCTCCTGGAAGGGAACTTGAGAGTGAGGTAAAGTAATACATGGCCTTCTAGATAAATTTTATTTTGTTTGTTTTATGGCTAAACTGTAACTCCTTGCATTTGTCACTTAAGGTTGTGAATGCATTCATCCATGCGGTCATTGTGAAGCTGCAAGGGGAAACAGAAAAAAAGATTTATCTTGTTGACTCTTTTCAAATGACCGCAATGTGGAAAGGATCATTCAAGGGATTAAGCAAGGTAACTATCTTTCAAAATCAGATTTTATATGCTTACACTACAAACACTTTATTCATTCATTATCTGTATGTTCTCAGCTTGACCCAATGGCCTATGATGTCCTCATTGGACCAGTGTGTGACAAACGGCACTGGACACTTGTGGTGAGAATTACACTATTAATTAATAGATCATACTTCATAGCACAGGACTGTTTGTCTGTGTCCAGACTTTTGTGTAGTAAACTAGCATAATTTTGATTCACTCATCCCTAAAATTCATCCCCTTTTTTGCATGACCTGATATGCATCAAGGCAATTTATCCAAAGGAGAGGCGGGCTGTTTACATAAACCCCTTAGGTGAAACACTTGACCAAATAAAGACATGCAAGGATATGACAAGGCAAGTTACACATCAGTGGTAATGTCATATAAGACTGTTGGACATGGATGGCTAAAATGTTTTACTATTCTACAGGGCCTTCATGAGACACAGAAACATCCACATTTCACGATGGACTTGTGACACACTACATCATCCATATCAGCAAGACTCTACATCCTGTGGGGCCTTTATCTGCAAGGTATGAATACAACTGAGCCTTTGATGAAGACAACTGTTAAATGATACTGATTGTACTATGTGTGGTCTAGTTTGCAGAGCTTCTCCTAACAACTGGGGTGCTGCATGTTGATGAGACTTCCATCACTCAGTTTAGGAGGGAAATGGCTTACAGGCTCCTAACTGCTTCAGGTTTGTTTTTGTTTATTTTGAGATTTAGTGTATTGTGTGTATTATGGTGTTGCCAAAAATCTAATTGCATGTGTAATGTTTAGAAAACCTCTCAGAACTATGTAGAGCATGTGGCAATGTCTGCCAAAGTCCAGGGAGAAATGAAGAGGCACATGATGACTGGGTAAGAATGAAATTACAGGTCTGTGTGCTCATAAATGCAACGTTTTACTAATTTACTGTCATGCTTTTTCATCAGGTCCAGTGTACAGCTTGCAGTTTATGGTTCCACTGGATTTGTGCTGGAAGACCACCAGTGGAGCAGGATTTCTATTGCCCAGCATGTACACTGTGAGGAAACAAAATTCTGATGTCTGGTAAGGCTGCATGTGGATGGGAATATACAGTCACTGACCTCTTAAAAGAGCAGATCTGTTGTACTGTACAGATGTACCTAATAAAGAGGCCGGTGAGTTTATAATGTACCATTAATGCATGTCACTAACTTTCATCTCACAGGTTACTATGGATCATGGTTGCACGCCCTGCCAGTTATGGATGGTGCCCCTGTGGGTCATAGTTGTACTGACCACCACTTGTGTGCCCATCAGTCGTTGAAGTATTTCGACTGTTGCTTCTGTGTCTCTTCTCCTCTTCTATCTCTAAACCCAACCGGTCAAGGCAGATGGCCGCCCACCTAGAGCCTGGTTCTGCCTAAGGTTTCTTCCTAAAGGGGGAGTTTTTCCTTACCACTGTTGCTAAGTGCTTGCTCATGGAGGGAATGTTGGGTTTTCTCCAATAAAAGCTTTTTTTTTCTCCTAATGTCTGTCTTGCAATCAATTTGTGACAACTGCTTAATTAAGATAACATTTTTGGAAGTCGTCTGCTAGAATCATTCAATCAATCACATAGGCTACCATGCTTGTTTCATAAAACTCCTAAATAACATTGTCTAGTGCGTCTGGTAGTTGTATTTTGCTAAACACAAAAAGTATGACTTTTATGACCTAGGAGTAAAACTTTTAAATAACAGTGCTGTCTAACATGTAGACTGTGTTAGTTGTGCTTTACTGAACAGTTTGGCCATGGATACAATATCTATCCTATATGTGGATTAAAGCATTCTGGACTAATGTCCAAATGGAGATGGATAATTTTCTTGCAGATCATCATACACCCAAAATTGTTAGGCCTACTCTGAGAACGCACTGCCGAATGGAACGGTTGCTGCACTTTAACCACTCTACCTTAATTGCTGTAGCTTTTTAATTATCATTAGTATTTATTACATTTTTTAATTAACATGGGATTTTATTTTCTATGCCTATATTTTAATATTAAGATTTTTTTACACTTTAATCTAGGAGCACATGATTTCATTTTGTGTAGGCTGAAATGACAAATACAAAAACGTTGAACTTTGATTGTTTAGCATATTTTGACTGTATTTCTGAGTTAGTTCATCACTCGTTCAACATGACAGGCTTTGTCATAGTGTGTAGCATGAGTGTAGGCTATGTAGCGCTAAAAATGTTCATAGACAGGCAAAAGAACAATAAACACAGATGCATATGTTCGTGTATTTTCAAGGCAAACCGATGGTAACCAGTTGTTTCAGGCCAGCACAAATCAAAATGTTACCTTTATTGATGTGATTTACTAATACGAAGGGAAACCTCTACAATCTACAATGTAGAATGGCTCACAAAGATAGACAGGTTGACTGATGACACACTGGCACTGCCCTTGCCGAAGTGAGATCAAATCCAGATCTCTAGCCTCCTACTTCATGTGACTGTATGTTTTCTTCCCTTTTTTGTGGTAGATGTGAATTGTGGGTTGAAAGTAGCTGGTAATATTGGTATGTATATTTTTCAAAACACAAAAGAGAATGAGATGGTGACAATGTGAAATTCATTCATGCGGCCTCGTTTACATGTCGCTACCACCAAGACAAAATTAGCTAGGCTACTGCTTTTTACTCATCCAGATAGGCTACTACTGGTGCGATTTTACTTTAGTAGCCTACAAGTGGAATTACGGGTCTTAAAGTCGACTCCAAAAGTGGCATTTTTAAATGTACTCAGAATCTCAAACTAGTTTTAGGCCTAATTAAAAGGTATTTACAAATTAAATGGCAATGTCCGACGGTGCCCTGTGCACTTGAACGCATCATACTCACCAGAGGCAGAAACAGAGGTAACATCACCTCTTCCTCGAACCACGGCGACTTTGAGTGAACGTGTCTTTAAATGCACGCCAATAAATAGGTTTTGCGTTTAATACGATCTCTAGAGAAGTGTAAAGACATGTAAGTACACAAAACATTCGCAATACAGTGATGTGATTAAAATGCAAGTCGTACTTGTCGCCCATATACACATGCAGTGGTTCAGTGTTTCGCTTTTGTTTACATATTGTTTAGCGTATTTTGGCAACATTTCCGAGTTATTTCATCACTTTCTCAGCACGACAGGCTTTGCCAAAGTGTGTAGTGTAGTGCGGTGTGTAGTGTAGAGCTTACTATGTTTATAGACTGGAAGAAAAAGAACAATAAACACCGATGCATATGCCCGTGTATTTTCAAGGCAAACCAATGGTAACCAGTTGTTCCAGGCCAGCCGAGCCCAGCTCATGTCAAAACGTTACCTGTGCTGACGTAATTGAGTCATATGCAGTGAAACGGGTGGCACCTGTGAGCTTGAGTGGCTCACAGAGGTAGACAGGTGGAGTTGAAGCGAGATCGAGTCCCGCTCCGCTCGACAACGTGAAGATTATTTTTTCTTCACGTTCTTTTTTTTCATGTGGCTGGTACGTAACTGTTAGTCTCAGTCACAGCAACATATTCTCCGCAGTAGATGTGAACTGCGGCTGAAAACTCGCTGGTTATATGTTGTGTATGTTTGTGAATTAGTGACGAATCTGCTGACGGAAGCGCAAAACATCTGCAGCTGTTCAGTACGGTCGCCAGTTGAATTAGGAACCAGTTGGCACATAACACCGGTAACCGGGCGAGTGCGCAGGGACCGTCTGCAAATTGCAATACAAGAGCAAGACGCTCCGGAAAAAATAAATAGCTCCACTGTTATACAGTACAGAGACTCCCAAATCACCTCCCAAAAAAATGTTACTGAATCGACCGTTATCTAAATAGAAGTCTCTGTGTTAATTATAGGCAGATATAAATGTTATTTTAGTGCAAAACTCATTCTGCATGCTGCATCAAAAATATATGACAGAAACAGGCCTGTAGCCTAATATCCAAGGTTTATTCTGAAAAGGCAAGTTTATGCATTCTACTAGTTTTATCAGTCTCCAGGTCTGACTTGAGATGAGCCACAGCACTGCACATGAAATAACAATGCTGTGAGCAAAACAAAAACTTGTACCCCTTTCCCACTGGCCAAAAAACCTGTTTAAACCCGCGAACAATCTGCTTTCGCTGGCAGTGGGACGTATTGAACGATTCTAAATGATTATTTGCTGTACATTTCTTACACTGCTCCGTTAAATCCACGAACCTCAAAGTTGTGGTTTGTTGAGAAAGAAGAGCAGCAGATTTTATGATTGGAGTTTTGTGGATTAGTTTGTAGTTCAGGATTAAACCACCATGTCACATTTTGGACACACTCAAAAAGTTCTACAATGAAAAACAATCGTATAGTACTCAGTTTTTTTCTCATTCTGTACATGTACAAGCTTTGTGTTGTAGGCCATTGGTTAGATTCTAATAGTCTACAATACTTTATTAACCCACTACTGGTTATTTTCTATGGAGGTACTTTGATGGTGGTAACTGGTTCAGTTTGATCAGGGTGACTTTATGGATTACTATGAATGGGTGCACATGGCTGCAGGAGATGCTGTTGGTGTCCACTGAGAAGATAATTGGGGTTCCAGTCCCCTGGTCCAGTCAGACTAGTTATATGTGTGACAGTATGAAGACAATGATGTTTATGATGTGTTTCACTGTTTCTGCAGGTGATCAGAAGCTGTTGATGATTAAAGTAGAGGATCCCCCTGAGATGACCACTAGTCTGGATCAGGAGAACCCAGAGAGTCTACATGTTAAAGAAGAAGAGGAAGAACTAGTGACCACTCCAGGGTTCCCCATCACATCTGTTAATGTGAAGAGTGAGGATGAGGAGGAGGAACCTCAGTCACTACAACCTCATCAAAGACAAATTAAGGCAGAGCCTCCATCCAGCAGCTCAGATGGACAGATAGAGGTAAAGATAGAGGCTGATGGAGATGACTGTGGAGGATCTGAACCAGCCAGGAACTCAGATCAACCTGAAGATCTTCAACCAGATCCAGATGATGAGGTCTCAGAGTCGTCCTCTGAAGCTGGAGACAGTGATGATGACTGGAGAGAAACCAGAGCACCGGAGTCAGGTTTGAACAGTGAAGCTGTTCATGTGAGGGATGAAGAATGTGACACTGGTAAGAAGTCTCAGCGCTGCTCAGAGTGTGGGAGAACATTTAAAAAACCCTCTGATTTGAAGACACACATGAGAACCCATACAGGAGAGAAACCATTTCAATGTGCAATCTGTGATAAAAAATATAGCCATCCAAAGAGTCTTGGCATCCACATGAGAGTCCATACAGAGGAGAAAACATTTGACTGTGGTACATGTGGTAAAAAATTTAGACATCTTACTCATCTAAAAGACCATATTAGAATCCATACAGGAGAGAAACCATTTGACTGTGCTACCTGTGGTAAAAAATTTAGACAACGACAGCAACTTAATGAACATAAGAGAATCCATACAGGAGAGAAACCATTTGAATGTACAATATGCAATGAAAGATTTACTCAACGAAGGCATCTTCCTGAACATATGAGAATCCATACAGGAGAGAAACCTTTTGAATGTGCTACATGTGGTAAAAAATTTAGCCATGCAAAGAGTCTTGGCATCCACATGAGAGTCCATACAGAGGAGAAAACATTTGACTGTGGTACATGTGGTAAAAAATTTAGACATCAAAGTCATCGAACAGACCATATCAGAGTCCATACAGGGGAGAGACCATTTGACTGTGCTACCTGTGGTAAAAAATTTAGACAACGACAGCAGCTTAAAGTACATATAAGAATCCATACAGGAGAGAAACCATTTATTTGCAGTTTTTGTAGCCGTCAGTTCTCAGGTATGTCCAGCAAGAAAAGACATATGACTAGATGTAAACTCAAGAATCTCTGCAATGTGTGAGGCTGCAGTTATTGAAAACGGCTTGTTCTTGAAATTACTCCCCTAAATTCTTTGATGGTGTGTTCCAGGTGTTCTCTGGGGTTGGAACGTCATAACTATATAAACATTGGACTTAAGTTTAATTTAGTTTTCCTTTTTTATTTAGTTTTGTAACAGTATTTGCATCATTAGTTGGTATATTGAGATTGCCATGTGATAGGTTCATCAATCAAGTTAATAGGTTTTATCCATTATGATATCTTTTTTTGTCTGCAATGCAGCGTCTTGGCGCCAAAGACAAGTTTCCCTTCACAGGACAATAAAGCATACTTTACTTTTACCTTTACCTTCATTTTATGGATCATCCATTTTTCTGACAACTGGAAAGCGCTCCACATTGTTCCAAGCCAAGCTCCAAGTTCCGACACCATTACATACCGCAATACTATGATCGAAATGTTAAATCCACCCAGTGTCAGTCCTACCTCCGTGTTACCATTTCCACAGTCCCCAAATAATAGTTACAAGTAATTTTTTTAACCATTACAATTACTTTGAAGCTTTTTAATTAAGGTAAGCTAGAAATGGAGGGAGGCAACCACCATTCCGACATCCCACCAGTCATTGGACAATGCAGGCGCACGGATTATACTTCAGCCTGTACACGATTCAAAAATAACGATCAATAAAATGTTTTCCTCACTCGGGTAAAGTCATGTTGCAGCTCGTGACAACTTGGCGCGACAAACGGGACAAACAGCCATTTCTGTACGCCTTTAAAAATTCCTACCTTTCTGACAGTTCCATCAATAGTGTATTGTTCTCCCGAAAAGCACTAGTTGGGCTTAGGCAATGATGAAAGAGTTGGTTAAGTTTAGTTTAAAAAAAAAAAAAAAAGACGTAGAGATTAGACAGCCAGGGCATTTAAATAGTCCAGAAGTAGAGTTTTCTTTCATGTGGTTATTTGATTTAACTTGCATAGTTTTTGTATGATCTTGGCATTGTTTTTACTTTGTTATTTACAAATGTATATATTTCATTTATTCATTTTTAAATGTTTAAGTGGATTCCTTGTGCCCTGACATTCACTGTTCAAATGTATTTAAGGAAAACTCAATAAAAAGAATTTTGAAAGAAAAGAAGTAGAGAGTCCAATAAGTAGGAGGGAGTCACCTGTTGAGTAGGCCTAAGGCACATATTGACGGAATGGGAACGGGACGATGGCATTTCGTAATAGTTGGATAGTAGGGGTTAATCGAAAAATCTTGCATCGATCCTCTTTAAACCTCACAGAAGAGTAAAAGAAAGCTGTCCAGTAGAGGGCAGTAACACGTCTGGAAGCGTCTACACTCCCGGAAACAACAAAGAAGAAGCGGAAGGAGGAAGAGGAGGAGCAGTAAGCGGTCTGGTTGGGGGAGAGGCGAGGTACCACGGCGTGCTTTTTTCTCCTTTTTTTTTTTTAATTGAAGACTTATTAGTTGGGAAATACAATGTACATTGAGGGAGGAGGGGGTTACAAATAAATATGGATAGCAGGTTCAGTTCCATAGTATCATGAAAAGCAGGAGAAGACAAAGAATAGGTACACGTGGTTGATAGTTGAAGTTCTCGCAGTTTCTACCCGGATGATATTCGTGCACGTACCTGAAGCAGAAGAGAAGAGAAACAATAGACTCATTTGGCGGGAACAACCACGAGTTTGAGTAAAAATGTCTCCGGTGGAGGATCTGAGAGGATTCGTCACCGAGAGACTCACCGCCGCCTCCCAGGAGATCTTAGCGGCTGTGGACAGAGTCGTAGCCGGGTACGAGGCGGAGGCTTCGGGCTTCAGACAGGAGATCGAGCGGCAGAAGAACCTGCTGGATGTTCTCCTACTGCCTCAGGTCGTCGTCAGCAAAACAGGTTTGTGATTCAGTTTTACATCCATGAACCTCAAAGTCCCGGTTTATAGAGAAAGAGGACATGTTGGGCTTCGCATCTTTTATGTGTGTGTTCTATCAAGGCGATAATGATTAGTTTTATAATCGACCAGCATCAAAATTCATCATTTTCTTTTGAAGATCTCCGTTCAGGTTTTCTGAGATTGTAGATTATTCACCAAAATCTACATGGATAATAATGGTTATTCTTCTCAACATGGCTTTCTCCTCTGTGGTTAATACCAAGGCCAAATTTACAGTCAGACAGTTTTAGGTTTAGATGTTAAATTGTGTCTTCATTACACACAGACTTGGGGACCTTTTTCTAGGTCAGGTTTTAACCACGACACAATCAACAAGTTCTACATTTCTCTTTTCATGTGCTTATAGCTGAGCTCCTTTTTTAAAAGAATTTTAAACCTTATCTATCTTCTTTTATTTTACCTTTATTTGCTCTTGCTCTTAACTCTGTTTGTTTATATTCTGGTTTATGCTTCTCTTTTATTTCATTTAAATGTTCTGTCTTTATGTGAAGCACATTGAGTTGCCTTGGTATGAAATGCGCTATATAAATAAAGATGCCTTGCCTTCTACTAAAGCGTAATAATGTTATTAATACTGCTTGTCCATTTTCCATCTAAGTCTGAACACTTAGCGTGCAGCTCAGGGCTCTGAAAGCATTGGTTATAGTC
Source organism: Decapterus maruadsi (assembly GCA_030347415.2). Taxonomy (NCBI): domain Eukaryota; kingdom Metazoa; phylum Chordata; class Actinopteri; order Carangiformes; family Carangidae; genus Decapterus; species Decapterus maruadsi. Next base: position 2,356,741 of record CM064898.1, read on the forward strand.
TACAATCGGCTACTTTATAGATTCAGATTCAGCTTTAGGCTATTTGTCCTTTGCAGGAAACTTGTTTTCACCAACGACTCAATGATCTGTTGAGCTCTGCTATAGCTGAGGGGACGGAGCTCCTGCTGAATTTGACCCTTTCTCAGGTCAGTGACCTATAGGAGCATCATGGGTGTAGGGGGCGACTGGGGTCCTGGGTGATGGCGAGTGCTGTTGAGGTCTGAGAGGATGAGGGTGGAGAGGCCAATGATTCTGGCAGTCCTGTGTGTGATCTGTATCAGCCTTGTCGTGTTGGGGGATGTTGTCCTCCTATGTCAAGGAAGGAAGGAAGGAAGGGAAAAATTAAGGAAAGATAGGAGGAGGCAGGGAACAGATTGGGTCAAAAAGGAAGGAAGGACAAATGGAAAGATGGGAGGAAATAAGGAAGGAAAGAGGGAGGGAACAGAATGGGTTAATGTCAGTTGATTTGCCTGTGCTGGGGCAATTGATGACCAGTTCTTTGGTTTTGGACACATTGAGGTGCAGGTTGTTGTCCGTGCACCACTGTGTGAGGTGAGAGATGGAGTTATGGTATTCTGTAGGTGAGTTGCGGTGTCGTCTGAGTATTTCAGATGGGTGAGGGGCTGCTACAGCGGTTGGTGTAGACGGTAAAAAGGAAAGGGCTCAGTCATTTTCTATGGAGGTGTACTGATGGTGGTAACTGGAGGGTTCAGTTTGACTTAATGGATTACTGATTGATGAATGGGTGACCATGGCTGCAGGAGATGCTGCTGGTGTCCACTGAGAAGACAATTGCGATTGATACAGACACCAGTTATGAGTGAAGACACTGTTGTTCATGATGTCTTTCATTGTTTCTGCAGGTGACGAGCACTTGTGGATTATTAAAGTTGAGGATTCTCCTGAGTCGACCACTAGTCTGGATCAGGAGAACCCAGAGAGTCCTCATGTTAAAGGAGAAAAGGAAGAACTATTGACCACTCCAGATGTCCCCATCACTTCTGTCCACATGAAGGGTGAGGAGGAGGAGAAACCTCAGTCCCTACAACCTCAAAGACAAACTAAGGCAGAGCCTCCATCCAGCAGCTCAGCTCAACATGTAGAGGCTGTCACAGAGAGACTCACCACCGCCTCCCAGGAAATCTTAGCGGCCGTGGACAGAGTCGTAGCCGGGTACGAGGCGGAGGCTTCGGGCTTCAGACAGGAGATCGAGCAGCAGAGGAACATGCTGGATGTTCTCCTGCAGCCTCGAGTCGTTCTCGACAAAACAGGTTGGTATTTCAGTCCACGAACCTCAAAGTCCCGGTTTATAGCGAAACAGGAGAGGCGATTTTGTGATTGAAGTTTTGCAGATATGTTTCTACTTCAGGTTTAATTATTTATTACAACAGGACATGTTGAACAATAGTATATTGATAGAACTTGTAATCGTTTTTCTCATTCTGTACATTTTCTATCTCAGTCTGAAAGCTTTGATGTATCTCGGGCTCTCACGGCATTGGTTAGAGTCCAATAGTCTACAATACTTTATTACCACTAGTCATTTTCTATGGAGGTGTACTGGTGGTAACTGGATGGTTCAGTTTGATCAGGGTGACTTTATGGATTACTGATTGATGAATGGATGCACATGGCTGCAGGAGATGCTGCTGGTGTCCACTGAGAAGATAATTGTGGTTCATAGACCAGTTATATGAGTGACAGTATGAAGACAATGATGTTCATGATGTGTTTCATTGTTTCTGCAGGAGATCAGCAGCTGTCGATGATAAAAGCAGAGGATCCTCCTGAGTTGACCACTAGTCTGGATCAGGAGAACCCAGAGAGTCTACATGTTAAAGAAGAAGAGGAAGAACTATTGACCACTCCAGAGTTCCCCATCACTTCTGTTCATGTAAAGAGTGAGGATGAGGAGGAGGAACCTCAGTCCCTACAACCTCATCAAAGACAAACTGAGGCAGAGCCTCCATCCAGCAGCTCAGATGGACAGATGGAGGCTGATGGAGACGACTGTGGAGGATCTGAACCAGACAGGAACTCAGATCAACCTGAAGATCTTCAACCAGATACAGATGATGAGGTCTCAGAGTCGTCCTCTGAGTCATCCTCTGAGTCGTCCTCTGAGTCGTCCTCTGAGTCGTCCTCTGAGCCGTCCTCTGAGTCGTCCTCTGAGTCATCTTCTGAGTCGTCCTCTGACGCTGAAGACAGTGATGATGACTGGAGAGAAACCAGAGCATCTGAGAGAGGTTTGAACAGTAAAGCTGTTCCTGTGAGTAATGTTTATGAAGAATGTAACTCTGGTATCAAGTTTTACCGCTGCTCAGAGTGTGGGAAAGCATTTAGATCACCTTCCGAGTGCAAGAGACACATCAGAATCCATACAGGAGAGAGACCATTTGTCTGTGCTACCTGTGGTAAAACATTTCAACAACAAGGGCATCTTAATGGACATATGATGTCTCACACAAACGAGAAACCGTTTGGCTGTGCTACCTGTGGTAAAAAATATAGACAACGAGCGGCTCTTAATGAACATATGACCCACCATGCAGGGGCGAAACAATTTGAATGTGCTACATGTGGTCAAAAATTTGGCTATGAAAGGACTCTCGCAGAACATATGACACTCCATACAGAGGAGAAAAGATTTGACTGTACTATCTGTGGTTATAAATTTAATTATAAAAGGACTCTGGAAGAGCATATGAGTGTCCATACAGAGGAAAAACCATTTGACTGTGCCACCTGTGGTAAAAAATTTCGTCTTAAAAAGACTCTTAAAAAACATGTAAAATGCCATACAGAGGAAAAACCATTTGACTGTGCTACCTGTGGTAAAAAATTTCGCTCTGAATGGAATCTTAAAGGCCATATTAAACGCCATGCAGGGGAGAAACCGTTTAGTTGTGCTATTTGTGGAAAAACATTCACCCAGCCAACAAAACGTTTAATGCACACAAGTGTCCATTCAAAAGCGAAGCCATTTGGTTGCAGTGTTTGCGGGAAAACTTTCATGGAGCCAGCGATATTTGTGTTGCACATGAAATCCCATAAAGGAGCAACACTTTTCGGTTGTGATGATTGTGGGAAAATATATTATGATCATGATGCTTTTAAGACTCACCTGAAACTCCACACAGGCGTTAAATATGACTGTAGTGTGTGTGGGAAGACATGTGGAACAGAAATGCGTCTTGAGAGACACATGAAATGCCATGCAGAAAAGAAACCACATGTATGCGGTGTCTGTGGGAAAGAATTCCTTAGAAAGTCATATCTTCAGTCACACATTACAACCCATTCAGAAGAGAGACCATATGTATGCAGTGTCTGTGGGAAAAGATTTGCTCGAAGGGATTGTCTTAAGTTCCATGCAAAAATCCATTTAGAAGTGAAACCATATGTATGCGACGTCTGTGGAAGAGGGTTTGTTCGAAAGGAATGTCTTAAGTTACACACAAGAATCCACACAGGAGAGAAACCATTTGACTGTGCTTCCTGTGGTAAAAAATTTAGTCGAAAAAGGAGTTTTACAGAACACATCAAAATCCATACAGGAAATAAATTTAGGTGCAGTTTTTGCAGCTGTCCATTCTCAGTTTTGTCTTGCAAGAAGAAACATGAGCGTGTATGTAAACTCAGGAATGTTACTGAAGCCAGCAGCAGCGTGTGAGGCGGCAGTTATTGAACCGTAACAGCTCATCACAATGTAGTGAAAACGAATTTCACATGTGAAATATTTACAGTCTCTATGAGTTGTGAAATGCTTGTTCAAGAAATTACTACCTCAAATTCATGTTACAATATACATTGCATTATACGTGTAGATTGCTGGAATGGTTCTCAAAGAAGGGTCCTTGAGAGGGTTCAAAGGGGTTCAAACTTTTTTGTTGGAGGGAGGAAGTTTGTTTGTTTGGCTGTTTTTTTTTTTTGTTTTTTTTTTTGTTTTTTTTACCACTTTTTAGAATTATTATTGTTTTACTTTAATTTGAATGTATAAAACTAACGTAATTCTCTAGTCTCATAACAAATATTTGTGTTTTTCAGTTGTTTTGTCCATGGGGGTCCGTGGTCTAATTTGTGTAAATTTTGGTGGTCCTCCATCTCCACCACATACCTTTCCCACTATTTACACACACATTGTTGTAGTGCTGCATTGTGCAGAAAAGTGGGGAACACACCTTTAGAATGGGCCCTAATATAATAGAATTGGGATGTTTTATTTTGAAGTTCGTTTTAGCCCCCACCCAGAGAAAACCAGCCACCACTGGGCTGCAGAGTTGTTGATTCATCGTCGTGACAAGACAACATGATAAAAATGGACTGCACGATGTGTTACATTTGTGTTGTTTTTTTGTTTGTTTTTTTAGGGTTCATTCATTTTAAATTGGAATATCTTTTTCTTTGAAGTTTTGGTCTTAATGTTTAAAAATTGTCAGATAAAAAAGATACATTTAAAAAGGTCTTTGTCTCTTTGCTTTTGAGTCCTAACAAGTTACAAGTATTTTTTTAACAATCACCATTACTTCAAAGCTTTTTAATTGAGGTAAAATGGAGCAGAGTCAAGCTAAAAAATCTTGTATTGTTCCAGGTAAGTGGTCTACGTGGTTGACCTCACTCACTTGGTTATTATTATTTTACACTTCTGTTATAAATCTTGCAGGTTACTAAAATCATGTTGCACTGGAAGTTCAGCTTTTATGATAGCCTATGAAGACGACATCCACCGCAGCTATGTTTTGCTGAAATTAGTGCTGCTCAAATGTGAGATCCTGGATTGTTCTGTATTGAACACTACCATAGTAATTCATACGAACACACCAAACACCCATTATATGACCATCACAGCGATTTCTGGGGTGGAAGTGCAGACACACACTGTGTCATGTTCGGTTATTATGTTTTGTTGAGTGTTGTCAATGTCGTCCAGTGCACAAAATGCCTTCAGTGTCGATCTGGGCCCGTATTCCTAAAGATTCTTAGTGCAAAGAGTCGCTCCTAGTGGCCAAAATCTAAAAAAAATCTTAGAATCATGATGTTTTCTTAGAATTTCCTCTAAACCTTAAGAGTAGATCCTAGTATGAGTGAGATTTATGAGGCTGGTTGTATGACAGATTTGTGTTAAAATTCTTTAACATTAAAATATCATAACTGTGGCCAAAATTAAGCTTGAATAGTTAGCTTGAATAAGTTTACAGGGCTCAGTAATTTCCTCCCTTTTAAACCTTGCTGCGTCAACAAAAAGACTGGCCACTAGATGGCAGTCAGAAGTCATTCACTCATTTAACAGGCACTTCAGTGAATGGAAAAGGAGGCTCAAAAAGACAGGACACAGTAAGGCTGAGGTGGCAGCCTACAACAGGTTACTGTTATTTACATACGGTAAAATGTCATTTCCCCCTCTCTGCCTCCCATTTCCTGTCTCTCTCTCAACTGTACTGTACATTAAAGGTCAAAAAGCCCCAAAAAATACTTAAAAAAGAAGAAGAAATAATCCAAAATCAGAGAGGTAAATGGCAAGTTAAAGTTAAACCATGTAAATGAAATAACAAGACAAAGGTTTATCAAAAAAGTTTGATTAAAAAAAAAATTAATTAAATTAAAGGAGTCCATTAAAGGCCTGAGTAAAAAGGTGAGTCTTGAGGCATGAACATCTTCACTTAGAGACTGACTGTGTGAGTGAGTCTTGGGTATCATAGCCACAGATAATAATTTATTATTATTAATAATAACTTTATTTATACATCACCTTATACAAAAGTACAAACATACAAAAGTGCATCTAAAGGTACTCCAAACAAAACAACATATAACAATTAAAAATAATATAAAAAAAGACAATAAAGGTGATTCAGACACAGCGATGAACAATAAAACAATTGTAATCACACAAATGAAGTTCACCCGCGTTAAAATGAAGTTAAAACAAACTAATCTTTTATAAGCAAAGTCTTCAAACGTAAAATTTGATCCTCAACCAGTTTTAACCATTAAACCCAAAACTTTAGAGAAAATTGTACACTCAATTTGAATTTGAACATTCAATTTAGTAACAAAACAAAACATGTTTCCACCAAGTGCAAATATACAAGAAATATATTTTACAGAATGTAACACATAAAATTGACACACAATTCATTTTTATCAACTCGTAATGAGCCGTTACAGTTCAGTTCAACCAACAACTCTGCAGCCTCACTTACTGCTGCCTTCAATACACGTGTTTCCATGTAAAAGTCCAATATGTGATGAGCCTTCAGTAACATTAACATGGATATTCATGTTAATCTCAGTTTCGCTCCTTTATGGGATTTCATGTGCGTCACCAAACTCTCCAGCTCCATGAAGGTTTCTCCACAAACACTGCAACCAAATGGCTTCTCTTTTGAATGGGTGCTCGTGTGCATTAAACGACGTGACTTCTGGGCAAATCTTTTTCCACAAATAGCACAGCTAAACGGTTTCTCCTGCGTGTGGACTCTCAAATGCACTTTCACGCTCCCACGATGTCTAAACGCTTTACCACAGGTGGGACACTTAAAAGGTTTCTCCTGTGTATGAATTCTTATATGGTCTTTAAGATGACAATGGAATCTAAATGTTTTACCACAGGTAGCACAGTCAAATGGTCTCTCCTCTGAATGGACTCTCATATGTTCATAAACATGCCCTCGTTGTCTAAATTTCTTACCACAGACGGGACAGGGAAATGTTTTCTCTCCTGTGTGGACTCTTATATGTTCTCTAAGACTCCCTCCATATCTAAATTTTTTACCACAAGTAGCACAGACATATGGTTTTTCTCCTGTATGGACTACCATGTGTCTCGTATATGAACTGATTGTGGAAAACGTTTTCCCACACTTTGAGCAGCTGCGAGACTTGTTTTCAGTGTTACATTCTTCGGACTCAGGTGCTCTGGTTTCTCTCCAGTCATGATCACTGTCTCCAGCTTCAGAGCACGTCTCTGTGACCTCATCGTCTGTATCTGGTGGAAGATATTCAGGTCGATCCGAGTTCCTGGCTGGTTCAGATCCTCCACAGTCGTCTCCATCAGCCTCTATCTTTACCTCTATCTCTCCAGCTGAGCTGCTGGATGGAGGCTCTGCCTGAGGTTGTAGGGACTGAGGTTCCTCCTCCTCATCCTCACTCTCATCATGAAGAAAAGCGAGGGAGAACTCTGGGGTGGTCGATAATTCTTCCTGTTCTTCTTTAACATGTAGACTCTCTGGGTTCTCCTGATCCAGACTAGTGGTCAACTCAGGAGGATCCTCTGCTGTTATCTTAGACAGATGCTGATCTCCTGCAGAAACAATGAAACACATCATAAACAACTCTATGAACTAGGAATACACATGATCAACTGTTTGACTGACTAATACTATCGATTGTTTTTTAATCATCTCCTTGTGTCGTCAACTCATGGTTGCATGTCGACTAGGGATGTCACTGTCACTGTTACTTGTTTTCACAATTAATCGTGGTATTAAACGCCACAATTATTTAATCGTAAAGGTTCTTAAATATCGTCACTTTCTATAAAAGATTATGTTCGAACCATGTCGGCAGACAACGGGATGTAAACAAAGTTACGCAACATTATGAACAATGTCAATCATCACCTGCAGGATAACCACCTTGCTTTGTACCCCAGAGTAAAGGTAAATACACAGTAACTGGGTTAAATTATGTTCATGTCAATTCACCCAATGTAACACTGAATTGGTCCTGGAAATAAATACTTTAAATAATGGAAACAATTGGTAGTTATAGATTTTTTGATTTTACACATTGTTGTTAATCGTAACCGTGACAATCATGATTATTTCTCTGTTTCTAATTCAGATCAACAAACAGATCACCTCTCAGTCCCCGTCAAGGCAGGTCAGACAACAAATGTGTCAGTGAATTCATATCAAACTGTGCAGCATTTTCTGGACATTATAGCTTGTGGTGGGAGGTTGCAAAAGAGATCTTGTCTTCTAAATATGAATTATTATTCTACTTTTTAAAATAAAACCTTTTCTGATGTCCCATAGGAAATGCACTAGAACAGTCAGATTTTTTGAGAAAGCAGAAATGGCTCCTGTTTCTAATTCAGATCAACAAACAGATCACCTCGATGTTGTGGTGGGAGGTACAGTTTTGGACACAGCTGCAGCTCGTTAACATTTATTATCACAGCCAGATGCAGCCTGGGCTCGTTACCATGGTTATAAACACAGGCCCACGCACGCACACACACACGCGCTAAATCAGACTGACACAGGATGCAGCTCACAACATCTGCACTTCTCAATTATCTAACACCATTAAACCTGCTCCTTAAAGGGATACGCCAACATTTTTTTTCATGTCTTGCCTCACTCCTGAGTCCATGACCAGCAGATGGACGCCATCCTTTCCACCGCGCGTGCAGCAACAAGGGAGATAGAGCCGTACCGCCTGTAATTAGCTTAGCTCAAACACTGATTAGAGGAAAAAACCCCCCACTCTTTTTCCTCTGTGTTTCTGTCTGCCTCAGCCTGGGGCGCTTCTGTCAAAGCCTAATTGGCAACCATCTCACGTTGCCGTGGCAACCTGTAAGCCTCAGGCCAGAGCTTGTTAAGGTTTATAAACAATCCACAAGGTGCAGCCTGGCGCTCGTTAACACTGTCTGTCCCTCTCTTTATCTATCTACCTCTTCTTCTCAAACATTTCACATCTTATTTTACTCCTCGGCTAATGCTCTCTCTATATATTTGCTTTAACAATGTTCTTCTCCTCTCAGTTTACATTGTATTTCAGTAGGTATTAACTTAAAAAAAAAAAAAAAATCAGGTTTTTTTCTGACTTTTCGTGTCATCATCATCCTCTTAAACAGGTCAAGTAATTTCCAGCCATTTCATACAAAATCTTACCTTTTCTACCTTTTACAGTAATTTACTCTCAGTCATTGCTTCGGCTATGTTAGCGCTGGTTCATCAGTTTTCCTTCCTGTCAGGTTAGCTGCAGATTTCAACTATTCAACCTTAAACATGCAGGACTTCAATGTTTTCTTCTACTGCTTTTTACCTTAAAAGACATTCATCTGATACCACAAGTTATATGTTTCAGCTTTAGCATTAGCCTTTTTCAACATTGCTTTAGCAGTTTCTGCAGCTAATTTAGTACTGATTCAACAATTTCTTCATCTGTCTCGGCCTCCTGGGAGCGTACATGACTATGTTCTTTTTGAAAATGAGGTTCTATGTTCCCCGGTCTGGACACAAAGGGGAACATAGGACCCTTTTGGGAAAAAGCGGGGAACATAGAACCTTTTTTTGGGGGGAAAAAGGGTTCTATGACCCTGTCCCATACAAAGTGGGGAACATAGGACTCAGGGAACATAGGGATGATCCCCTCCTGATTGACTCCAATACAAAGATTTTCTGAGAGGAGCAGAACAGACCGATGTTTTAAAACTGCCAGCGTCTATATAAATATTTACTGTAGAAACCACATTTTTCAGGAAGTCCTTAGAGCACCGTTGATCTGTGTTTTGTTCTGATAGGAGCTACCGTTTTGTCAGAATAAGCCTAATTGCGAGATCGGTGCAGAGGCAGGAAATGGCTCTTTTTCTCCACGTTTCTGTCTGCCTCAGTCTGGGGGGCCCCTATCGTCATTGGCAACCAGCTCAAGTTGTCATGGTAACCTCTTTGATCCTCAGGCCAGGGTCGTTAACTCCATAAACAATTCACCTGGAGCTCGTTAAGATGTTTAAGTGTAAACACTGTCTGTGCAGCTAAATCAGACAGGATGCAGCTCATCACACACACAGACTCTAGAACCAGCTTCATGTCATTACAGTTACACGCACACGCACACGCACACGCACACACACACACACACACACACACACACACACACGCAAAGGTAACATACAAATGTTTTTTGGACGCAGCTGCAGCTCATCAACATTTATAAATACAGCCAGCTCCAGCCTGGGGCTTGTTACATGTTTATAAACACAGCGCACACACTCACACGCACGCTAACGCACATATTTTTCTGGCTGTAGTTCGGCATCTCACTCCGCTTGTATCTTCCAGTTTAATCAAAGCTTGAACGTGGAAATTAACAGTAGATTTGGGCGATGACTAAAAAAAACACATCTATGGAAATAAAACTGAAATTATTAATTGCCAGCTTGTTGTTTTACGGAGTCACTCAACAAAAACACCTTCTTAATGTTTGTAACTTCCTGGAGGTATTTTTGTTGACAGCCACATAAAAGTTAAAAGATAAACGTAGTACAATATGTCATCATTCGGTTCATGGATGTAAATAACGGAATCACCAACCTATTTTGTCGAGAACGACCTGAGGCTGCAGGAGAACATCCAGCAGGTTCCTCTGCCGCTCGAACTCCGCTCTGAAGCCCGAAGCCTCCGCCTCGTACCCGGCTACGACTCTGTCCACGGCCGCTAAGATCTCCTGGAAGACGGAGGTGAGTCTCTCGGTGACGAATCCTCTCAGAAACTCGGCCTGAGACATTTTTTTTACTCGTATCTTTTATTGTCCTTGCCAGGCGAGGCGACCCGATCCGTTTCTCGTTAGCGATAATCTCTTCCGGTTTGGTCGCGCGCATCAATATCACTCGAGTAGAAAAGAGACAAGTTCAGCTTCACACGTCGTCAAAGAAAACCATTATATTCTCTTTGAACCTCCCTCGATCCGTGGGTTGTTACCCCCAGACGGTACTACTGCTTTCCTGTAGACATATTGAGGATTGTTAAATGTAGTCCGAGCGTTTAACGGGCGCAGCTTCTGCAGCGTCACCGCCACAGCGAATCACGTGAGCCTCATCAGCCAATCACATCCATGCATTCAGACAGGCGGAGAGGCTCTGCTGAGACGGCAGAGAGAGGAGATGGAGACGTGATAGATAGATAGATAGATAGATAGATAGATAGATAGATAGATAGATAGATAGATAGATAGATAGATAGATAGATAGATAGATAGATAGATAGATAGATAGATAGATAGATAGATAGATAGATAGATAGATAGATATTTTTTTACGTACGTACGTCGCTGTCTGTAGATGTCGCCAAAGCTACTATCAAATATTAAAACACCTTTGTCTTAATAGACAATAACTATTATGATCGTCTTCGTATACAACGAAGTTTGCGACAAATCAATATGTGGAGTAGTGGATAATACAACATGTCACGGTGTGTATATTTGTGTAGTCTGTAAGGAACTTGGGGCAGGATCAAGAAATGAGACTTCATAGTGACATGATGGCCGTTGCAGCCGTTAGGGTAACTGCAGCCAAGCCGGTGCAGGAGCGTGCACCAACACTTCACAGCAGTATGCAAATTAGCATTAAAAAAAACATGTGTGTATTTCTTCAGAAATCCTGCCCCAAGTTAGCCTTGAAATCTAGCAGCATATAGATTTGCTGTCAGGCTATCCCCATGTTCCATTAACTGTCAAACAAGAGATTGCGTGCTACGTTTACGTTTAGTTTAGTTTATTTAAAGTGTAAAATCACCATGATGCAACATGGTCTCGGTACACTTTACAAAGTTAATTACAATAATAGACGAAGCTAGTTCACACAGTTTACAATAAATGATCAGAAAGAATACAAAAAAGATACAGATCAAAATAGGCGAACATAGCCTATTGTGGAGGACAGGAAAAGGAGCAGGTGAAGAATGTACAGGGGGATAAAAAGGACACTCAGGTTTTGCCAAAACATATGGTGTTTTAAAAATTAGGATTAGGATTAGGTTAGGAGGATACTAGAGCATGAAGAACAATTATTATTGCTCGATGTAACACAACTAAATCGGTCTTGGAAGTGTTTAGCATGAGGAGGTTTTGATTCATCTACATTTTAACCTTACAAATACAAGCCTCAAGATTACAGAACTGAGAAAATGCTAGATGTCCTAATGGTGACATCACAGCAAACCTCTAAATTAAAAAAAAAACCCAAAAACAGCTTGGACCGGACCATGGGTGATAGTTCACTACACTTTGAATTCTGCTCTCAGGGGAACAACTGCAGTCAATTTCTGACATTGTGACCCTTTTTTAATCTGCCTCCACAACAGCTCCCTGGACACTGAGTCTGTTTGAGAAGACACACACTATGTCTCACTTCCAGATAATTAGCCCACCTGGTTTAGTGCTGGTTTATAGTGCGAGGGGCTGTGGGTTCGATCCCCAATACAGGTGTAAGAATATTACATCAATATACCAGATCGTCTTTGTACAAAATCTTAGAATCATAGTAGATAATGTTTGACACAAACATCAGAATTTTACCTCAGAAACGTTGCCTGCACAACAGTGAATGGTTTACTCAATTTGTGAAGCCACCATGGCACTGCCACTTGACAATTAGCTCAGTGCGATAGACAACGGTCTTTGATTCCAGTGGTTGCGGGTTCAATCCCCAGCTGGTGCAAAAATGAGCATTACAAGGTCAATTAACCTGTTTGTTGTTCAGAATTTTGCCTAAATTTGCCAAAATTAGCCCGGACCCGACTCCCTAACTACTAACCCCACATACATTACAAGCAAATGGTATCACTTGTGTGTGGACTTTAATGTGTCTCTCAAGACAACTGAACTTTCCCTCTCTCCAGCCCCATAAATGTTTTCCCACAAACACTGCCACCAAATGGCTTCACTTTTTAATGAACATTTGTGTGCAATAAACTTTGCAGCTTCCGGCAAAATCTTTTTACACAAATAGCACAACTAAATGGTTTCCTTCTGCATTTCAAACGGTTCCTCTCGTGTATGGATTCTGCTGTGTTCTGTAAGCCTCCCTTTTCGAGTAAATTTTTTACCACAGGTAGCACACTCAAATGGTTTCTCTCCTGTATGGACTCTGATGTGGACATCGAGACTCGATTTATGAGTAAATGCTTTACCACAGAAATCACACTCACATGGTTTTTTTCCTGTATGGATTGTGATGTGTTCTCTAAGACTCCCTCTATGACCAAATGTTTTACCACAGGTAGCACACTCAAATGGTTTCTCTCCTGTATGGACTCTGATGTGGTCTTTAAGACCCCCACTTTGTATAAATGTTTTCCCACAGAAAGCACACTCATATCTTTTTTCTCCTGTATGGACTCTGATGTGTTCTTTAAGATTCCCTTTTCTCCTAAATCTTTTACCACAGATAGCACACTCAAATGGATGCTCTCCTGAACGGACTATCATGTGCTGCATCATAGCCCTTTTCCTGCCAAATGTATGAACCTTCATGTGATCTGTAAGATTATTTTTATATCTATATTTTTTACCACATGTAGGACATTCAAATGGTCTCTCTCCTGTATGGGTTCTCATGTGGGTTGTAAGATTCCCTCTTTGCCAAAATTTTTTACCACAGGTAGCACAGTCAAATGGTTTCTCTCCTGAACGGACTGTCTTGTGCCTAAAAGCCCCTTTTCTGCTAAATGCATGAACCTTCATGTGTTCTGCAAGATTACTTTTATATCTAAATGTTTTACCACATGTAGGACAGTCAAATGGTTTCTCTCCTGTATGGGTTCTCATGTGGGTTGTAAGATTCCCTCTTTGACAAAATTTTCTACCACAGGTAGGACAGACAAATGGTCTCTCTCCTGTATGGGTTCTCTTGTGCGTCTTCAAATGTGAGGGGGTTTTACATGCTTTCCCACACTCTGAGCAGCGATAAGACTTCTTTCCAGTCTTACATTCTTCATCACTCGCATGAACATCTTCACTGTTCAAACCTGACTCAGGTGCTTTGGTTTCTTTCCAGTCATCATCACTGTCTTCAGCTTCAGAGGACGACTCTGAGACTTCATCATCTGTATCTGGTTGATCTGAGTTCCTGTCTGGTTCAGATCCTCCACAGTCGTCTCCATCAGCCTCTATCTCTACCTCTATCTGTTCAGCTGAGCTGCTGGATGGAGGCTCTGTCTGAGGTTGTAGGGACTGAGGTTTCTCCTCCTTATTCTCACTCTTCACATGAACAGAAGTGATGGGGAACCCTGGAGTGGTCAATAGTTCTCCCTTTTCTTCTTTAACATGTAGACTCCCTGGGTTCTCCTGATCCAGACTAGTGGTCAACTCAGGAGGATCCTCTGTTTTTATCATCAACAGCTGCTGATCGCCTGCAGAAACAATGAAACACATCATGAACAACAGTGTCTCCATACTGTCACTCTTATATCTGGTGTCTGGATGAACCCCAGTTATCTTCTGAGTGGACATTAGTCTGAGAGCTGAAGGAAGTTTGTTGCTGCGATTAGCTTCTGATTGGCCGGAACAAGCCACCTCATGTAAATCACACCTTCCTTTTGCACATTTCACAATCATATGGGAGGAAGGAAGGAATAGGCCTGTAACGATACACCAAAGTCAATACATCATAAAGTTAAATTAACTCGATGTGACCAAACAAAAACTCACTGTTGAGCCATGTTTTCCACTTTTCAGAGTGATTTTTCTCATTAGTTTCAGGCATCCTCGGTCTCGAGACACAGAAGCGTATGGCAGGGGCTTAAAACCATGACGGACTATAAAACCCCGCCCCCCTCCTTGGGAGGTGCAAGTAAGGAGTTAGTGAATAACCTCAACACTTTTTTTTGCACGTTTCAACAGTTGCCAGAACCATGTGGCTCTTACACCAAGGAGGGAGAGAGGTGAAACCGGAGAAAGCAGAGGCACCAGTGTTCACGGCTATATTCAATCTGTCCCTGGCGCAGTCCATCGTCCCCACCTGCTTTAAAACGTCGACCATCATTCCCATACCGCCCAACACCCTGGACCCCCTACAATTCACCTACCAGCACAATAGGTCCGCTGAGGATGCCATTGCTCATATATTACACACTGTCCTATCACATCTGGACAAGAGCAAGGGGAAAGTGTTGAACTATGTGAGACTTTTATTTGTTTTATTTGTTCAATTAGTTGACAGCTCCTGAATGGCATACATTGGCATACGTGAGCATTGCAGCAAAGGCTCTGAATGTTCAAATATGTAGCCTAATTTTTTCTATTCTTATTAATTGCAAACATTTCTAAAATTCTGGGTTTGTGCTGTCATTAAGGGGGGCTGGGTGTAGATTGATGAGGGGGGAAAAAGATTTTTTATTCTTTATCACTTTTAATATAAAGCTAAAACTATTATGTAATATACACACATATAGTATATAACAAATACACATATGCAGCACACACAAATGTATGTAATGTGCCCACATTTTGTTTGAGTATTCTTATATTTTAAAAAAAAATCATTTTATGATGCTCTGAGGCTTAAAATAGCAGGTGTTTTGGAACTATTTTATTGATAATGACGATTTTGTAATATGATATAACAGAAAACATTTCAGGGATAAAATTATTTGTTAGACTATAAAGAAACATAAAAATTTTGACACTTTTATCTGCTCTGTAACGGTAATTCTGCTAAGCCTCCTGGCTAATAGGGGAGCATCTTCCTAGAGCACTGGAAAAGAGACTAACGACACCACCATTGACTCCCGTGGTAAGGGTTTTGCGCCCCTTAGTGGCAGGATATGGGTATTACAAAAGCGCCCAAAAAACCCATTCACTCCAATGTATGTGTGTTGCCCACTTGCTTGTAAATTGATGAAAACGGCCGTGTTTTTGTTTTTAGGTGTCTTGGTCATATCAAATTATACTTATAATCTGTTTATTACAAAATGTAGATTGAAACATTAATGTAGACAACTATTTTTTTGTATTTTCTTTTACTCGCCTATGTGTTAATGTTTATCTATAAAGGTCCTCAATGATGCTGTTAACGTGGGTGATCTATAAATGTCCTTAAATTATTGAAAACACCACACACTGCTCATTCACCAATCATGCAGAGTTGTCTTGAGCGCTTTTGCAGTACCCATATCCCGCCGTTAAGGGGCTCCCATTGAACACAATGTGTGCCGTTACTCTCTTTTCCAGTGCTCTACATCTTCCCAGTTTAGGGGATATTTATCCTAAAAGGTGCAGAGCCACTACCACCAGAATCCTGCGAGATCCCAGCCATCCAGGTTATGGAGATCTCTCCGCTCCGTTCAGGGAAAAGATTCTGCATACTGGCAACAACAACAAATGCGACGGTATCTGAACCTTTTGAACCTCTTTATTCTTTATGAATGAAAACATGAGTCTGTCTCGCGCAGGTCACGGTGCGCGCGGAGGCTCAAAAATGTAGTGTGAACACACTTCGCTTTTCCAAAACTCCTCGTTGCCCCTTTGGAAGATAGTATATGTCCTCTTTCTCTATAAACAAGCAATCGTATGTTCATGGATGTAAAACTGAGTCACCAACCTGTTTTGTTGAGAACGACTCGAGGCTGCAGGAGAACATCCAGCAGGTTCCTCTGCCGCTCGATCTCCGCTCTGAAGCCCGAAGCCTCCGCCTCGTACGCGGCTACGACTCTGTCCACGGCCGCTAAGATCTCCTGGGAGACGGCGGTGAGTCTCTCGGTGACGAATCCTCTCAGATCCTCGACCTGTGGCATTTTTACTGTCGGTTGTTCTCTCCAAATCACACCGTTGTTTCCCCAAACGCGAGGCAGGAGACCGCGGGAGACATGAACTGTTTCCGCCTTCCGCTGCTCGAATCTCTTCCGGTTTGTGTCCGTGCATAAACATCATCCGATGCTTTTTTTTTTTTTTTTTTTTACGTGTACGTCGCTGTCTGTAGATGTCGCCAAAGCTGCTATCAAATATTAAAACACTTTGTCTTAATAGACAATAACTATTATGATCGTCTTCATATACAACGAAGCTTGCGACAAATCAATATGTGGAGTAGTGGATGATACAACATGTCACGGTGTGTATATTTGTGTAGTCTGAAAGGAACTTGGGGCAGGATCAAAAAATGAGACTTCATAGTGACATGATGGCCGTTGCAGCCGGTGCAGGAGCGTGCACCAACACTTCACAGCAGTGCAGCTGATGCTGTAACACTGTGGCTGTATTCGAAAACACATTACTACTATGCTGCTAGTAGTACTGATTGGGGCAAAACGTAATAGTATAA
The DNA here is from genome assembly GCA_030347415.2 of Decapterus maruadsi. Lineage (NCBI taxonomy): Eukaryota > Metazoa > Chordata > Actinopteri > Carangiformes > Carangidae > Decapterus > Decapterus maruadsi. The sequence continues at coordinate 2,373,791 of CM064898.1, forward strand.
ATGCAAACAAAAGCAAAATCTGCAGTATGCGAATTAGCATTAAAAAACGTGTGTATTTCTTCAGAAATCCTGCCCCAAGTTAGCCTAGAAATCTAAATGCACCCTAGCGGCAGCAGATAAAGGCTATTTGCTGTCAGGCCCCAAGCTCCATTAACTGTCAAACAAGAGATTACAGGTTAAGGAGTGTGTTTGTGTCGCAGTGCACCGAGACAAGAGCTGGGACACACATACGTTTCATTTTTATTGTGTTGAAATGAGCCGTAACAGTTCAGCACAACTGGCAACAACACTGTAGCCTCACCTACTGCTGCCTTCAATACAGGTGTTTCAATGTACTACAGATGTGTAACATATTGGTAACATTACACTACTGAACAAGCTGTTTCATACAATTTAAAATCATAAACTTTAACAAAATATTTCAAGTGAAATGTATTTTTGGGCTGTTACAGTTCAGTGACTGCAGCCTGAGTTTACAAACACTTATGGCTCTTCCTGGCAGAAATATCTGCAAATAGCCCCTAAATCTTCCTGTACAAAATATTAAAAAATGGAAATGATTTAAAGGGATATTATCATTTTTTTAAAGTGAGGTTGTATGATGTACAAATAGCCCCTAAGTACTTTAATTGTAGTAGAAGACTCTCTGCACTCCTCCCGTTAGCAACGCCAGCCCATAATAGCCCTGCCCAGAGATTTACAACATACATTGTTGTGAATGGACCCAAAGAAACGGCCTATTTTCACGGCCTAAAGGAGGTTTTACCTGAGAAAAAAAAAAAAACACAGTTCCATTGTTCGCTATAACATAATTTTTTCCAGCCCTTCAAAGTGCAGGAAAAACTGTTTTTATTTGGACCTAACCAACTGCTGATCGGCGGGCGCTAACCCTGGGCGGAGGGATACGCGAGTTGGTGCTCCAAATGAAAACTGTGTTTTTCCTGCACTTTGAAGGGCTGGAAAAAATTATATTATGGCCAACAATGGAACTGTGTATTTTTTTTCCCAGGTAAAACCTCTTTTAGGCCGTGAAAATAGGCTGTTTCTTTGGGTCCATTCACAACAATGTATTTTGTAAATTTCTGGGCAGGGCTATTATGGGCTGGCCTTGCTAACGGGAGGAGTGCAGAGAGTCTAATACTGCAATTAAAGTACTTAGGGGCTATTTGTACATCATACAACCCCACTTAAAAAAAATGATACTATGCCTTTAAGGTATCTTTTCAGACTCCCTAACTACTACTCCCACATACGTTACAAGCAAATGGTATCACTTGTGTATCGACTTTAATGTGCCTCTCAAGACAACAACTGAACTTTCCCTCTTTTCATGTGCATCGCAAAATTCACTGCCATCAAATGGCTTCACTTTTTAAATTGACACTTGTGTGCAACAAACTTTGTGTCTTCCGGCAAAATCTTTTTCCACAAATAGCACAAGTAAATGGTTTCTTTCTCCTGTGTGTGGACTCCATGATGTTTACCGCATTTCAGACAGTTTCTCTCCTGTATGGACTCTGATGTGTTCTCTAAGCTTCACTCTTCGACTAAATTTTTTACCACAGAAATCACAGTCAAATGGTTTTTCTCCTGTATGGACTGTGATGTGGTCTCTAAGACTCCCTCTGTGACTAAATTTCTTACCACAGAACTCACAGTCAAATGGTTTTTCTCCTGTATGGACTCTTATGTGGTCTCTAAGAGTTCCTTTTTGACTAAATTTTTTACCACAGGTAGCACAGTCAAATGGTTTCTCTCCTGTATGGACTCTTATGTGTAGCTTCAAAATCTCTTTTGTGCTAAACGTTTTACCACAGGTAGCACAATCAAATGTTTTTTCGTCTGTATGGATCATGTGCGTCTTCAAAATCCCTTTTCTGCTAAACGTTTTCCCACAGGTAGCATGTTGAAAAACTCTCTCTCCTCTATGAACCCTCATGTGTGCTTTAACATTACTTTGATATTTAAATTTTTTACCACAAGTAGCACAGTCAAATGGTTTCTCCCCTGTATGGACTCTCATATGGTCTTTAAGATTCGCTTTGAGGCTAAATTTTTTACCACAAGTAGCACAGTCAAATGGTTTCTCTCCTGTATGGACTCTCATGTGTCTCTTCAAACTCCCCTTTACACTAAATGTTCTCCCACACTCTGAGCAGCGGTGAGACTTCTTTCCAGTCTTACATTCTTCATCCCTCACATGAACACTATTCAAACCTGACTCAGATGCTCTGGTTTCTCTCCAGTCATCATCACTGTCCTTAGTTTTAGAGCACGACTCTGAAACTTCATCATTTGGATATGGTTGAAGATCTTCAGGTTGATCTGAGTTCCTGGCTGGTTCAGATCCTCCACAGTCGTCTCCATCAGCCTCCATCTGTTCAGCTGAGCTGCTGGATGGAGGCTCTGGCTCAGTTTGTCTTTGATGAGGTTGTAGGGACTGAGGTTCCTCCTCCTCATCCTCACTCTTCACAGTAACAGAGGTGATGGGGAACTCTGGAGTGGTCAATAGTTCTTCCCTTTCTTCTTCAACATGTAGACTCTCTGGGTTCTCCTGATCCAGACTAGTGGTCAACTCAGGAGGATCCTCTACTTTAATCGTCAACAGCTGCTGATCACCTGCAGAAACAATGAAACACATCATGAACAACAGTGTCTCCATACTGTCACTCTTATATCTGGTGTCTGGATGAACCCCAGTTATCTTCTGAGTGGACATTAGTCTGAGCTGAAGGAAGTTTGTTGCTGCGATTAGCCTCTGATTGGCCGGAACATGCCATTCCATTCACTTCCTTTTGCATATTTCACAATCATGTGGGAGGAATGAAGGAATAGGCCTGTAACGATACGCCCAAGTCATGATTCAATTTGTATCTTAATTTCTGACCCACGGTTCGACACATCATGAAGTTAAATTAACTCGATGTGACCGAACAAAAACTCACCGTTGAGCCGTGTTTTCCACTTTTCAGAGTGATTTTTCCGCCGGACAGCGACTCATTAGCATCCTCGGTCCGGAGACACACATGACCATGCTTTGGGAGTGCACGGACAGAGCTGTGACGTCACGCCCAGAAAGAGACTTTTTTTGTGGCTTTTCTGGCTGTTAGAAAACATTTTTGACAGATATGAAGTCCATGACTTAAAAATATGGAATACAAAGATTAGTAATTAACGGCGAGAGGTGTCCTGTGAACAGTTTTACAGGCTTCTCTATTACTATTGCTACTTTCGGTTTCACGGACGCTTTGTTGTTTGTCCCACAACAACATATAAAGAAAGTACGACCAGTGGAAAAAGGGATTAAAGCACACTTTACTGAAATGGGCTACTGTACGCAAGTTAATGTTAAGTGGAAAAAACAACAACAAAAAGGGCCTTCAAACTGTGGTGTACTCTGTGATTAAAGGTAATTTTTGCTAATAATAAAGTTTGTCTGTATTACTGAGTGGTTGCACATTGAAATCCTTGCATCTCATCATTTCTATGCTCTTTCCTTAATATTTTAGATGCTGTCATGAATCCCAGCCCCACAGGCAAATGTCAACAGTGCCATGGCAGACCACCTGAAACCGGCTCCAGGGAGGACTGGTGGTGGTGGTTTTGACTCAGCCCTGCTTTCCACAACCTTTGTTCTAAGCTATTTTACATACATATAAAATGAGTAACTGTATTGTGTAACAATTTACATTTGTGTTTCCTGACACTATACTGTCTCAAGTAAGATGACTTGAAGGACTTTAATGTGTTATTTGCTCCAGAAGACTTTTTCTATATTTTGTGACTCTTTTTTCCCCCAAACATTGCTACTTTTTCCTAGAAAAATCCCCCATGTCTGATTGTTAGTGTTGTACTGTGTCATATTTCAAATCGATATTTGAATAAATTCAAGTTTATTGTAGCCTTTGTCCTTGAGCTTTTTTTACGTTTAATGGACGTTTAAAAAATGTCTACGTTCAAAACTCGTTCAAAATTGGTTGAAAAGTGAAAGTTTTTTTTTTACCGCCTATATGTAGTCGACTGTCTTTTTTTTTTTTTTTTTTTTTAAGCTTTATTAAGACAACAAGGTGCAACACAAAACTATACACCAACACAACATTGCCAGGGGGTTACAGTTCAGATAATACACAGCAGAGACAGAGTTTCATACAAAAACATTGTAAAGAGTGCATATAATTCAGAGTCTTTATAGCTTTCACGTTGATGGAATTTTTAATAGACATATTGTATGGGATGAGTCTGTTTTGCGCCGGTCAGAGAATTTTTACGGTGCGCGCGGAGGCTCAAAGTAGTGTGATACTTCGCTTTTCCAAAACTCCTCCTCGCCCCTTTGAAAGATAGTACAACATGTCCTCTTTCTCTATAAACAAGCACTCTGATGTTCACGGATGTAAAACTGAATCACCAACCTGTTTTGTTGAGAACGACTCGAGGCTGCAGGAGAACATCCAGCAGGTTCCTCTGCCGCTCGATCTCCTGTCTGAAGCCCGAAGCCTCCGCCTCGTACCCGGCTACGACTCTGTCCACGGCCGCTAAGATCTCCCGGGAGACGGCGGTGAGTCTCTCGGTGACGAATCCTCTCAAACCCTCGGACCTAGACATTCTTACTCAAATTCTCGGTTGTTCTCTCCAAATGACACCGTTGTTTCCCCAAGCGCGAGACAGGAGACCGCACGAGACCTGAACCGTTTCCGCCTTCCGCTTCTCGAATCTCTTCCGGTTTGGGTCCGTGCATAAATATCATCCGAGTAAGAAATGCATTTTTTTTAAACGTGTCTGAAGACGTTACCAAAGCTGCTATTAAATATTTGTGCTGAAGGACAGCCTCAGTCAGGTAGAGTGACGGCGCTGCGCCCCCTGCTGTCGGAAATAAGTCGTAGCAGAGGAGCCGCAGCAGAGTGATGCCTCAGGTGGAAACGTGCTACACAGAAAGAGACTTGCTGATTATTGTTGCCGTGTTGGTCGGGAGTGGGAGCCCCAGTGTGCGTTCAGATACCAGTGAGTGTGATGTTTATGTTGTTTATCATTTATGCTGTTCGTTATGTTTTTTCTCTTGATGATAATCCAGCTAACCAGTTAGCCTGTGACTGTTGCTAAGCTATTAGCTCATTAATACTACTGTAGTAGGCCACATGTTTGTATGTTGTGCATAATATCGGTTTATGTGAATCAAGAGAGTGATTTATTATTATTTGATTGGTTATTTAGCCCTGTGTACAGCTAAAATGAGGGGCTGTTCTGCTAACTGTTTTTATCTGATTATGCTGTTAATTATTATTCCAGTGTATGTTGATTCTGTTGATTACTGCATACTGGGTTAATAGTTTACCCTTCTGATAACTGTATTCTGTATCTGTTACAGAACCACACACATACACGTATACAGACCCATTCCCACTGTTGATCAGCAATAAAAGAATTAAAAGGAACATCATCTGGACTCATGCATTTTAACTGATGCCCCCCAGCGGCCACAAGTGTATCCATCCAGTCCACATACAGTCCTTAGAATATCTACACAACAAATTGGTCCTTCGAGCCGGATCCAGTGTGGTTACTGTGGGATAAAGCCAAGATGTTCCAGGATCAGCGTAACACTCCCCGCCCATCAGATGTTCGGCCACGTCGCAGAACACGACCACCAGCGTGGATGGACGACTATGAGGTCTCCCGGCCGGGAGAGAGACAGCAGCCATATCCTAGCGTGGAGAGATCTGCGGAGAGACACGTCAGGATGACGCCTCTCACACTGCCATTGCTAGAAGATGAGTATGGTTCAGAGGATGGAGCAGCAGCCCCACTTCCATATCCTCATCAGACTGTTTACATGGACTCAGATCACCTGTCTCCGAGCAGGCCGGTCTATTCCCAGCGGATGCCTCATAGAGAAACACCACCTGAAGTCATGGAGACTTTGCACAGGCTGTTTGAAGACAATCAGAGATTACACAGACAGATGAGAGACATGCACAGGAGACTTGACACCCACGTCTCTGTACGGGACCTACCAACCCTACAATCCACATTCCACTCTCCATTACCAAACCTACGTGAGCAGCGTAGTGGTCATCACCAGCCTGTAGGAGAAGAGGATGATTGGCCACCACCCCCACCCCCTGTGGCATATGATGATGATGAGATCTACCCACCAGCACCACCACCACAGGACCCCGCGGCAGAACTGGCAACGCTGCTGAGAGATATGAGGCCAATACATCAGGAACAACCTCTTCCACCAGATCTACATTATCCAGCCCCACGGGTGCAGACACCAGAGTACTGTGCACCTTATACCCCACCAAGAGCTGAGTCACTGCACAGGCCATCGCCCTCCCCCCAACATGAGCCCATATACCGTGGGCCCCAGCCTACAATCCCCTACTTCACCAAAGGGGATCCAAGAGAATTCGCCAGGCTTAAAGTCGCACTCGACAACCTGCTGCCAGAGGATGCTACAGAGCGCTTCAAATACCAAATCCTGGTGGATCATTTGAGGTATGAGGAGGCACTGCTCATAGCAGATTCCTACACCAACTCACCACAGCCGTATACCGACACCATGACCAGCCTCACTGAGCACTATGGGCAACCACACCAGCTGGCTCTCAGGAAGATTGCTGAAGTAATGGATGCTCCAAACATTGCACGCGGCGACACACGTGGATTCAAGCTGTTTGCCCTGAAAGTGAGAGCCCTGGTTGGAATGCTGGATCAGTTAGGAGACAACGGCCAGACAGAGCTCCGCTGTGGGTCCCACGTGACACGGCTGTTGTTTAAGTTGCCACAAGACATGAGAGCAGAGTTCAAGAGGTTCCTGTATCCTATGCGGGTCACTATTCCCAGCCTCTTGCATTTTTCTGACTGGCTCAACTACGAGTTAAAGATCCAAGAGACAGTTTATGAGACATTCCATGAAACAAAGAGCAGATCTGGATCTAAAGAAGAACATCGGCGTGATCACAAACCTGGTAGGAGCACCAACATCCTGCAAACTGCAGACCAGGTCAGTAATATGACTGTAGCAGAGAAACAGCCCACAAACACCAAGCCCTCAGAGAAGACAGCGTACTGCCCCTATTGTAACAACACATATCACTTCCTTGATCGCTGCTCTAACTTTGCACAGCTAACTGTTGAACAGATAACTGCTTGGATTAAGACCAATAAAAGATGCTGGAGATGTGGTCGCTCACACCAAGCCGCACAATGCCGCTTAAAGGTTACATGTCAGAAGTGCAACGGGAAACATCTTCAAGCTCTGCACGACGTGAATGCCAAACCTGCAGCTGTGGATACATCCTGCCTCATCAGCACCACAAATGAAGTCCTGTACTTGGATAGACGGTCTGGGTGCAGTCAGGTCCTGCTTAAAGTGAGCAAGGTATTGCTGCGGAACGGTAAGCATACCTTAGAGACATTTGCCATTCTTGATGATGGATCTGAGCGGACTATTATTCTCCCCGCAGCAGCTCAGAGTCTTCATCTCACAGGTGAACCAGAGGATCTGCTCCTCAGGACTGTTCGTCAGGACCTTAGAACACTGCATGGGACTTCTGTGTCATTTTCCATATCCCCAGCTGACCAGCCCCAGAAGTCATTCAGGATAACTAAAGCCTACACTTCAGATCAGCTGGGCCTGGCTGAGCACACATACCCTGTGAAAGCTCTTCAGAGGAAACACAAGCACCTAAAGGGTCTCCCCCTCCCATCCTTCAACAAAGTGCAGCCCCTGTTGTTAATAGGATCAGACTACCCCCACCTCATTACTCCAGTAGCACCTGTGCGCCTGGGATCACCTGGGGGACCAGCAGCAGTGAAAACAAGGTTGGGCTGGACGCTGCAGGGCCCAACCAAACACATCAAGCAGCAGTCCACACAGACACAATGCCTGCATATCTCATTCCACTCTCCCACTACTGAGCTTATGCAGAATGTAGAGAAATTGTGGCAGTTGGATGTCATCCCCTACAGGAATGAGAAGCTCGTAACACGCTCCAGGCAGGATCAGGAGGCAGTCCACCTGTTGGAGACAAAGACTACGCGTGTAGAAGTAGGAGGGATCCAACGCTACGCCACCCCGCTTCTCAGAGTGAAGAATATGCCCCAGCTTTCTGCACCAAAGGAGGCTGTGTTAGCCAATCTCCGCAGCACAGAGAGGCGCCTGCTACGAGACCCTCAAAGAGCAGCAGCATACAGCGCAGAGATCGCCAAGTTGGAGAAGGCCGGCTATGCAGTGAAGGTGCCAGATGAGGAGTTGAACACATCAGCGGAGTCCTGGTTCATCCCTCATCACATGGTGAGTCATAATGGAAAGAACAGGATTGTTTTCAATTGTTCTTTTACATACAAAGGAGACAATCTCAATCAGTTGCTACTGCCTGGCCCCACCTTGAGTTCCAGTCTGATGGGTGTGTTGCTGCGCTTCAGAGAGCACTCCATCGCTGTCAGCAGTGATATTAAAGGCATGTTTCACCAAGTTAGACTGCTTCCAGAGGATAAACCCCTGCTTCGCTTCCTGTGGCGAGAGCTCAAAACAGAGGAACCACCCGGTGTCTACACCTGGCAAGTTCTCCCATTTGGCACAACATGTAGCCCCTGCTGTGCGACTTTCGCTCTTCAGAAGCATGTGTTTGATCATAGCCAGCCAGATGAGGATGTCCGTGTGTCTATCGAAAGGTCATTCTATGTAGATAACTGCCTTCAAAGCCTCTCCTCTGTTGATAAAGCCCGTCACCTAGTCGACAAACTGACCTCTCTTCTGGCGACAGGGGGCTTTGAGCTACGCCAGTGGGCCAGTAACGCCCCCGATGTCATCAGCCACCTACCAAGTGAAGCCAGGTCAGAAAGCAGTGAGTTATGGCTCAGTGAGACAGGCGCTGACCCACAAGAGCTTGCATTGGGACTTCGCTGGCTCTGCAACTCAGACACCTTGAGGTATAAATACCAAATGCAGGAAAAGCCAATACCGACGATGAGGAACATCTACCGTGTCCTGGCACGCCTATATGACCCCTTAGGCTTCATTGTTCCCTTCACAACACGAGCCAAGGTCTTGGTACAGCAGTTGTGGGTCAAACAAAGAGAGTGGGATGATCCATCGCTCCCAGAGGATGTGCTTCAGTCTTGGAGGAGTTGGGAGGAGGAGCTGCACCATCTTTCTCAGATTTCACTTCCTCGTTGCTATGTAAGCCCTGAGATGGACAGTTCCAATCCTCACATCGACCTACACATCTTTGCTGATGCATCAGAGAGAGCTTATGGATCAGTAGCATACTTACGTGCAGAAAGCAAAGATGGTCAAGTTGAAGTATCTTTCCTGGCTGCCAGATCCAGAGTTGCTCCAAAGAAACAGCAGACAATGCCAAGGCTAGAGCTTTGTGCTGCACTGACAGCTGCTCAATTGGCTTCTCTACTGCAAAGTGAGCTGACTGTGACCATAAGAGATGTCATCCTCTGGACTGACTCCACCACTGTCCTCACATGGATCACGTCAGACTCTTGTCGATACAAAGTCTTTGTTGGAGCTCGAGTAGCAGAAGTTCAGGAGCTGACAGATGTGCGGGCCTGGAGGTATGTTGATTCTGTCAATAACCCAGCTGACGACATTACACGCGGTAAGAAACTGCTGGAGCTGTCTGGCAACAGTAGGTGGCGTCATGGCCCTGCCTTCCTGCAACACTCACCTGACTTTTGGCCCACTCAGCCAGTGATGGATAAAACAGAGGACTCTATGGAACTGCGAAAGCCAGTCATATGTTGTTTTTCCACAACTACACAGAATGTTATGCTGCCAAATGCTGACCAGTTCTCTTCCTTTAGAGCTCTCACAGAGGCTGTTGCACGGTCCTGTCATGGGGCGGCAGGAACCAAAGCATGTCTTTCTGCAGGAGAGATCCAGGAGGCAGAGCGGGAAATCCTGAGAGGAGCCCAGCAGGACAGCTTCGCAGAGGAATTCCACCTCCTGAGCTCTGGTAAGCCAGTACATTCTACCAGCCGCCTGCTCTCTCTAGCTCCAGAGTATGATGAGACGGTGGAACTGATCCGTGTGGGAGGAAGATTGAGGCGGAGTGATCAACTGGAGCCTGAAGCTGTTCACCCAGTGATCCTGGATCCTCGTCATCGAGTGACTCAGCTCATTATCCAAGACACGGATAAGGATCTTCACCATCCAGGAGCCGAGCGTCTGTTTGCAGAGCTACGTCGCAAATACTGGATACTACACGGACGTGAAGCGGTTAGACGACATCAGCGATACTGCTCTGACTGTCAGAGGTGGAGAGCAACTCCAACAGTGCCCAAAATGGCAGATCTCCCTCCAGCCAGACTGCGACTGATGAAACCCCCCTTTTTTTCAACAGGCATGGACTGTTTTGGGCCCTTTACTGTGACCATAGGCCGTCGCCATGAGAAGAGATGGGGCATAGTGTTTAAGTGTCTGACCACTCGTGCAGTGCATTTAGATGTGCTCTCTAGCCTGGATACAGACTCCTTCCTAATGGCCCTCCGTCGCTTTATTGCACGAAGAGGAAAACCAGCTGAGCTCCTGTCTGATCAGGGCACTAATTTTAAAGGAGGAGAGAGAGAACTCCAGGAAGCGTTCCAGGCCTTGCACCCCACACTCCAGGCTCATCTGGCTAAACACCAGATCAAGTTTCAGTTCAATCCCCCCAGTGCCCCTCACTTTGGAGGTGTATGGGAAAGGGAAGTGAGATCAGTTAAAGCTGCACTGTACACCACCATCCAGACTCAGCCCGTTCCAGAGGAGGTATTGAGAACAGTACTGATTGAAGTGGAAGGGATTTTAAACTCCAAGCCCTTGGGCTATGTGTCAACAGATGTTGCAGATGCTGATCCAGTGACCCCCAACTTGCTGCTCATGGGGCGGCTGGATCCCTCGCTTCCACAGGCTGTATACGGAGAGACTGAGATGCTGAGTCGGCGCCGCTGGAGACATACGCAGGTTTTGGCCGACCAGTTTTGGAAGAGCTTCATTCGAAACTACCTTCCCACCCTGCAAACACGCTCTAAATGGCATAAAGATTCTGCCCAGCCACCGCTTCAATCTGGAACCGTGGTTATGATAGTGGACCCCCAGATGCCAAGAGCCCACTGGCCACTTGGCCAGATCACTCAAGTCATCCCAGGACAGGATGGTAGAGTCAGAACCGCAGTAGTCAAGGTCAAAGACAGAACCTACACCAGACCAGTTGCTCGTCTTGTTGCCTTGCCTGCCATCCCAGACACTGATACTGTCTGTCCTTCTTGAAGTAACAAATTTGATGGACAAATTTGGGGGCGGCTGTGCTGAAGGACAGCCTCAGTCAGGTAGAGTGACGGCGCTGCGCCCCCTGCTGTCGGAAATAAGTCGTAGCAGAGGAGCCGCAGCAGAGTGATGCCTCAGGTGGAAACGTGCTACACAGAAAGAGACTTGCTGATTATTGTTGCCGTGTTGGTCGGGAGTGGGAGCCCCAGTGTGCGTTCAGATACCAGTGAGTGTGATGTTTATGTTGTTTATCATTTATGCTGTTCGTTATGTTTTTTCTCTTGATGATAATCCAGCTAACCAGTTAGCCTGTGACTGTTGCTAAGCTATTAGCTCATTAATACTACTGTAGTAGGCCACATGTTTGTATGTTGTGCATAATATCGGTTTATGTGAATCAAGAGAGTGATTTATTATTATTTGATTGGTTATTTAGCCCTGTGTACAGCTAAAATGAGGGGCTGTTCTGCTAACTGTTTTCATCTGATTATGCTGTTAATTATTATTCCAGTGTATGTTGATTCTGTTGATTACTGCATACTGGGTTAATAGTTTACCCTTCTGATAACTGTATTCTGTATCTGTTACAGAACCACACACATACACGTATACAGACCCATTCCCACTGTTGATCAGCAATAAAAGAATTAAAAGGAACATCATCTGGACTCATGCATTTTAACTGATGCCCCCCAGCGGCCACAAGTGTATCCATCCAGTCCACATACAGTCCTTAGAATATCTACACAACAATATTAAAACACTTTGTCTTAAACTAGAGATTAAACTAATGATCGTCTTCATATACAACGAAGCTTGCGACAAATGGATAACTTTATACAACATCGACGTCACAGTGTGTATATTTGTGTAGTCTGAAAGAACTTGGGGCAGCTCAAGAAATAAGACTTAATAGTGACACAATGGCCGTTGCAGCTGCAAGCCTGTGCAGGAGCGTGCACCAACACTTCACAGCAGTGCAGCTGATGCTGTAACACCGTGTCTGTGTTCGAAACCACATTGCTGCTAGTAGTACTGATTTGGGCAAAACGTAGTATAGTATACAGTATGTATACAGTATACAGTAAAATCTGCAGTATGCGAAAAAATCCCATGTCATAGTGATTAGTAACACTAACCATGTTATATCATTTAAAGCAACTATTTAGTTAGTGTCACTATGTTCTGATAGTAGCTAGGACATGAGTAATTTAGGACATGCCTCCACAGTATAACATGGGTTGACTACACAGCATGTCAAGCAATGACGTAAGTAAACTAACAATGTTGATTTTAGTGTAATTTTACCACATTTCATAATAATTATTTCATTTGCTTGTCTTTTTTCGTATCCAAATCGAATGCATTCGAAGACGTGCATCTGCAGGACTGAGCGGAAATTTGGACACCGAATTGCAATACATTATGCAGCACCCAGCCTGTTCAAGGCAGTGGAGATATGTTGGCTGGCTCATTCTTTTTGGTTTTGAACACTTCATCACCCATTAGAATTAAAAAACTTAAAATTTGTGTGTATTTCTTCAGAAATCCTGCCTCAAGTTAGCCTAGAAATCTAGACGCACCCTAGCGGCAGCAAATATATTTGCTCCGCAGGTCAGTCTAGAAACGAGCCATAGGAATTTTTTGAGTTTTTTGAGTATTTTGAGGTCGTTGCCAGACTAGACATTTGAATGATATGGCTTGTTGCGGGTTAAGGAGTGTGTTTGTGTAGCAGTGCACCAAGACAAGAGCTGGGGACACACATTTATTGTCACAAAATGGAAATGGAAAAATGGAAATTAAATGATTTAAGGTATCTTTTCAAACTCCCTAACTACTACTCCCACATACATTACAAGCAAATTGTATCACTTGTTTATGGACTTGTGCCTCTCAAGACAATTGAACTTTCCCTCCTTTCATGTGCATCACAGAATTCTCCAGCCCCATAAATGTTTTCCCACAAACACTGCCACCAAATGGCTTCACTTTTTAATGGACACTTGCGTGCAATAAACTTTGTGTCTTCCGGCAAAATCTTTTTCCACAAATATCACAAGTAAATGGTTTCTTTCCCCTGTGTGTGGACTCTATGATGTTTACCGTTTCTCTCCTGTATGGACTCTGATGTGTTCTGTAAGCTGCACTCTTCGAATAAATTTTTTACCACAAAAAGCACAGTCAAATGGTTTCTCTCCTGTATGGACTGTGATGTGGTCTTTAAGAGTCCCACTATGACGAAATGTTTTACCACAGGTAGCACACTCAAATGGTTTCTCTCCTGTATGGACTCTGATGTGGTCTTTAAGAGTCCCACTATGACGAAATCTTTTACCACAGGTAGCACACTCAAATGGTTTCTCTCCTGAATGGATTCTCATGTGTAGCTTCAAAATCCACCCTGCGCTCAATGTTTTACCACAGATTCCACAGTCAAATGCTTCTTCTCCTGTATGGACTCTTATGTGGTCTCTAAGAGTCTTTTTTTGACTAAATTTTTTACCACAGGTAGCACAGCCAAATGGTTTCTCTCGTGAATGGACTCTCATGTGTCTCTCCAAAATCTCTTTTGTGCTAAATGTTTTACCACAGGTAGCACAATCAAATGCTTTTTCTTCTGTATGGACTCTCATGTGCGTCTTCAAAACCTCTTTTCTGCTAAACTTTTTCCCATGGGTAGCATGTTGAAAAACTCTCTTTCTTGTATGAACCCTCATGTGTAATTTAACACAACTTTTACGTTTAAATGTTTTACCACAGGTAGCACAGTCAAATGGTTTCTCCCCTGTATGGACTCTCATATGGAGTTTAAGATTCCCTTTCAGGCTAAATTTTTTACCACAAATTCCACAGTCAAATGGTCTCTCTCCTGTATGGACTCTCATGTGTGTCTTCAAAGCTGAAGAGGTTTTAAATGTTTTCCCACACTCTGAGCAGCAGTGAGACTTCTTTCCAGTCTTACATTCTTCATCCCTCACATGAACACTATTCAAACCTGACTCAGGTGCTCTGGTTTCTATCCAGTATTCATAACTGTCTTCAGTTTTAGAGAACAACTCCTCATCATCTGGATCTGGTTGAAGATCTTCAGGTTGATCTGAGTTCCTGGCTGGTTCAGATCCTCCACAGTCGTCTCCATCAGCCTCTATCTCTACTTCTATCTCTCCAACTGAGCTGCTGGATGGAGACTCTGCCTCAGTTTGTCTTTGATGAGGTTGTAGGGACTGAGGTTTCTCCTCCTCATTCTCACTCTTAACAAGAACAGAAGTGAAGGGGAACTCTGGAGTGGTCAATAGTTCTTCCCTTTCTTCTTCAACATGTAGACTCTCTGGGTTCTCCTGATCCAGACTAGTGGTCAACTCAGGAGGATCCTCTGCTTTAATCGTCAACAGCTGCTGATCTCCTGCAGAAACAATGAAACACATCATGAACAACAGTGTCTCCATATGGTCACTCTTATATCTGGTGTCTGGATGAACCCCAGTTATCTTCAAGCCACCTGATGGAAGTCCCACCTTCCTGTTGCAGATTGAACAATCATGTGGGGGGAAGTAATAGGCCTGTAACAACACACCAAAGTCACGACTCGATTCGTATCTCAATTTCTGACCCACAGTTCGATACACAATTCGATTCAATTCAAACTTTTTAAGCTTAAAAAAAGAACAGATTCTGGTAGCAAAATAGTCGACAAGCACTGGTCGAACAAAAAAACATTAGCCAACCAAAATCTCATTGGTCAATTGGTTGCAGGAAAAAAAACAAACATTTGGAGCCAAATCTTGTCAAAATTAAGTCAAAACCAATATATCTGAACTGTATATGAAAGGCTAGATGGCTTTTAATTTGAAGGGCCAGATACAGGAAGTGGTGACATACACTTACTTTGTCTGTTTTGTTTTTTCTTTACACAGGGCACGGCAGGTCTGATCCCTACTTTTTTCCCCCTTGTCAAGAGCAACTTTTTCCAATGTCGACTCCGACGTGGAAGCACCTATCACCGCTGTTTTCAAACACTCAGCGTGCTGTCGTGAGGCCCGGTGCCACAGCGCTCACTCACGTCTACACTGATGTTGCAAGGTTGGTCTTCAAATCATGTAGTCAACAATCACAATTACACCAGAGCTTTTAAATTAAGGTAAATTTGTAGCTTAGCTACAGGAGGAATCCTGCTTACTTCTTCTCAGTTTTTATTTATTCATCTATTTATTTAATTAATTAATTTCCATGCATCTCATAATTTCTATGGGACAACTTAATTTCTTCATGCTGTCATGAATCCCAAAATTCTGTGACAATTTTTAAAAAAAAGTCTCATATTAATGTGGATGAATCACAGATGTATTATATTATCTGGATACTGGACCGGAAGGCCGCCGTTCATTTCAATTTTAGTTGCTCACCTGGCGCATACAATATGCAGTGGTTTTTGATGCACTACCTCAAGGTGTGCTACAGCTTCTTAAAGGGACAGAAAGAATTACTGCTGTTCCAGAAAATTACAATTGTGATATTTTTGTGGGCGAAGTAGACGTTATAAAAAAAATCCTGCTCTAACAGATTCTTGAGAAGTTGCTTACAACCAAGAAATCTGCCTAGAGGACAAATTAGCCTAACTGGTCCGCACAATTTGGAGATATTAATTGGAATAAAGCATGGCTGGTTGGTTGGTGAGAAATTCTGTATCAATAACAAAGTGAAAGAAGTCTTGTTTAAAATCTTACATCAAATCTACCCTGCAAAGAAAACCCTTGAAAGATTTAAGTTAGACATTGAATATGTGTGTGATTTCTGTGAACTTGAAGAAGAAACTATTTCTCACTTATTTTATCATTGTGCATACGAAATCTTTTTGGATTGATGTTCAATACTTTGTGCAAGTTCAAACAGGAAGAATGATCAGCTTCCAGGAAAAACATATTCTTATTTATTTTGAAGATCAAGATAAAGACTTTTGCTTTTTCTGTCAGTTAAGGAAATTTCACATCCACAAAAATAAATGGGCCAAATCTAAACCGAACATTGTACCCTTTAAACGTGAACTGCGTCGTTATGCTTCCACAATCAAGGACGTTGAAAACAAGAAAGCTACCAAAACCTACTCTATTATGGAGTAATTTGTAAGTGAACTCTAACGCCTCTGGATGTCTTGTCTTTGCTTTGTTTTGGTCTGTTGTTTTGTTTTCTTTACTCCTTTTGTTATTTGTTATTATTGTATGACATGTATAATTGTATGACATGTGTCGCACCAATAATAATAAATAAATAAAAGTCTATGGACGGTATCTGAACCTCTGACTTTAAAGCAGATATCAGTGGAATGTTTTTGTTAATATAAGCCCTAAATAGTCCTATTTTCCGTCAGCATCACTTCCATAGAGTGTTTGGTCTCTCCGTCACTCTGCTCTGCTGTAAACCAGGAGAAAACTTTCCTTGTGGGATACAAGTGTTATCCAATGAGGAGTTCCAGGCGGCATGAAATCTGTGTTACAGCCAAGTCACAATGTGGTGACGTAGCACGAGGACCAATAGATGCCTGACGAGGGCTCCGGGCTGCTTTCATGGTGAAAGTCAAAAACCACTTTGTGTTTTTCCTTCCTGTGAAGTCATACCAGTTCGATCTGGTACGAGTTCACGGTCGGAAAAATACGAGTTTCCGTTAAGTGACTTTCACAGGCAGCAGGACGGTGAAAATTCACGGCGTTCCTTGGCTGCACACACAGCCCTGCATGTTGGATAAAAACTGCTACAAAATGTTTTCTCCTCGTCAGAGACTTGAAGCTGTAACAGACCCGGTTTCAAAAGCCTCCTTGAACGCAGCATTAGCCGAAACGGCCGTGATATATCTGCTTTAATTCTTGATGAATGAAAACAAATAGTCTGTCTCGCGTCGGTCAATATTAAAACACTTTGTCTTCAAAATGTAGTGTGAAAACACTTCGCTTTTCCAAAACTCCTCGTTGCCCACTTTAAAAGATAGTACAACATGTCCTCTTTCTCTATAAACAAGCACTTTGAGGTTCATGGATGTAAAACTGAATCACCAACCTGTTTTGTTGAGAACGACTCGAGGCTTCAGGAGAACATCCAGCAGGTTCCTCTGCCGCTCGATCTCCTGTCTGAAGCCCGAAGCCTCCGCCTCGTACCCGGCTACGACTCTGTCCACGGCCGCTAAGATCTCCTGGGAGGCGGTGGTGAGTCTCTCGGTAACGAATCCTCTCAAATCCTCGACCTGAGGCATTTTTACTCAAACTCTCGGTTGTTCGCGCCAAATGACTCCGTTGTTTCTCCAAACACAGGACACCGCGTACAGGAGACCTGAACCGTTTCCGCCTTCTGCTCCCGCTGCTCGAATCTCTTCCGGTTTGGGTCCGTGCATTATTAGAGCACTGTAAAAGAGGGTAACGACACCACCGTTGACTCCCGTGGTAAAGGTTTTGCGCCCCGAGTGGCAGGATGTGGGTATTGCAAAAGAGCAGAAAAAACCCATTCACTCCAATGTAAATGCTTGTAAATTGATGAAAACTGCCGTGTAGGTGTCTTGGTCATATCAGATTATACGGTACTTATAAATTATTTATTACAACATTAAGGTAGACAACTTTGTTAAAATCATAAACTTTAACCAAATATTTCAGGTGAAATGCATTTTCACTATGTTGTGATGAGCTGTTACAGTTCAGTGGCTTCAGCCTCATACAAAAAAAACAACAACAACTACAGTATACAGTATTTACTCTCCTTCATTGAATCTTCCTGTTGACAAAATGTCTTGTTACAAAAATGGAAATTAAATGATTTAAGGTTTCAGACTCCCTAACTACTACTCCCACAAACGTTACAAGCAAATGGTATCACTTGTGTGTGGACTTTAATGTGTCTCTCAAGACAACTGAACTTTCCCTCCTTTCATGTGCATCGCAAAATTCTCCAGCCCCATAAATGTTTTCCCACAAACACTGCCACCAAATGGCTTCACTTTTTAATGGACACTTGAATGCAATAAACTTTGTGTCTTCTGGCAAAATCTTTTTCCACAAAAAGCACAACTAAATGGTTTCTTCTAAATGGACTCTAAAATGTTTACCGGAGTTGAAGTGGTTTCTCTCCTGTATGGACTCTGAGGTGTTCTGTAAGAGTCCATCTCCAACTAAATTTTTTACCACAGAAAGCACAGTCAAGTGGTTTCTCTCTTGTATGGACTCTCATGTGTTCTTTAACATTACTTTTACGTTTAAATTTTTTACCACAGGTAGCACAGTCAAATGGTTTCTCTCCTGTATGAACACTCATGTGTTCTTTAAGAGTCCCTCTATGACTAAATGTTTTACCACAGATTCCACAGTCAAATGGTTTTTCTCCTGTATGGACTCTAATGTGTTCTCTAAGATTTGCACTTCGACGAAATTTTTTACCACAGGTAGCACAGTCAAATGGTTTCTCTCCTGAATGGACTCTCATGTGTATCGTCAAAGTCCCTTTTGTGCTAAACGTTTTACCACAGGTAGCACAGTCAAATGGTTTCTCTCCTGAATGGACTCTCATGTGTATCTTCAAAATCCCTTTTGTGCTGAACGTTTTCCCACAGGTAGCACATTGAAAAACTCTCTCTCCTGTATGAACCCTCATGTGTTCTTTAAGATTACTTTTACGTTTAAATTTTTTACCACAGGTAGCACAGTCAAATGGTTTCTCTCCTGTATGAACACTCATATGGAATTTAAGATGACTTTTAAGTTTAAATTTTTTACCACATGTAGCACAGTCAAATGGTTTCTCCCCTGTATGGACTCTGATATGGTCTTTAAGATTCCCTTTAAGGCTAAATTTTTTACCACAGACACCACAGTCAAATGGTTTCTCTCCTGTATGGATTCTATTGTGGTTCCTCAATTCTGAGGGTTGTTTAAATGTTTTCCCACACTCTGAGCAGCGGTGAGACTTCTTTCCAGTCTTACATTCTTCATCCCTCACATGAACAGCTTCACTGTTCAAACCTGACTCAGGTGCTCTGGTTTCTCTCCAGTCATCATCACTGTCTCCAGCTTCAGAGAACGACTCTGAGACCTCATCATCTGGATCTTCAGAAGACGACTCTGAGACCTCATCATCTGTATCTGGTTGAAGATCTTCAGGTTGATCTGAGTTCCTGGCTGGTTCAGATCCTCCACAGTCGTCTCCATCAGCCTCCATCTGTTCAGCTGAGCTGCTGGATGGAGGCTCTGCCTCAGTTTGTCTTTGATGAGGTTGTAGAGACTGAGGTTCCTCCTCCTCATCCTCACTCTTCACATGAACAGAAGTGATGGGGAACTCTGGAGTGGTCAATAGTTCTCCCTTTTCTTCTTTAACATGTAGACTCTCTGGGTTCTCCTGATCCAGACTAGTGGTCAACTCAGGAGGATCCTCTGCTTTAATTGTCAACAGCTGCTGATCACCTGCAGAAACACACATCATGAACAACAGTGTCTTCATATAGTCACTCTTATATCTGGTGTCTGGATGAACCTCAATTATCTTCTCAGTGGACATTATTCTGAGCTGAAGGAAGTTTGCTGCTGCTACTAGCCTCTGATTGGCCGGAACAAGCCACCTGACTGAAGTCCCACCTTTCTGTTGCAGATTGAAAATCATGTGGGGGGGAAGTAATGGGCCTGTAACGACACACCAAAGTCACAACTCTTTTTAAGTATATTTTTGGGCTTTTTAGCCTTTAGTGATAGGATAGTAGAGAGTGTGACAGGAAATGGGAGGCAGAGATGGGGGGAATGACACGCAGTATAGGGCCGTCCGACGCGGGACTCGAATCATGGCCGCCTGCAGCGAGGACTATAGCCTCTGCATATATGGGGCGGGTGCTCTACCAACTGAGCTCAACACTGCCCCCAATTCAAATTGTTTAAGGTTAACAAAAGAACAGATTCTGGTAGCAAAATAGTCGTCCAAGCACTGGTCGACCAAAAAAACATTAGCCGACCAAAATCTCATTGGTCAATTGTTCGCAGGAAAAAAACAACAACATTTGGAGCCATATCTTGTCAAAATGAAGTCAAAATCAGTATATCTGAACTGTATATGAAAGGCTATAGGGCTTTTAATTTGAAGGGCCAGATACAGGAAGTAGTGACATGCACTCACTTCATCATTTTTATTTTTTTTGTGATTGGTTAAAAGACATCCACATGGGTGGGGCATTTTTTTCCTCTGATCTCAGATTCAGCAGTAATAAAGCATTGTAGATTATTAGACTTTCCAACCAATGCCCTGAGAGCCTAGAGTCCATCCATATATTTTTCATTTGTTTGTTTTTGTGTTCATTGTATGTTTATTGTTTGTACTTTGTATGTATATGTTTAAATAAATAAATAAATGCAGGAAAAAATACCACACTTTCATCCCGGATTTATTCAAAAATATAATTTTGCACAAAGTTTGGCCTACATCGTCTGATAGATGAGTTTTTACACTAATTTTAGGACCCATTTCGATAAATATATCTTTTTGTCTCTATTGTTATTTTATTATTATTAGTGGTGGCGGAAATGCTGGGAGAGCCGATGTATTTCCTTACTTTCGGTTTCGCGGTGAGTCATGAGAATAACGCCGCCGAATCGCCGTTTATGGTCGGAACTGCGACGGTATCTGAACCTCTGACTTCAATTATGAATGAAAACATGAGTCTGTCTCGCGCCGGTCAGAGAATTTCACGGTGCGCGCGGAGGCTCAAAAATGTAGCGTGAACACACTTCGCTTTCCCAAAACTCCTCGTTGCCCCTTTGGAAGATAGTATATGTCCTCTTTCTCTATAAACAAGTAATCTGATGTTCATGGATGTAAAACTGAATCACCAACCTGTTTTGTTGAGAACGACTCGAGGCTGCAGGAGAACATCCAGCAGGTTCCTCTGCCGCTCGATCTCCTGTCTGAAGCCCGAAGCCTCCGCCTCGTACCCGGCTACGACTCTGTCCACGGCCGCTAAGATCTCCTGGGAGGCGGCGGTGAGTCTCTCGGTGACGAATCCTCTCAGATCCTCGACCTGTGGCATTTTTACTCAAACTCTCGGTTGCTCCCCCCAAACGCGACTCTCTTCATGTTCCAGACAGGAGACCTGAGCAGTGTTCGCTGCTCGACTCTCTTCCGGGTTGGGTACGTGCATAAATATCGTCCGAGTAGAATTTTTTTTTTACGTGTACGTCGCTGTCTGTAGATGTCGCCAAAGCTGCTATCAAATATTAAAACACTTTGTCTAGATTAAACTATTATGATAGTGATGGGGAACTCTGGAGTGGTCAATAGTTCTTCCATTTTTTCTTCAATATGTAGACTCTCTGGGTTCTCCTGATCCAGACTAGTGGTCAACTCAGGAGGATCCTCTGTTTTTATCATCAACAGGTGCTGATCACCTGTAGAAACAATTAACACATCATGAACAGCATATATACCACATCAGACCAGGTCTTGATTAAAAACTACTATGCCTAGACTTCTCCATATTATGCCTCTTTAGGATAATCTAGGCCAGATTTGAGAAGAAGAGGTACAGTGATTTTTGACCTGGACCAGGTCTAATGTGGTCTACAGTATGCTGAGTGTCCCCTCATCACATTATGTATGTATTTGTGTACATTAAGTAAATTTCATCTGTGGAGAAGGGAGGTGGGGGGATAAAATGCTAATCGAATAAACTGAACTGAACTGAACTGAGAAAACTGTGAAATCTGCCTTCATATAGTGTTATAATAAATGTTTAGCCTCTGTAGGAATCTAATCCAGATTTGAGAAGTCTCGGCATAGTAGCTTTTGATCTGGACCTGGTCTAATGTGGTTTATATGATGAGAAAACAGTGAAATGTGCCTTTATTGCATTTTCACAAATAGAATAAATGTTTCACAGATTAGAAACAGGGTCTGAATGAATCTTCAAGGCCTGTAGATTAATCTAGTCCAGATTTGAGAAATCTGAGTATAGTGGTTTTTGATCTGGACCTGGTCTAATGAGATGGGTATCAAACAAAAACAGTGAAATCTCCCCTTTAGCATTTTCACAAATAAAATAAACATTTCACAAATACAACAGCGGGTGTCAGGCAAAGTTAATGTCTTACCTAAAATGTTTTTACATCAAGAAGTGTCACAAAAAACAGACAGTGTACAGCAGTCGCGTCCTGCAAATTACCTAATTGATAATTTTTTAACAAATCAAGAAGTGTGTCTTACTGTAAAGAAATCAGTCACTTTGACAAAGTATTACAACATTTACAACATTTCCACTGTTGGAGAAAGGAAAATGTATTCAGTGTGTGTGTCGTTTCGTCTATTTCATTATTGATTTATAATCTACACACTTGACACAGATGCTGATGCAACAAAAATCCTACTTAAAGGCACTGAAAAATAATAGACATTATGATGCTTCAGACTTTTTTGTATAGATTTGCAACTTTAATTTGATAAACAAGAAACAGTGGAGGATTCTTAAGCAAAGTGACAATATATCTTAAAATACAAAAACTGATCCTCAACCAGTTTAAACCATTAAACCCAGAACTTCATTGAAAATGGTATTCCAATTTAAAATGAATGAACTCACACTTTGTTTAGTAACAAAACAAAATGTTTCTTCAAAGTACAACGATACCAGAAAGAGATTTTACTGAATTTGTTAACCTTTGATAAAAACTATAAACATTTAACACAATTTATTATTATCAACTTGTAACTGCAGCTTCACAAACTGCTGCAGCTTTCAGTAACATTGACTTTACAAATACTCAACACTCACTCACTTACATTTACATAGTGCTCTTCATTTCACCCAAAGCGCTTGAACCCATTTCATTTATACCACATTCTTGTGTGCACCTAAAGATCTTCTTGTTGACAAAATATCTTGTCAAAAAAAAAAAAAACTCAAACTAAATGATTTAAGGTGTCTTTTAAGACTACTTTTTGGTAAATCCTTTTCCACAAATAGCACAAACAAATGGTTTCTCCTGTGTGTGGACTCTCAAGTGCACATTAAAATTCGCTCGATACCTCCATTTTTTTTACCACAGGTATCACAGCTTCTCTCCTGTATGGACTCTCATGTGGTAATTTAGTTTCCATTTTCAGGTATTTTTTACACAGCTTCTCTCCTGTATGGACTCTCATGTGGTAATTTAGTTTCCATTTTTGAGTAAATTTTTTACCACATGTAGGACAGCCAAATGGCTTCTCTCCTGTATGGGTTCTCATGTGGGTAGTTCAAGATGCTCTCTTCTGCTACATTTTTTACCACATGTAGGACAGTCAAATGGTTTCTCTCCTGTATGGGTTCTCATGTGGGTTGTAAGATTCCATCTTTGACTAAATTTTCTACCACAGGTAGCACAGTCAAATGGCTTCTGTCCAGTATGGACTCTCATGTGGAGTTCAAGATGCTCTCTTCTGCTACATTTTTTACCACATGTAGCACACTCGAATGGCTTCTCTCCTGTATGGACTCTCATGTGGTTATTTAGTTTCTGTCTTTGACTATATTTTTTACCACATGTAGCACACTCAAATGGCTTCTCTCCAGTATGGACTCTCATGGATTCTCAAATTTTTTACCACAGTGTCTCTTCAAACTTTGAGTTCAAGATTTTTTTTTACCACATGTAAATGTTTTCCCACATTCTGAGCAGCGGTGAGACTTCTTACCAGTCTTACATTCTTCATCCCTCACATGAACAGCTTCACTGTTCAAACATGACTCAGGTGCTCTGGTTTCTCTCCAGTCATCATCACTGTCTCCAGCTTCAGAGGACGACTCTGAGACCTCATCATCTGTATCTGGTTGAAGATCTTCAGGTTGATCTGAGTTCCTGGCTGGTTCAGATCCTCCACAGTCGTCTCCATCAGCCTCCATCTGTTCAGCTGAGCTGCTGGATGGAGGCTCTGCCTGAGGTTGTAGGGACTGAGGTTCCTCCTCCTCATCCTCACTCTTCTCATGAAGAAAAGCAAGGGAGAACGTTGGAGTGGTCAATAGTTCTTCATTTTCTTCTTTAACATGTAGACTCTCTGGGTTCTCCTGATCCAGACTAGTGGTCAACTCAGGAGGATCCTCTGCTTTTATCATCAACAGCTGCTGATCACCTGCAGAAACAATGACACACACCGTAAACAACAGTGTCTTCATACTGTCACTCGTATAACTCACGGTACCAGAATTTCAGTAGTCAATACCAATACCTGTGAATTGTCGATAGTGATTCAATACCACGATAATAAAAACGGAACCCGTGTACTTTTAAATTCACAACTTTGTTGAGAACTGTGTCAAACTGTCAAGTATTTAACATGAACTGTATATGAAAGGCTATAATTTGAAGGGCCAGATACAGGAAGTTGTGACACTCACTGTCAGTTTTTTTGTTGTTGTTGTGTTTGTTTTAATACATGTGTATTTGTAAATATATAATTTTGTAAAAACAAAAAAACAGCCATTCGTTAAACTAAAAATTCTGTTTGTTAAGTGTGATTCAGCATTTGTGGATCACCAATCACACACACGCATCTCTTTCCTCAATGACGTATTTCTGAGACGTTCCTGTCGAGATCCACACAGCTGGTGATTCACAAAGGTCCCGCTCCTCACCAGTAGGGGGCAGTGTCGGCCAGTAGCTGAATTAAGACTAACGAAGAAGACTGCTACTGGATTATCTCGAGAAATTATTTTAATTCCCACTGTTAATGCGTCACTTTTATACATTTTGTAACAATAGTAGCGCCGTCCCAGGCAACATTGTAAATGGAACACTATGGTTGCCAGGTTACAGTATCACCGGTAACAGCTGATCTGTGAACATTCTATCTGTCAGTTATGATCGTCAGTTGATAATAAAAACAAGTAAGAAACGTAAGTTACATCCTGTAGTTTATTATTGAAGACAACAGGACAGCATGAAACAAATTTTAATATTTTTTCATGCGATAAAGTAACTGTATGCGGTTAGTTTATGCAAATGACGCCTGTTTGGAAGTTACCATGAAGCTCCACCTGTGGAGCAGCTAACTAGGCTACCACCGGAGCAGCGGTCTATCACAGAGGCTACAGCCGGGCTGCTGTGGTGGTCGGCCGGCTAACCTCCGCTGTCATCCCGGTCTCCCCGACTCGTTTTCTCTCCCGGTTTAAAAAAAATCGGGCTACCTCCGTTACACATGTGCAAACCTCGGTACACGGATGTAAAACTGAATCACCAACCTGTTTTGTCGAGAACGACTCGAGGCTGCAGGAGAACCAGCAGGTTCCTCTGCCGCTCGATCTCCTGTCTCAAGCCCGAAGCCGCCACCTCGTACCCGGCTACGACTCCGTCCGCGGCCGCTAAGATTTCCTGGCGGACGGCGGTGAGTTTCTCGGTAACGAATCCCCTCAGACCCTCGGACATTTTGACACTTTATCAAACCTTTAATTGTTCCTGGCGCTGGCAGGACACCCGAACCGTTTCCCGTAGCGACAGTCTCTTCCGGTTTGAGTACAACTAAAAACAGCGACAACACTGGGCCAACCGTCACTCCACCTCGTCTGTGAACGTATGTGTGGATTTATACAATTTGTAGGTAGATGAAAGTGAAAGGTTTATATTTTCTTATGATAACGTTAAATATTTACACTACTAACAGTCATATTTAGCATGACAAAAATAATTTAAATCATTTTCACGGGAGTTCGCGGCCGTTTTTGTGCCAAATCTCGCGAGATAGAGACAAAGACAGGTCTTGAACAAAGTGTATTTATTCAGTAATTTCCCACAAAACAAGTAGAAATATACCAGAGATTTTACTGAATTCAGAGTCTTGTATGAAAACAATTTCATTTCATTTTTATTTTATCAAGTTGTGATGAACTGTTACAGTTCAGCTCAACCAACTCTGCAACCTCCATTGCTGCTGCGTACAAGTGTTTCCATATTTGTGGCATTAATTTCATGAACAAGCAGTTTCAGTTTCATACAATTTTAAAATCATGAATTCAACAAAAATATTTTACATGTGAAATTCATTTTCACTACATTGTGATGAGCTATTACAGCTCAATAACTGCAGCCTTCAGTCACATACCTGCCCAAAACTCTGAGAACTGATGACCACAAAAAATTTAAACTGTACGTTTACTCTCCTTCATGGATTCTTGTGTGCACATACAGATCTTGTTGACTCATCACAATACCACAACCAAAAGTAGACTACCGCTGCTTTACATGTACTCCCACACACTACAAGCAAATGGTTTAATTACTATGGACCTTCATGTGCCTCAAGATCAGTAATGGGAATAACAGCATTAAAGTACACAGCATTACTCGTGGCACTCCTTTTTTCAGTAACAAATAATCAAACAAGTTACCGTTTTATAACTGAAATTTCCCTCCTTTATGGGATTTCATGTGTATCTTCAAATTCTCCAGCTCCATAAATGTTTCCCCACAAACACTGCAACCAAATGGCTTCACTTTTGAATGGACTCTTGTGTGAAACAATAAAAATTTCTGATCGGTAAGTCCTTTTCCACAAATAGCACAACTAAATGGTTTCTCCTGTGTGTGGACTCTCAAGTGGACTTTACAATCCCTTCGACGTCTAAAATGTTTACCACAGGTAGGACATTCAAATGGTTTCTCTTCTGTATGGATTTTCAAGTGTTTATTAAGATTCATTTTAAAGGCAAATTTTTTACCACAGGTAGCGCAGTCAAATGGTTTCTCTCCTGTGTGCACTCTCATATGGAGTTTCAGATTACATTTAAGGCTAAATTGTTTACCACAAGTAGCACAGTCAAATGGTTTCTCTCCTGTATGGATTCTCATGTGGTCTTTAAGATTCCCTCTTCGACTAAATTTTTTCCCACAGGTAGCACAGTCATATGGTTTCTGTCCTGTATGGACTGTCATGTGTATTTTCAAAATTGCTTTTGTGCTAAATGTTTTACCACAGGTAGCACAATCAAACTGTTTCACCTCTGAGTGGACTCCCATATGTTCATAAAGATGCCCTCGTTGTCTAAATTTTTTACCACAGGTAGCACAGTCAAATGGTTTCTCTCCTGTGTGAACTCTTATATGTTCTTTAAGACTCCCTCTATGTCTAAATTTTTTACCACAGGTAGCACAGTCAAATGGTTTCTCTCCTGTATGGATTCTCATGTGTCTCTTCAACTCGGAAAGTGTTTTAAATGTTTTCCCACACTCTGAGCAACGGTGAGACTTCTTACCAGTCTTACATTCTTCATCACTCACACGAACAGCTTCACTGTTCAAACCTGACTCAGGTGCTCTGGTTTCTCTCCAGTCATCATCACTGTCCTCAGTCTCACAGGACGAATCTGTGACCTCATCGCCTGTATCTGGTTGAAGATCTTCAGGTTGATCTGAGTTCCTGGCTGGTTCAGATCCTCCACAGTCGTCTCCATCAGCCTCAGATTGTCTTTGATGAAGTTGCAGGGACTGAAGTTCCTCCTCTTCATCCCCCTTCTTCACATGAACAGAAGTGATGGGGAACTCTGGAGTGGTCGATAGTTCTTCCTCTTCTTCTTTAACATGTAGAATCTCTGGGTTCTCCTGATCCAGACTAGTGGTCAACGCAGGAGGATCCTCTACTTTAATAATCAACAGGTGCTGATCACCTGCAGAAACAATTAAATACACATCAAGATCAGCGTTCACCGTGAGCACAAGAAGCTATTATCAGAGGAGCACAGATGACACGATTCACAATGACAGAAAGAAAGAAAAACAGCCGTGAATTTCACTCCAACCCAACTGGAGAGTTTAATGACGGCGTATGTGGAGTATGAACACAAATGTGCACTTTGTTGTCGCTTATTTGGTAGCATGTGCTTTTTACGCAGTCAGCCCGGGTTTGAATCCGAGGGTTGATTGTGGATTTTGGTCGGCAATGCATTTTCTCATGAAAAGAGTAGGCTGTGTGGTTGTGTGTAATCTGTGGCCTCTCAAAAACGCCCATTTTAATTTGATATCTCTATTGATTTGTTCAGCTGTAATCTACTTCAAATCAAACAGTAAGACATTTAGCTCATTTCATTCTTGCAGTATTTGGCTTCGGTTCATTTAATTGCTGAATAATTGCTATGGACACCGAGGGGCAACGGAGGTTTACCGTATCTTCTATTAAATTCATATCATGTTATGTATAACAATTAGCCAGGGTTTAGAAATTGGTGAGGTCGGAATATGTGTCACTTTGGACCCCTCTAGCTAGTAGTTCTTTTATAGACTGTACATAATTACATCAAAATGACCCACAATTATATAAAGTAGACTTAGACTTGCACTTATTATTACAGAGCCATTAAGGAGCCTGCCTGAGCTTTTGTCAGGGCAGAAATGTCCTGTGGTTTTCAGCCTTTTATGATTATATTCAGCCTATTGTTCCCTCTCCATTAAATAAAGTGCAGTGAAAAAGTATTTTCTCCCTTCCAGATTTCTTACTTTCTTGCAGATTTGTCACTTAAATGTTCATTTTATATATATTTATATATTATTTTATATATACATTTTCCAGACTTGTAAATGTCAATTAAAGTTTGTAGTTGTAGTCGGTTTGGATAGCTATTTCCCCTCTTAGTAATTTAAATCATCATTTAAAAACTGCATTTTGTATATACTTAGCTCATCTTTGTCTAATATTAAAAGTTGTTTGATGATCTTGCAGTGATAAATATGCAAGAAGTAGGAAATCAGCATTGTATTGAGCCTATAAGGGGTTTAAAGTCAGCGTCAGAGCTACGCTACGGAGGCTCATGGGATGTCGTGGTTTCCCTCATCAAACTCACCAAATACACAATCCAACAAGAATCCCATGAGCCTCCGTAGCGTAGCTCTGAGCAGCTCACGGCTCTGCTCTGCCGTTCTAAAAATATCTTGCACCGACAATTAAAGGTAACGATCCTACTGCTATGACTATAGGGATTATGGCGATGAGCCAATTTGCCAAAATGTTGAACTATCCCTTTAAAAATAGTGCTTTTTGCTTTCTCTTGGTGTTACATCACACTTTGAGTCCGCCCAATCAGCATAGAGTAAACCTCAAGCTCCACCCAGGACTTTTTCGAGGCCGATCCGAGTACCTACCCCGAGGCAGGGACTCATTTCGGGCCCGTAAAAGTTCCTGGAGGTGGCCCTTCGGCAGTTCCTGCTGGAGACACGAACCAACGACCCTGGCCCCGTAAATTTACCCCAAAGTTCCTGTCTTTGATGACGTTGTAGGGACTGAGGTTCCTCCTCCTCCTCATCCTCACTCTTCACATGAACAGAAGTGATGGGGAACTCTGGAGTGGTCAATAGTTCTTCCTCTTCTTCTTTAACATGTAGACTCTCTGGGTTCTCCTGATCCAGACTAGTGGTCAACTCAGGAGGATCCTCTGTTTTTATCATCAACAGCTGCTGATCTCCTGCAGGAACAATGACACACATCATGAACATCATTGTCTTCACCCATTCATCAACCAGCAATCCATAAAGTCAAATTGAACCCTCCAGTTACCACCATCAAACTACACCTCCATCGAAAAAAAACTAATAGTTATAAAGTATTGTAGACTATTGGACTCTAACCAATGGCCTGAGCTCCGTCGAAGCTTTCTGACTGAGATAGACAACGTACAAGTAGCCTACTATTAACCACTGGAAGACAAGATGATCACACGACGCTACTGTCCAATGACAGTTCATTCAGAAATTTTATCTAATAGGATAAAACCCCTTGAGAGGACTCCTCTCGTTTTCAATGGGGTCCAAAAATACATTACAACCAAAGTGAGGGGAAAAAAAGAAAAATGACAAAACACAATCAACAATCTACAAATACATCCATCAAATACAATCTTTTGTAAAGTGTTTTTATATGCGTTTCCCCACACCTCAACACAGTAGGATTAATATGGATCAATGAGTGCACAGCACAGCATTTGAAGAGATGCAATGTTGCATTTAAATGGCTAGTTCGTTACTATTACCTCTTGCTTGTTTTGCTTTTTAAATGATCAGAGTGAATAGTGGATAATATTTCTTGCAATAGGAAACTATCTGTGTGTGGACTCTGTGGAAATATCGCATGATCCTCTGTCTGGACACACGCGCGGTAATAAGTGCACAAATGATACTTAATATCACGTTATAAAACATCTCACTTCCCCTCTGCTGATCAATAACTGCAGCGGCCGATCGAGCTGCTGCAAACCAAGTGGTCTCAAAAAAAAGATGACGTTTTTGCATCTTTCTTCAGGAGGTAAAAGTGCAAAGATATCTACATGGATTTAAAACTGAATCACCAACCTGTTTTGCTGTGAACGACTCGAGGCTGCAGGAGAACATCCATCATGTTCCTCTGCGGCTCGATCTCCTGTCTGAAGCCCGAAGCCTGCGCCTCGTACCCGGCTACGACTCTGTCCACGGTCGGTAGGATCTCCTGGGAGGCGGCGGTGAGGTGAGGTCAGACTCTCGGTAACAAATCCTGTCAGACTCATCGAGCTGACACGTTTTGCTTCAAGCCTTCTTTTGTTCCTGCCAATCCGGACAGTTTTCCGCAGATCGACTCACTTCCGGTTTACGTAGGCGACGTGCATAAACATCATCCGAGTAGAAAAAAACTGCGACAAGTTTCTCTTTAATGTAATGTAATGACCGACGCTGCCTGTAGATGTCGCCAAAGCTCCTCAATATTAAAACTCTTAAAATACAATATATATTGATTTCAATATAGGTAGAAACTCTTTTATCAAACACAGCAAACCACCGAAGATACAATTCAAAATGTAAAATCTTTCAAACACCAATGTTAAACAACATAAAGCAGAATTCAGAGATACACTCGGAATGTATTTATTCAGCAATTACCCACAAAAAAAGTAGAAATATACCAGAAAGAGAGTTTTACATAATGTATTACATTTTGATAAAAACAATAAAACTTTCACACATGCAATGACTTTTTATTGTGTTGTAATGACCTGTCACTTTTCATCTTAACCAACTCCACCGCCTCGCTGCTGCCTTCAGTACACGTGTTTCCATGTACTACAGTTTTTTAACATGTATTTATAGCATTAATGAACAGGCTGTTTTGTACAATCTTATAAATATATACTTTAACAAAATATTTTACATGTGAAATTAATTTTCAATATGTCTCACGTTAAATCTTCCTGTTGACAAAATAAATGTCTCGTCACTAAGACTGCCACTAAGTGTCATTTACGACTAACCTACTGCCGTATACAACTCCAGACACACTGCAGGCAAATGGTTTATGGCTTGGATGAATGGGATTTCATGTGCCACGCCAAATTTGCCATCTCCATAAACTTTTTCCCACAAACACTGCAACCAAATGACTTGACTTTTGAATGAACTGTTAAATGAAACAAAAGATTCGCCTGCTGTTTATAAATTTTTCCACAAATAGCACAACCAAATAGTTTCGGCTGTTTGTGGACTCCCAAGTGCAGGTTCAAACTCGCTCGATGTCTAAAATGTTCACCACAGGTTGGACATTCATAAGGTTTCTCTCCGGTGTGGATCCTCATGTGGTGTTTAAGAGTCCCACTTTGACTAAATTTTTGCCCACAAGTAGCACAGTCAAATGGTTTCTCTCCTGTGTGGACTCTGATGTGTCTCCTCAAATCAGAGGATCTTTTAAATGTTCTCCCACACTCTGAGCAGCTCAGAGATGAATTACCAGTGTCACATTCTTCATCACTCACAGGAACGGCTTCACTGTTCAACTCTGACTCCGGTGCTCTGGTTTCTCTCCAGTCATTTTCAATGTCTTCAGTCTCAGAGGACGAATCTGTGACCTCGTCGTCTGTTGTATCTGGTTGAAGATCTTCAGGTTGATCTGAGTTCCTGGCTGGTTCAGATCCTCCACAGTCGTCTCCATCAGCCTCCATCTGTTCAGCTGAGCTGCTGGATGGAGGCTCTGCCTGAGGTTCCTCCTCCTCCTCATCCTCACTCTTCACATGAACAGAAGTGAAGAAGAACGTTGGAGTGGTCGATAGTCCTCCATCTTCTTCTTTAACATGTAGACTCTCTGGGTTCTCCTGATCCAGACTAGTGGTCAACTCAGGAGGATCCTCTGCTTTAATCATCAACAGCTGCTGATCTCCTGCAGAAACAATGAAACACATCATGAACATCACTCAGTAGGCTACGTTTACGTGACACTTGAAAAAAAACGAATTATTGCCTTAATCCGACTATAACTGGACAACTGAAGTGCATGGAAACGCCTTAGTTCGACTAAAGTGGAAGTGCATGTGCACAGAGAAGCCGCCCGAACCCGGCAAAATAAAGAAAAAAACCCCAACGTTAGCGCCGATTCAATGCATTTCACAGAGGGCGCCACCAGCAGGAGGGTTTTATTTTAAAAAGACAGAGAGAGAGTTGAAAAAAGGAAGCCTGTATCCAGTCCAGACTGGTGCGTCTGGTCGGGAACTGCAGTTTTTAGGAGGTGACAGAAAAGTCTACATGACATCATATATGTAAATCGAGACAAGGACAGAAGTCCAACTAGACGCCAAAATCCAATTTTGAGCACAGCTCGATGAAGCTCTGCATGTGAACGCACCGACTGTCACTCATAGAACCGGCGTCTGCAGGAACCCCAATTATCTCCTCAGTGGTTACTGTTGCTACGCGTGGCAAGCTCTCGCTCCCGGCCGTGTCCTGTGGTTTTACAGTTTTGTTCCCTCCTCATTAAATAAAGTGCAGAAACGTCCTGTGGTTTTCAGCCTTCTGTGATTATATTCAGCCTATTGTTCTCTCTCCATTAAATAAAGTGCAGTGAAAAAAGTATTTGCCCCCTTCTGGATTTCTTACTTTCTTGCAGATTTGTCACATTAAATGTTCATTTTACATATATTTATACTGTATAGAACCATATATTATATACTAGCCTATATATACTTTCCAGACTGGTAGATGTCAATTATTTGTTTTTTCCATCTGTTTCTTTAGATGGTGTGTTGCTGTTTGAGATCTCTCAGCCTACGACTCCCATCACCCCCAAAAAAGCATTAAAGGTCCATTCCGGGCAAATTCACCTCAGGATGATGTATGTTCCTAACATTTTAGGTCTAAAAGAAGGAATCTGGGGGATTTTCAGTTTAATGGCTCCTGTTACCGGCTTTCACCTCTCTCAGTCAGCCCCTCCTTTCGCACTGTCTGTCGCATGCAGGCGCACACACACAGACACACACACACAGGACAGGTGGCGCTGGACTGCTAACAGACTGCATAATGTCCTGGTGCTGCTCATTGCAAAAAAAATAATTGCAGCCTGTTGCAACAACGCGCCTGGTTCTTATAAACGCCTGGACTCCAGGTCCATTTAGCAGATTAAAGGCTACTGAATGGTCATGATTACATCAAAATGACCCACAATTATATAAAGTAGACTTTGACTTTTCATTCTTCTTAGACCCAGGGCCTGCCAGAGTTTTGAAATTGGTGAGGTCCGGGGGGGGGCTGGATTTGTGTGGGACTAGGAAGAAAAATGTTGTCTTGTTGTTACAGAGTAGCCTATGCATACGGATTTACAGTCTAATGTAGTGTCTCTCTCCCTCTTTCACCCACTCACTGAAGCACAGACCATTGCCTACATGTGAAGAGCTGTGGGGGGGTCTGGGGGGTACTCCCCCCAGAAAAGAAATTGTGATTTTTAACACATAAATGAGGCATTCTGGTGTACTCTGAGGAGAAAATAGAGGGAAAGACAACATTGCTTAAGATTAAAAAAAAAAAAAAAAAAAAGGCTTTAAGATTTTGTGACTGTACCTTTGTAATTGCAAAAATGGTGCACAAACGTTATTCTGCTGTATCTCTCTGTTACTCTGCTCTCTGGACTGGGCTCTGTTCTTTGTGCTCTATTAGGGATGTAACAATATCACAATCTCACAGTAATACTCTCAGGACAGAAATAATGATATGTCATGATATCAAACTCACTGTAAGATATTAGCACAGCAGCTCCACGGTATACTATTAATTCCATTATCCATAACTCAACAGGAACATTTGATCAAAAATAAAATAGCTTATCATGTCTTTCTCAATCACCAGCCTCTCTCCCCTGATCTCCCCCCTCCTCCCCCCCTCCCACTCATTGTTCTTCCTCACCTCCCTCACTCACCCATCTCACCTTCTAACTATAAATACCTGGTTCTGTCTCTACCGTCACAGAACACAGTGGTATTTTTTTTTTCACATTGTGAAAAGTTTTAACAATGTCCGCACATCTGCGCGGTCGGTCTGTGTGTCTGTCTCACGTGCGTTACATCTGACCCCAGCTCTAAGCTACAGTTGCTGCAGGTGTCTGTATCTGCAGCGCTGCAGAGCAGACCCGGACCCAGTTTGTAGAAGCTTCATAGCTGTGAGTCTTCTTCCGCCATGTGCGGCGCGTGATCATTAAAGTTATGCACACACACATATTCATCTCAATTCAAGTTTCTGCATTATTACGTTTCAAAATTATATTTTTACCATTTAGGCTGGCTTTTTGATTTTTTTTTTTCACGG
This sequence comes from Decapterus maruadsi, assembly GCA_030347415.2. Lineage (NCBI taxonomy): Eukaryota > Metazoa > Chordata > Actinopteri > Carangiformes > Carangidae > Decapterus > Decapterus maruadsi. The sequence goes on from CM064898.1 coordinate 2,408,606, forward strand.
AATTTTTTATTCGGTGACCTTAGCTGGCTACGGCCATTAGGACAGAAATGTCCTGTGGTTTTGTTCCCTCCTCATTAAACAAAGTGCACCGCTGACTGTCAGGGCAGAAATGTCCTGTGGTTTTCAGCCTTCTATGATTATATTCAGCTTATTGTTCTCTCTCCATTAAATAAAGTGCAGTGAAAAAGTATTTTCTCCCTTCCGGATTTCTTACTTTCTTGCAGATTTGTCACTTATATAGGCCATATTATTATTATTATCATTATTATTATTATTATTATTTTTGTTTGTTTGTTTTTATTGAACTTTTTAAGGCTCGGTACATGGCAAACATAGTGTATTTCTCCATACAAAACAAGTAATTGCTATTAAATTATAACTGTGACAGACATATTTTGTCTCTCAAAGAGTACATAACAATATCAACTATACATGTAACATAGCCTACTGTATCTATCATCATCATAAATCATAAAGACTTGTTTCTGGTGTATAAAGTGTTGTCAAATCCCCCTAGGGAAGTACGACAAAACAAAACAAGAAAAGCAAAATATTAAATCCTAGTGGGGGGTCATTATTTACCTTTATGTAATCCCAGAACCTGTCCCAAGGGGTCGAATTAAAATATAGCCTAAAAGTTGATTTACAGAGTAGGCGCCTCAACAACAAGACCTTATTAGTTTTTTTTCTAGATTCCTGTAGTAGCCTACAATGACAGCCACAGAAAACATAAAAGATAAATGTAGGCCGAGTATGTAAATATAGCACAACATGTCCTCTTTGATGTTCATGGATGTAAAACTGAATCACCAACCTGTTTTGTTGAGAACGACTCGAGGCTGCAGGAGAACTTCCAGCAGGTTCCTCTGCCGCTCGATCTCCTGTCTGAAGCCCGAAGCCTCCGCCTCGTACCCGGCTACGACTCTGTCCACGGCCGCTAAGATCTCCTGGGAGGCGGCGGTGAGTCTCTCGGTGATGAATCCTCTCAGAAACTCGACCTGCTGGGACATTTTACCCAAACGTTTGTTGTTATTGTTGTCACCACCAAAATCTCTCCCGTAGCAAATATCTCTTCCGGTTTGGGCGCGTGCGTCGATCGATGTCATCCGAGTAGAAACTACAAACAGTGACACCGTTCGACCAACACGTCATCACATCCCCGACCTGTGGAGTTTTACCACCAAACTACTATTGTTTTCTTTGACTCGACTCTTTTATACAAACTTAGAAGTAACCCGAAAAAACTGCCACAGACAAACAACATGTCGCCGCTTCTGGCGCAGCTTCTGCGGCTATTACGGTAAAACTAGAGCACTGGAATAAAAGAGTTATAACGACACGTATTGGTCCAATGGAAGCGCCTCCTGGTGGCGGAATACTGCAAAAGCACCCAAGAGCTGACATTGTTGGTGAATGAAGTGCAGTATTTTCAATAATTTAAGGACATTTCTAGATCACCCACGTTAATAGCATCATTGAGGACCCTTATAGATAAATATCAACACATAGGATAGTAAAACAAAACAAAACAGTTTTCTACATTTTTAATCTGCCCGGGCGCTGACGTCTTGAGTGTATTTGAGAAGACACACACCATGTCTCCCTACCAGATAATTAGCTCACTGAGTTGAGTGCTGCGCTGTTCAATCTATTATTATGAGTGTAATCTGATATGACCAAGACACCTAAAAACAAAAACACGGCAGTTTTCATCAGTCTACAAGCAAGTGGGCAACACACATACATTGGAGTGAATGGGTTTTCTGGGCTCTTTTACCCATATCCTGCACACTGGGGGCACATTGACTCCCTTACCATGGGAGTGGGTGCATTACCCCCACCTACTGTGTTGGAGTGTGAACCAGAAAGTTGAGTGTCCATCAGAAACTCAGGCCCTGTCCCACATTTTAACTTGTCCAATGGGCTTTATGCACAGCTCCACTACTTCCTGAAATAAGCCAGCGCCTTTATTTCCTGTCTTACATTATTGGACCGACTGATTAATCCAGGTGTGAGGTCAGACACACCTGAATTAATCAGTTGGTTCAATAATAGCAGATTGCAAAACAGAGGTTTTTTCAATTGTGTTAATACAATACATTGGTCGTGTACCTCGATTGTCCCCTATTTTCACAAATCAAAGGTAGCATCCTTAGCTAGCAGCAATTTTTGGAAATGTCGAATTTTGAAAAACTCAATATTTTGAGACATCGTTTTGTTTTGTTTTTTACACTGAATTTATTTCAACATTGAAAAAAAAAATAGAGGCAATAAAAAACTCTGGCAAAATTCAATATTAGAAAATTATAAATTATAAACAACAACGATGCAATATGATGTTCCAGACCTTCATTGGAGGAAAATTTCACAATTGGACCTTAGTGAATTTTTATTTTAATTTGGTAAAGAAGAAACTGTGGAGAATTCATAAACAAAGTGACAATTCTATCTTAGAATTTGACCCTCAATCAGTTTTACACAGTAAACCCAAAACTTCACTATTCCAATTTAGAATGAATGGACCGAAAAAGCAAAGGTGTTTCCACCATTACAACTATACCAGAAATAGAATTTTACAAAATGTATTGCACTACAATAGGAACAATAAAAATCTAACAAATTAATTTGTATTGTGTTGTAATGAGCCATTACAGTTCAGCTCAACCAACTCCACAGCCTCACTTACTGCTGCCTTCAATACACATTTCCATGTAATTCGTGACATATTTTTAGCATAACTTTCATGAACATGCCATTTCATACAGTCTCAAAATTGTAAACTTTAACAAAATATTGTACACGTGAAATTCATTTTCACTACGTTATGATGAGCTGTTTGAGTTCAATAGCAGCAGCTGCCTTCAGGAACATTCCTGAGTTCACATACACTCAACATCTGAGAACTGACGGCCACAAAAATTGTACATTTACTCTCCTTCATAGATTCTTGTGTGCATGTAAAGATCTTCCTGTGCAACAAAAGATTTCTTGTGTCCAATAAAAGATTTATCTGCTGGGTAAATGGTTTTCCACAAATAGCACAACCAAATGTTTTTTCCTGCGTGTGGACTCTCAAGTGCCTTTTAAAATCACCTTAAGTCTAAAGCACAGTCAAATTGTTTCTCTCCTGTATGGATTCTCATGTGTCTCTTCAAATTTGGTTTTATGCTAAATCTTTTGCCACAAATAGTACAGTAAAATGATTTCTCTGAGTGGACTCTCATATGTTCATGAAGATGCCCTAGTTGTTTAAATTTTTTACCACAAGTAGCACAGTCAAATGGTCTCTCTCCGGTATGGATCCTCATGTGTTCTTTAAGATTCCCTCTTCGACTAAATGTTTTACAACAGAAAGGGCACTCAAATGGTTTCTCTCCTGTATGGATTGCCATGTGTATCTTCAAAATCTCTTTTGTGCGAAATGTTTTACCACAGGTAGCACAGTCAAATGGTTTCTCTCCTGTATGGATTCTCATGTGTGTCTTCAAAATCGTTTTTGTGCGAAATGTTTTACCACAGGTAGCACAGTCAAATGATTTCTCTCCTGTATGGATTCTCATGTGTGTCTTCAAATATGCTTTTGTGCTAAATGTTTTACCACAGGTAGCACAGTCAAATGATTTCTCTCGTGTATGGATTCTCATGTGTTTCTTTAAATGTGCTTTTGTGCTAAGTGCTTTACCACAGGTAGCACAGTAAAATGATTTCTCTCCTGTATGGACTCTCATATGTTCATGAAGATGCCCTTGTTGTCTAAATTTTTTACCACAGGTAGCACAGTCAAATGGCTTTTCTCCTGTATGGATCCTCATGTGTTCTTTGAGATTCCCCCTTCGACTAAATTTTTTACAACAGAAAGGACAGTCAAATGGTTTCTCTCCTGTATGGACTGTCATGTGTATCTTCAAAATCCCTTTTTGGTTAAATGTTTTACCACAGGTAGCACAGTAAAATGGTTTCTCTCCTGTATGGACTCTCATGTGTATCTTCAAACCCGAGGGGTTTTTAAACGTTTTCCCACATTCTGAGCATCGGTGAGACTTCTTACAGTGAGACTTATTACCAGTTTTAGACTCTATTTCACTCACATGAACAGCTTCACTGTTCAAACCTGACTCAGATGCTCTGGTTTCTCTCGAGTATTCATCACTGTCTTCAGTCTCACAGGACGACTCTGTGACCTCATCATCTGGATCTGGTTGAAGATCTTCAGGTTGATCTGAGTTCCTGGCTGGTTCAGATCCTCCACAGTCGTCTCCATCAGCCTCTATCTCTACCTCTATCTGTTCAGCTGAGTTGCTGGATGGAGGCTCTGCCTGAGGTTGTAGGGACTGAGGTTCCTCGTCCTCATCCTCACTCTTCTCATGAAGAAAAGCGAGGGAGAACGTTGGAGTGGTCAATAGTCCTCCCTCTTCTTCTTTAACATGTAGACTCTCTGGGTTCTCCTGATCCAGACTAGTGGTCAACTCAGGAGGATCCACTGCTTTAATCAACAGCTGCTGATCTCCTGCAGAAACAATGAAACATACATTATTGACAACAGTGTCTTCATACAGTCACTCATATAACTGGTGTCCGTATGAACCCCCATTATCTTCTCAGTGGACACCAGCAGCATCTCCTGCAGCCATGTGCATCCATTCATCAATCAGTAATCCATAAAGTCAAACAGAATCCTCCAGTTACCACCATCAAACTACACCTCCATAGAAAATGACTAGAAGTCTGGGTTTCAGTTATCCGGTTATTTGACCAGTAAAATCTGCCAAAGTCCAGTATTTTTTAACCCCTTTGGTCAAAATGTTGGTGAAAATATTCCTTCTAAGCAAAATTTGAATTTTATTGAAATGGACCATTTCCACATGTTATTTTTTTCTTCCAAAAACAGAATGTAATTTTTTTTAAATAAATGTCTAAACTTGTTGTCGCCTTTGTTCCATTTACTCTGACAAAGCATACACCGCCAGTAGAGGTCAGACATGTTGAAACAAGCAAATCTTAAAAACTATAAGGAGAAGGATTATGATGAGTTTTTATTGCATCTATATTTCAAACGCATATAGCAAACGGATATGATTTGATTTCAAGTTGGCAGCACTTTGTGTTGTTTTTGTTTGTTAGGCTATCCATGCGTTTCAAATGTAACTTGCCATGCTGGGGACCCACGGGTGTTTCTAACTAATTAATTAGTTCTATGACAATCAGAAACACAGCTCAAATTGAAATTTGAAACTCATGAATATGTGTCAGTTATGCAGGGCAGTCCCTGTGCAGTAATCATGCTGTCTCTAGGTGGATGGATCTCGGCTCAGGAGAAGTGCTCACTACACAGATCTAGACAGATTTGTGAACAATATTTGAGTGAAATTGGTCTTTTATGTAGGCCTACACAGAAAACGCTTTTTACCTTTCATTTCAGGCCATGAACTAGCCTACATGGTACAGAGAGCCATTTAGACTCAAAGTATCTCGCCAACCCGATAAACTCGCTTTAGCTTGTAGTAGACTGTGAATAAAACTGAATCACCAACCTGTTTTGTCGAGAACGACCTGAGGCTTCAGGAGAACATCCAGCAGGTTCCTCTGCCGCTCGATCTCCTGTCTGAAGCCCGAAGCCTCCGCCTCGTACCCGGCTACGACTCTGTCCACGGCCGCTAAGATCTCCCGGGAGGCGGCGGCGAGTCTCTCGGTGATGAATCCTCTCAAATCCTCCACCGGAGACATTTTACTCAAACCTTTTATTGTTGTTGTTCCCTGCATAGACACATGTCTGTTGTTGTTCCTCTCCTATCTCCCGTAGCGAATCTCTTCCGGTTTGGGTGCGCGTGCATCGATATCATCCGAGTAGAAACTAAAAGCAGCGACACGTTCGACCAACACGTCATCACGTCTCTGACCAGTGGAGTTTTTACCACCAAACGACTTATTGTTTTCTTCGACTCTGCTTTTATACCAGCTTCGTTGTAAATCGACAAACTGCGACAGACAAACGACATGTTGCCGCTCCTGGCGCAGCTTCTGCGGATATTACGGTAAATGGAGCGTCTTTCTGTTGTTGGGTTTGAATAGCGGCTGCATCCAGCTGAGTGGTGCATTGCCGCCACCTACCGGACAGAGTGCGGTACATTCAATTAGCAGAAAAAGAAGGAAAATAATATTAATAAATAATAATTCCCTTTTGTCCCATTTCAGTATTCATCCTACTTCATTTTCTGATATCTATTTATTCAACAATCTACAGTCTACTCATTCGTCACAGATTCCCCCTCTCTCTGCCTCCCCTGTCCTGTCCATCAAATAAAGGCAAAAAAAGCCACAAAAAACTTTTAAAAAAAAAAGTTTGTTTACCCCTGGAAAACCACACAAAAACATGGCCACACCCCCCTAGCGGCTTAAACTGACCCTTCGCTAAGCCCCTCCCACAAACAGCTATTGTCCAATCCTATGTTAGCAGCCGTAACTCTACGCCTGGCAAGCTTTTGGCAGTGAGTCATTACGTTAGCTTTTGCGGACACATTTTGAGACTAGGACGAAAAACATTTGTTTGTAAAGAAGGATGTTGTTGTTGCTGCTACTATGGCGGCGGCGGCAGCAACAATATAGAGATGTTCAGATACGAGCTGACTTTTTTTTCTACTTGTGGTTCACAATCGCCCCAAAACGTGCAGTTTGACAACCAGTGTCTCAATTCTCCCCCTGGCCCTAAATATTTCCCCTAACCCTAGATTTTGCGCATTCACATGTAGGGGTAGGGTGTCCCATCACTCTAGGGAGGAAGGGGAAGTGCGAATTTGCCCTGCGGGCCTAAAACGAAGTGGAAAATGAAATTACCCGTTGTCACGCTCGATCACCGTTTAGACAAATCTGAAATGCTTGAAGAAACATTACGATTTCTCTGTGTGTGTGTTCTGACAGGGACAGCTAACGGCAGCAGCTAAGCTAACGGCAGCAGCCAAGCTAACGGCGGCAGCCAAGCTAACAGCGGCAGCCAAGCTAACGGCGGCAGCATCAGGACTTCAGCTGTACTGTACACGACATGAAACTACTCCAGTAGCTCAGTCATGCTGTAACTAAGATATCCGCTGGAGAAAATATCGTTTCATGGACCGTTTATTCAGTCACTGAGTTAGCTAACGGTTAGCCTGGCTAATCTATTATAGCTGAGCATTCTGGGTTCGCCAATACTTTACCAATATAGAAAATAATAAGGGACCAGAGACAAGGTAGCGTGTTCAGTAGCAGCTCTGCTCACTTTATTTCTCCAGACTGAGACACACATACACAATACACTAGCGGTAAACCCCGCGAATATCAGCCCTACGGCAACTCGGGAGAGGGAAACACCTCCTCTTCACACATGAACGCAGAACAGTCTGTTACACTTTGATAACCATGACTGAGACAGAGATAAACAAACGCAGCCAACGCTACAGGCAACACAACAGCCGGATGCGTTCACGGTTGCGTAACGAGCTCTTCCTGTTCAGTTTCACCGACGTCCTTCTCTTCACACGTCTTCCCGTGCCGCTTGCATTTGTACCACGACGCGAACCGTTCTCCACAGGAGCTGCAGCGGTGCTCGCGGTGAGTGCGCGTGTGCTGCTTGTAGTGCGTCTGGCTGTGAAACCGCTTCCCGCAGACGGAGCAGGCGAAGGGTTTCTCTCCCGTGTGGACTCGGGTGTGGATCGTCAGTTCTTGCTGTCGCTTGTACGTCTTCCCGCAGAAGCCGCAGGCGTACGGCCGGTCTTCCGAGTGGACGGACATGTGTCCCTGAAGGTGATCCGGCCGGAGGAACAGCTTCCCACAAACGTCGCAGTTGAAGGTTTTCTCGCGGGTGTGGACGTTGGCGTGCGTGATGTAACTGCGCTTCACCCAGTACCCTTTACCACAAACATCACAAACAAACGGTTTCTCTCCTACGTGGACTCTCTCGTGTCTCTTCAGATCCGCCTTTCCCTCAAAGGTTTTCCCGCACTCGGAGCAGCTGTGGCGCTTCACAGCCTCGCGGTCTTCGTCGCTTCCGCTCAACTCTGGTGCTGCGACTTCACTGATTTCAGCTTCACAGGACGACTCGTAGTCCAGATCTGGTTGAAGACCGTCGCCTCCATCAGCCTCAGGAGTGTCCTCTTCCTCCTCCTGTCCTCCTTCCGGACGCAGGTCTTCCTGCTCCTCCTCCGTGTGTGGACTCCCTGGATCCTCTTGATCCAGACTAGGCTCTTCGTCACTCCTGGACAGATGGTGAACATCTGCTGGAAGAAAATTAACACACACAGGTGACATTTTTGTTTTTACATTTCTGTCTTTCTGTTTGCACTCCCTGACCGATCCTCTTGATCCAAAGACTAGGACCCGCGTCAAAGGACTCGTCCGATCCTGGAACAGATGCTGAACATCTGCTGGAAGACTGAAATCAAAAGATCAAACAACAAAGTCTGTAAATATCCCACCAGTACCGTGATTTTTTGTTTTTTCCTTTCTTGTTCTTTGACTCTCCATGTTTGTAATTTCCATGACACATGCAAACTGAATTTTTGAATGTCTTCCTTTATTTTGCAGAATGTATTTTACTTCCAAATAACAAGGTTACAGGCGACCATCCTCCTCCATCACCTCAACTTTGCAGCTGTTGCATACGGATAAACATCGGTTGTGCATATTGGCCCAATTTTACTCATCGGACCGATACCAATATGTTGAAAAATGACGAACATCGGCCGATAACGATGTTAATGCCGATATATCGTGCATCCCTAAATGCCGATAGTTAGCAGGTCGACCCGTGTTTAAAAAACCTGCTAATTTTAGTGGGAAAACATTTATTTCCGTCCAGAGTTTCATTCATTTTTCAAAGTGGTTTGGAAGATGATGGTTCCCACAGGATTAGACGCTAATAAACTATTTCCTTTGTTTCAAAGTCTCTGACATCATCTCAGAGATAAAAATGTGATTTTTTTTTTCTTTAATTACCATTTCCTGGCGGTGCTTCAGGCTGCGGTTCCTCCGGGACGACCAGGCGTTTCTGAGCCGCGCTGATCCGAGGTCTGCCCCGTTTCCTCCGTTTGCACCGAGCTCTGGAGGAAAAACAGGTGAAGGATGAAGGTCAGCAGCAGGTCGACGTCTCACCAGGTGAAAACACAACAGGAAGTAAAACAGGAACCTGGACGGCGCCGGATCCAGACTCGTGTTGTCGACCTCGTCTTCACCCTCAAAACAGGCTCAGTGAAACATAACATAATGTTGCGCTAAATGTACAGTATTTAAATTTCGCTGCTAATGCTTTGTTCTTTTTAAATTCTAAAATAACAGGAACGAACTACACTGCAGCAGAAACCTCACCTTGGAGACTCCTGGAATAACTTGTACAACTTTTTAAAAATTGAAAAATAGGAATAGAAAACCTTGTTTTCCCAGTTTGAGACTCTCAAAAATATATTCCGAATTTTATGTTAAAGGAATAATTCACCCAAAATTCAAATTACACTCATCATCTACTCACGCTCATTTCGACTAAGGGCTGGGAAAGTTATCCATGACTATTTGGTTTCATGTAAAGCGTCTTTGAGAGCTGTAAAAGCGCTGTATGAATAAAATGTATTATTATTATTATTTATATCGTAAAAGCGCTGTACAAAAATAATAACAATAACACATTTTATTTACATTATATGCTTTTAGGCTCCAGCTCTATCGCCTCGAGGCACAATAATAACATAATAATAATAATAATACATTATTATTATTATTATTACTATAATAATAATATTATAGGCACTATAATAAGGCGTTAGCCGCGCGGGCCTAACCGCAGAGCAGAAACATGTGGGGAAATAAATAAACAGAGCTGCACTCAGAAAAGAGGATAATATAAAATAAAAATAAGATACATTATTTATTGTTTGGTCGAAGTTCATGGGTTTAAATCACCAACTTGTTTTGTGGAGAACGACTCGAGGCTGCAGGAGAACATCCAACATGCTCCGGTGCCGGTCGATCTCCTGTCTGAAGCCCGAAGCCTCCGCCTCGTACCCGGCTACGACTCTGTCCACGGCCGCTAGGATCTCCTGGAAGACGGAGGTGAGTCTCTCGGTCACGAATCCCTTCAGATTCTCCACCGGAGACATTTTACTCAAACTCTCGGTTGTTTTTCTTCTTCTTTTCGGTTTAGGGCGATTGGCCTCCATCTTTTTGTGCATTATCTCGGTCGCTCCCGCCTTATTATGACTCGTGGTTTGGTTTTTTTGTCAAACGAAACGAACCTATTGTTTCTGTAGCACGACTCTCTTCCGGTTTGGGTGCGTGCACAAATTCCGTCCGAGTAGAAACAAAATGCTTTATTAACCGTCTTAGAAACAAAATGCTTTATTAACCGTCTTTGATTAACAATTTTATTTATGTTCAAAACTGTATTGTATTGCAAATGAAAAAATCAGGCAGTAAAAGAAACACCTGGGTATACAACATTTTTAGTTTAGTATTCAAAACTGTATTGTATTGCAAATAATACTATACAAAGGCCAGAATAAAATTATGGCAACAAGAGAAGGAATTGAGAAGTCTCAGTTTAAGAAAATGTTTTAAAAAGAAAGAGATGCTGCTATTTTGTTTGTTTTCTTGTCACTCATTTCTAATATTCTGAAACAGAGTAGGCTATAATATTACATACAATTTGTATAATAAACTTTATAACGTCATTTTAAGTTTACAAAAGTACACTTTCAAGTCTACTGTGTGAGTTTTAGCATAAAATTGAGCAGGTTAAGTGAACAATGTTAAATTGTTCAAACAATAACATTGATGATATGGATTCCAGATAAATTATCATGTGGTTCTTTGCTTTGCAGTGAATCATGCTATAGAAATACTTTTTTACTTTTAATAATACTTTTGAGTAATTTTCAGAGCCTGTAGCTACTTTTTACTTTCACTTGAGTAAATATTTGGATCAGTACTTTCACTTTTACTTAAGTCATTTTTTACACTGGTAATTTTACTCAAGTAAAGAATCTTGGGTACTTTTGCCATCTCTGCTCGTTATACACTTTAATAAACTACTTTTTGCTCAGGGAAATCACTCACAACATCAAAAAAACAATCTGAATTCAGTTGTACATTCACGCCAAGTTTATTTAAGACAAACACAAGATGTCAGTTGTTGTTAGGACTGCTAGTACACAACCATTAGGCCGCGGAACAGGCCAATACATCCACTACCAGGCCGGAAAGAGAAGACAGTTTTTAACAACCTTTTTATGCTTGTATTTTTTATTTTTTATTTTTTTTTAAGTATATTTTTTGGCTTTTTACGCCTTTATTTGAAATACACGCAGAATAGGGCCGTCCGACGCGGGACTCGAACTGGGGCCGCCTGCAGCGAGGACTATAGCCTCTACACATGGGACGAGTGCTCTACCAACTGAGCTAAACACCGCCCCTTACGCTTGTATTTTTAACAAAATACAGGAAAAAATGACTAGAAAATGTTACACGGAACTTGTTTCATTCAACAAAACAAACTATTTAAAGCAGATATCAGCGGTTCGGCCGTTTCGGCTAATGCTGCGTTCAAGGCAGGCTTTTGAAACCGTAAGTTACAGCTTCAAGTCACAACTACGACTTTGTAGCGTTCCAGGTAACCTAGGTAACCCGTAGCTTGTGTTTTTACCGTCCTGTTGTCTGTGAAAGTCACTATAACGGCCTCTCGTAACTTCCGACCCGTGAACTCGTACCAGATGGAACCGGTATGACTTCACAGGAAGGAAAAACACAAGTTACGAGTTTCCTTGAACGCACCATGAGTTAGCAGCCCCCGCCCTCGTCAGGCATCTATTGGTCCTTGTGCTACGTCACCACATTCACGATGCAGCGATGCATCCCTTGGCTGCACACACAGCCCTTCATGCCGTTCTCTCTCCTCATTGGATAACACTTGTATCCCACAAGGAAAGTTTTCTCCTGGTTTACAGCAGAGCAGAGTGACGGAGAGACTCGTGTTACGGCTGAAACACTCCATGTAAGTGATTGCTGACGGAAAATAGGACTATTTAGGACTTATATTAACAAAAACATTCCACTGATATCTGCTTTAATTCACCGCGGCCGTAACGAGCTCTTCTTCTGTGTTCAATTCGCTGTCGTTCTCTGCAGGTTTGCAGACGGCCATGTGCTTCTTGCAGAACCAAAGAGACGTGAACCGCATGCCGCAGAACTTGCAGCTGTGCGCCTTCTCCCTCGTGTGCACCAACGTGTGCGCGGTTAAAAACCTCTTGCGGTGAAACCTCTTCTCGCAGACGAGACAGGCGTAGCGTTTGTCTCCCGTGTGCAGCCTCATGTGGATCTTGAGCTCCGCCGGGCGCTTGTACGTCTTCCCGCAGACGCCGCAGACGTGCGGCCTGTCCGGCGAGTGGATGACCATGTGCTCTTTGAGACGGTCCTTGCGGTGGAACGACTTGGCGCAGAACTCGCAGGCGAAGCTTTTCTCTCTGTCGCTGCTCTTGTGTCGTCTCATGTGTTGGTAGAACTTCCTCCTGTCGGTGATCAACGTCCCGCAGACGTGACACATGCACGACGTTCCCTCCGAGTGTATCTTCAGGTGCTGCTGGAGGTTTACGCGTCGGAAAAACGTTTTGTCGCAGTGCGTACAGCTCAAGGTTTTGTCTTCGCCGTGGAAGACGGAGAGATGGTTTGTGAGACGTTTCACCGTCTTGAAGGTTTTCCCACAGACGTCGCAGACGAGCGGTTTCAGGTCGCAGTGGCGCCGCATGTGACTGGCCAGAAACGCCTTTCTGTTGAACGTCTTCCCGCACTCCGAGCAGCGGTGAGGCTGCTTCTTCTTCTCAACGGGTTCGCCTTTTTCATTTTCATCGTCATCGTCTGACTCTCGGGGTTCTCTGGTTTCCGTCCAGTCGCCGTCGTCGTCGTCGTCTTCAGCTTCAGAGGACGACGCTGCCGAGACCTCGTCGTCTGGATCCGGTTGAAGATCTGCAGGTTGACCCGAGTTCCCGGCCGGTTCAGATCCTCCACAGTCGCCTCCATCGGCCTCAGTTCGGCTGTGATGAGGAGTGTCTTCCTCCTCCTCCTCCTCCTCCTCCTCCTGTTCTCCTTCCTGACTCATCCCCAGGTCGTCCTGCTCCTCTCGATCCAGACTGGGCTCTTCGTCACTCCTGGACAGATGCTGAACATCTGCTGGAAGAAATGAAAACACTGTTGATTAAAGGAACGCCACTGGGTCCAAAACGTCTCTTTTAAAAGGGATAGTTCACCCAAAATTCAGATTTCACTCATTATCTCCTCCCCCTCATGTCGACTAAGAGCTGTGAGAATTTTCAGAGTCCTCCGTTCCTTCTCTGAGTTACAGGGGGGTCCACGCAGCAGGATTTGTCCATATAATGGTTGTCAATGGACACCAGGTTTCTTTGTCCAAAAAGACACACCAAAAAACATCCAAATACCTCCATACTGCTCGTCTGTAATGTCCCTCTTGTATTGAAGCCCCAACATGAGAAATTGTTCCTCCGGTCAGTGAACTGAGACACTGGGAGCTTCCGTTACAAACAAGCTTAAAATATAGACTTATGTCTTTTTTTTTTGGAACAAATTCTCATGTCTGAGTTTCAATACAAGAGGGACATTACAGACGAGCAGTATGGAGGTATCTGGATGTTTTCTGGTGTGTCTTTTTGGACGAAGAAACCTGGTGTCCATTGACAACCATTATATGGACAAATACTGCTGCGTGGACCCCCCGTAACTCAGAGAAGGAACAGAGGACTCTGAAAACTCTCACAGCTCTTAGTCGACATGAGGGGGAGGAGATAATGGGTGAAATTTGAATTTTGGGTGAACTATCCCTTTAAAATGTTTGGACGAAGAAAGCTTCCTACTAGGGATGCACTTATTCTTTTTTGGGGAGAAAAAAATTAAGTAAGTCCATATTTCAAGGTTGTTTTGTAGCAGAAGCTCCTCTTCCTGGATCGTCGGGAAGAGGAGCTTCCGCAACGGAATATGGACTTGGAATGAAAATATGGAAGACCGCCGGTGTCCATTTGCAACCGTTACATGGACATGCACCGCTACGACGAGACCCTGTAACTCAGAGGGACTCACAAGGACTCTGAAACTTTAATGAGTGCAATTTGGGCGAAATAGCCCTTTAATTAATACTTTTTCTTTAATTACCATTTCCTGGCGGTGCTTCAGGCTGCGGTTCCTCCGGTTTCTGAGCCGCGCTGATCCGAGGTCTGCCCCGTTTCCTCCGTTTACACCGAGCTCTGGAGGAAAAACAGGTGAAGGGTGAAGGTCAGCAGCAGGTCGACGTCTCACCAGGTGAAAACACAACAGGAAGTAAAACAGGAACCTGGACGGCGTCGGATCCAGACTCGTGTTGTCGACCTCGTCTTCACCTTCCTCTTCCTTGACAAAGCCGAGGCTCCTGCGGCGCTTCGCACCTAGAAGACACGAGTCGACACCTGAACACTGGCCTGAACTTTCTTATTTCATGAGATCTATTTCTTTACTATATAGAGCACTGGCGCCGCCAGCCGGAATCCTGTACGCACTGTGCGTACAATTTTTTTGGTGAAAAAAAAAAAAAGCAATTGTGAATAATAGGTAGGAACATTATCAGCCTATAGAGCGTGTTTTGTGTGTTTTTACCATGTGTAGCTATGGTGCGCCGTCACCATGTGTTGCTGGGCTGTTTTGGCGCATCATCGTATGTTTTGCTGGGCTGTTTTCATCTGTGTTTCTGGTGCACATCACCGTAGGCCTAATATTTTGCTGCAGCTGGGCTGTTTTCACCTGTGTTTCTTGTGCGCCGTCACCATAATGTGTTTCTGTGAAGTGACGCAATAAAGCCTAACTGATCTTCATTTTTTCGTTGAGTAAAAATCTACTTTGAGTTATGGAATTGATTAGGGTCGTTTCTTGTTGATATATTTTTTTGTTTGGACTTTTAAACATCTGTAGTAGGCTATGTGTAATTTCTCTCATAGCGGGAGATTTGGATAACTTTTTCATAGCATCCATAGAGATGCATTTATTTATAGGAACAGCATTTTACAGTGAAACACCATCTTCTACAATTTCCGACCACGTCTGCAAAGTTTGATGAAAACAAATGCTGCAGGTCTGCAGTGCACTGTCCAGCGTGCTGAACCGGGCGTGATCGCATCTGAGAGGAATATCGCACGTGTGTGCGCATAGCGGTGTGCCCTGTGTTGTCCCTTCTCCACGACACATCACAGCTCGGCTCTGCCCGACTCGGTTTAGTTAGTTTTCTATCACAGTTGAGTCCTTCAAAGTTCCTCCTCAGCGGGGCGACGTCGTAATATCACGGCGGCTACGGTCGCGTCATCTCGCTTTCTTTTTTCTCTCCTCTCCTTAGCTCCAAACTCACTCGTCTGCACCGCGATTATTAACCACAGTAGCCTATAGTTTTCCACACAACAGCCATATAACTCATGTCAGAATAACAACAGTCTCAGTAGATTAATGGACATTTTAATCTGTTATTTCACTAATACTGAAAACATTAGATTAGTATTTTTCCATTTGTTGTATTTGCATTTGAAATTGAACTATAAAGATTAGTATTCATCATATATTAGAATAAATCTATACTCATATCAGAGAGATAAAGATTAGTACTACCCTAATATATTAGAATAAATCCAGTTAGATAAACTCATAAATTAATTTATTGTATAGACTGTGATGACTAGATGGCTCGATAGATAGTTTATTATGAATAAGGGCTGGGAGTAAATAAGATCTACTTCTTCCCACTCCTTTTCAGACATGAAAAAACAAGCAAACAAAAATCAATTTATCTTTATTTTCAGTTATTTTATTTTATTTTTGCTCATGTGTTGACTTTTCAAAGTTTTTATTTGTTATGTCTGTCCATTCTGTATTATGTTTTATTTCTTGGGTTATTCTTCTTCCATAAAAAAATCAAACATATGTTTTGAGAAATATTTGTACATGTTCTGCTTAGACAAAGCTAGTAAAAACCATACACATACAATTAGCCAAAGTGATCTATAGTTTATTTTTCTTTCTATGTTCTACTTGGTGCCAGTAAGTGTGCAAAAAATAAAAATAAATATAAGAAATGTGTTGTTGTTTTTATTATTTCTGCCAAGGACGCATATTCTAATAGTCTAATAGACTAGTTGAAGTGTAAACATCTGTAAATGTAGCTGCAACGTGTCCTCCTGTTTATAAACCAGGACTTTGAGATTCATGGATGTAAAACTAACCTGTTTTGTTGAGAGCGACGCGGTTCTGCAGGAGAACATCCAGCAGGTTCCTCTGCCGCCGCAGCTCCTCTCTGAAGTACGCAGCCTCGGCCTCGTACCCGGCTACGACTCTGTCCACGACCGCCAGGATCTTCCGGGAGGCGGCGGCGAACGTCTCGGCCAGTAATGCTCTCGGATCCTCGGCCTGAGACATTGTTACCGCAACTCTCTGTAGTTCCAAACGACTTCTTCTTCTACTACTTATTTGGGGTTGTATGCATGGATGTATTATATTATGGTCGGTAAACAACGCAGATGTTAAACAACCGTAAGCAACGTTATGAGTTTCTGAACCAATATCGTACATCCATGTTCTGAACGGTCTTTGTTCTGGTGCATTTCTCTTCCGGGTTTGGGTACGTGCACAAACAACGTCCGAGTAGAAACCGGAAACGCCTTTTTTTTTTTTTTATGTTTTATTGACAACTGTGTAACAACAAAAATGTTGTCAAGGACAAAAAATAAAAATAGAAATAGAAAAAAGAATACACTAACTAAAAAACTAAAGTACAAAAATAGAAAGAAGAATTATATTAAAACTGATCAAAAATTTAGTTCGTTTTCAGTGCACCTTGCGCACCTTGATTTAATAATTATTCATTTGGTTTTTTAAAACAATTTAAAGGTGTACAGCAAAAAAACTGAATTTGAGCCACTCTGGGTCATAAAATTAGTGTAAAAAACTCATCTATCAGACGACGTAGGCCAAACTTTGTGCAAAATTCTATTTTTGAGTAAATCCAGGATGAAAGTGATATTTTTTTCTCATTGGTCAATGCAGGTGCACGGATTATTCGTCAAAATGCTGGATGGCCTCACTTGGAGACACATGTCAACAACATGCTGGCGTTACAGCAGGCCTCGACATTACAAAACTTTGCAAATGGCAGGATATGTGGACCAAGAAGGACCCAAACGCAGGCAGAGGTGGAGACAGGTTTCGGTGACAAAAAGGGATTTATTGTTAAAAATAAATTGAAATTGAAATTGAAATCAAAATGCAGCTTCAATGCCGCGTCAGGGCCATGACAGAATATTCATAACAATCGTAACAAATCAACCATATGCGCCACAGCTTTGGAACTGTCAAACTGCCTAATTTTGCATACAATTGCCCGGCCGTGACCATTGCTGTGCAGCAGCTAATTACATTTAAATGTTTAAATTTTGGTTGCATTCTTTCTCTGTACCCAGGAAAGGAAAAGTAGGAGCTGTTGAGTCGAACAAGTCAACAAAACAAAACATACAACACAATGAACAGTAACTCAACACGGCCATAATGAGCTCAACGTCTCTTAATGTCGCTGATCTCACTGACTGTTTGTGTCCGAAGGCCTCCAGGTGTTTATTGCTCTTCCTCTTCTGTGGATTCTCATGTGCGTCTTTACGAGCTTCTGCCTGTGGAACGCCGCCCCACAAACATCACAACCATAAGGTTTCTCTCCCGTATGGACTCTGGTGTGGATTGTGAGCTCTGCTTGTCGTGTGTACCTGTTCCCACAGACGTCACAAACAAACAGCTTGTCTCCTGTATGGACTCTCATGTGTGTCTGGAGGTTTTGGGGATGGTTACATCTGTACTGACAAAGATCACAAGCAAAAGGTTTCTCTTCTGTGTGGACTCTCTTGATGTGCGTATCCAGATAACCCTGTTGTTTAAAGTTTCTCCCACAAACTTTGCAGCTGAACTGTCCCGTTTCTCCCGTGTGGCGTTCCATGTGCGTAACCAGATAGCGCTGTCTCTTGAATCCTTTCCAGCACACATTGCAGCTGAAGGGTTTCTCTTTAGTGTGGGTCTGCATGTGCACCTTGAGATGCTCTTTTTGCCTAAATCCTCTCCCACACACACTGCAACCAAATGGTCTCTCTCCTGTATGGATTCTCATGTGTCTCTTCAAAACCCAGGTTGTGCTAAATGTTTTCCCACACTCTGAGCAGCGGTGTGACTTCTTACCGGTGTTCCATTCTTCATCACTCACATGAACAACTTCACTGTTCAAACCTGACTCCGGTGCTCCAGATTCTCTCAAGTATTCATCACTGTCTTCAGTCTCACAGGACGACTCTGAGACCTCATCATCTGGATCTGGTTGAAGATCTTCAGGTTGATCTGAGTTCCTGGCTGGTTCAGATCCTCCACAGTCGTCTCCATCAACGTCTATGTATTCATCTGAGCTGCTGGATGGAGGCTCTGCCTGAGGTTCCTGCTCCTCATCCTCACTCTTCACCTGGACACGAGTGAAAAGAGTCCAGGTGTTAAGCTGCTCTTCCTGTTCTTCTTTGATGTGTGGACTCTCTGGACCCTCTTGCTCCAGACTGGAGCTCCACTCTTCTTGACTCCTGTACAGATGCTGAACATCTGCCGGAAGCAATAACACAAACATACACACATCAACACCGGTCACATGGATGTTTTTATATACAGTATATATATATATTTTTTTTTAAGTATATTTTGGGGGATCTTTTGGCCTTTAATGGACAGTGCAGTTGACAGAGACAGGAAGTGGGAAGAAATGACGGAGGGAAAAAAACGAACAAATTATTGAACTTGTGGTATATTTTAATCTAGAGACTCCCATTAAACTTTAAAAGTATAGACACTGAATTAATTGTAAACATATGTTGCACACTTGGATAAAGTACACTCCCAGGTGTGCATGAAGTTTGCGTCTTGGTAATAACAGTGTCGCTCTCTGCGGCGCTCTGTTTACTACACGCCTTCCTTCAATGTTCAAAAATGATTTGGCTAATACAGTGTCATAATTGTTTAATCCTGCTTGATTTAATTTTCCCCTCTTCCTTGTTGTGTGTGGTACTTGTTTGTTTTATTTTCTACTTATTTTTTGTTTATTGAATGTTATTCATGATTCTTATCTCTGAAACATGATGTCTGCTCTTGTTAAATTTTAGACACAGATATTTGCCTGACTAGTTTGTCAATGCATTTGTTTGAAATAAAGGAAAAGACAAACAAAAACAACAAAAAAACCCGCCTTCCCGACCCTGAGGACCCCAGGTGCCTGCACTAATATCTATTATCTGTCTCACATTACCGTTTCATTAATTGGCATACAGACCAACCACTGTAAATAAAATAATGGTGAATAATAATTAAAATACCGTAAGTAATACATGCAAATAAACATCTGTACAGGTCCCACATAGAGTATCTCGAGACGGGGCCATGTGTTCTCTTCTTAGGAAATCAAACTATGGCGACCACCAGTAACGAGCAATACTAGTGCAAACATGTAAAATACAACTGTAAATATGTCAATAACAAATAAACGAATAGCTGTGACACCACGGATGTAAAACTGAATCACCAACCTGTTTTAACAGTGTTAAATAAAAATTTCGGATTATTTTTGTTATTGTTAATAAGGGTTGACAGATAAGAGGTTCTTGCAGCGGAGAGCATGCGTTTGTAGTCCTGAAGGCTGTCGCTCCAAGCTAATCGGAAGACCTCGACTTTGTCCACGCGCCATTTGCTAAGATCTCAAATGCTTTTTGGAGGGTATCATTGAACCAGGGAGAGTTTCTAGACCGACGAATCCTCTCAGAAACTCCACCTCAGACATTTTTGAATTAAACCATTTGTGAGGTCTTCAAGTTTCCGGCAGGGCAAATGACTCTTCTTCTACTATTTCTTTGGGTTGTACTAAAGGATTTTCTTGCTTCAAGTCTTCTTTAATAAGGCTTCCGACAGTGTTGAAGGATATGATAAGGCTGGCATCAGAGCGTTAATTCTGCACCCCAGTACAATGGATCCAGTGTGAAGAAAGGAAACAAAACCTCCAAAAAAATAGCAAATAATTAAATAAATAATGATAGTGCATTTCTCCTCTGGCGTGGTTACGTGCATAAAAAACGTACAAGTAGTAAACACATTAAAAAAAAAAAAAAACTTTATCAATTAACTGTAACTTTAGGTATAACAATAATAATTTTATTGTCAGGGATAAAAAACAAAACAAAGAAGAAGAGTACAGAGTTAGTACAAAAATAGAAAAAACAATGTATATATAGAGAGAGAGAGACTAAACGAATTCTGAAAATTACAACAACAAAAAAAAGTCAGTTTTCAGTGCCTTGTGAGTTGATTTGATGATGATTCATTTGGTTTTATTCTGTTGTTTGCCACTATGTTTAAAGTAATGAGACCCAAAAAACATTTTCCACATAGTAAAAGAAGCAATAACACAGACATATAATCACAGGTCACATTAATATCTTACTATTTATTCATATCTATATCTATATCTTTATATATATTTCAGCCAAAGGGCTAATGCTCCATGGCACTATTGTTATACCACGTGTTTGTCCATCTTCTTAATGACGTGATCTTGCAAAATGAGTCAGAGTGACCCAAATTTCAAAACTGAGATTTTGGTATCAGTGGAAAGAGCTTTCAAACTATACCCTAGTTGGAAGGTTTTCAGTGACTTGTTGTTCTGTAGTTGACTTATTTGGTTTTATTCTGTTATTTGCCACTATATTTAAAGAAATGAGACTCAAAAAACATTTTCCACATTGTGAAAGAAACACCATAAAACCAGCGACAGGACACATCACACTGTAAATATTGGTAATTACCAATTTTTATGCTATTTATTGTTAAGCCATGGACGTAAAATCTTCCAGAACCTTTTTCTAATGGCCGGGTGCCAACGTCAGTCAGAAAACTAAAAAAATAAAGCCTCAAAAATAAGTTCCTGTCAACAACACATTGAGGTAATTCAGGGCAGCACAGTAAGCGTTGTACCCGGGTACTCGGGTAACCATGCACATCCCTGGTAGGAAGTTGAACAGTAACTCAATGAGGCCGTAATGAGCTCAACGTCTCTTAAAGGATAACTCTAGTTTTTTACAACCTGGACCTTATTTCTAGCATCAAATACGACCATTTACTCACCCTGACAAGTTTGGTGTCATTTGGAGTCGTTTTGACGAAATTAGCCCCAATCGAGCGGCGCGTCCGTATAATGCGAGAACACGGGGCACGCAATGCAGCCTCTAAATAACACATTATCCGCCGCAAAACTCGTTCATTTCGCCAATATTTTGTGATGATACACTAGTGTTATTCCCCTCCGAGCCCGTGGTGGCATGTTATCAACATCCTGCTCCTCCAGGCTGACCTACTGACCTCTGATCTGGATGATGTCATCTCCGACGGCGGTGCCCGGCTCGTTCTGATAATAATCATTCCGCTTCGGCATTCGGGTCCTTTTTAGCTCAACTATCCAGAGCTGTAGTGAGGATCCAGGCTGAGGAGAGGAAGCCTGTGGAAGCTGACCATCATCCAGCGGCTCATTTTGTTCTGACGAGTCAGAAACATGCAGAAACGGACCATAGCATTAGCGATAGCAAGTTAGCCGCGCCGCGCCGCCGTCAGAGATGACATCATCCAGATCAGAGGTTACTGTTCAACCTAGGAAAGGATTCTGATAATCAGACGCTCGGAAACGTTCATCACTAAATATTGGCGGAAATGGCACAGAGACAGGCTAATGTGTTATTTAGAGGCCAGTGGGTGGGTTCTCGCATTATACGGATATACGCGGCCAGTCCAAAACATGGCAAATGACACAAACTTGTCAGGGTGAGTTGATCGGCACAAAAACGACTGCACAAAAATGCATTTCATTTCATTTCTCAGGGAGAGTCTGACCTCATACCCGGAAACTTTCGCGAAATCCATTCTTTTTAGCAATCTATGATTGACATCACAAAGGGCCTAAAACATTGGACTGGACTCACCTACAACAAACATGGCGGAGTTTTGCGGCGGATAAGGGAAGTTCTAAATGAAATTTTCAATTACAGAACTTAAACTAGAGCAAGAGTCGGCGCTTGTTGAGGTTCTTGAAGGAAAAGACGTTATCGCTGTTCTTTTGCGGTCCCTGATTGGCTCGGCTAGGTGGAGTTTTCGTCAAACGACTCCAAATGACACCAAAGTTGTCAGAAATGAATTAAATGCATTTCCGGGGGAGGCTGGTTTACGAGGCTAAGAAATAAGGTCCAGGTTGTAAAAAACGAAGGTCATCCTTTAATGCCGCTGATCTCACTGACTGTTTGTGTCCACAGGCCTCCAGGCGGTTATTGCAGCTGTGCCCAGATGTGAACTGTTTGCTCCGGTCAAAAAACTGCTTGCTCGTCGTCCGTGTGGATTCTCATGTGCGCCTTTACAAGCTTCTGCCTGTGGAACGCCGCCCCACAAACATCACAACGATAAGGTTTCTCTCCCGTGTGGACTCTGGTGTGGATTGTGAGTTCTGCTTGTCGTGTGTACCTGTTCCCACAGACGTCACAGACAAACGGCTTGTCCCTTTTATGGACTCTCATGTGCATCGTGTAGGCTCCTCGCCGTGCATACCTCTTCCCACAGACGTTACAAGCGTACGGCTTCTCTCCTGTATGGACTTGCATGTGTGTCTCGAGTTGTTGGGGCTGCTTGAATCTACACGCACAAATATTACAACCAAAAGGTTTCTCAAACGCAGTCGCTCCCGTGTGCACTCTCTTGATGTGCGAATCCAGATGATTCTTTTGGTGAAAGTTTTTCCCACACTCTTTGCAGCTGAACTGTCTTTCTCCCGTGTGGAGCTTCATGTGCACCTTCAGATCCCACACTTTGCTGAATTTTCTCCAGCACACGTTGCAGCTTAAGGGTTTCTCTTTAGTGTGGGTCTTCATGTGTCCCCTAAGATGCGACGATTGCCTGAATGTTCTGCCACACAAGCTGCAACCATATGGTCTCTCCCCTGTGTGGGTTCTCACGTGTATCTTCAAATCCCAGGATGTGTTGCATGTTTTCCCGCACTCTAAGCAGCGGTGACACTTCTTACCGGTCTTGCGTTCTCGCACAGCTTCACTGTTCAGACCTGAGCGAGGTGGTATCCAGTCATCATCGCTGTCGTCAGCTTTAGGGAACCACTCATCGTCTGAGTTCCTGGCTGGTTCAGATCCTCCGTCAGCCTCGACCTCCACCTCTATGTATTCAGCAGAGCCGCTGGATGGAGACTCTGCCGCAGCTTGTCTTTGATCAAGTTGTAGCGACTGAGGTTCCTGCTCCTCGTGCTCCGTCTTCACTTGGACAGGAGCGTAAAGAGCCCAGGTGTTGGCTCCGACTTCCTCCAGATGTTGCTCTCCTCCCTGACCGACCCTCAGCGTTTCCTGCTCTGTGATGTGTGGACTCTCTGGACCCTCTTGCTCCAGACTGGAGCTCCACTCTTCTTGACTCCTGTTCAGATGCTGAACATCTGCTGGAAGCAATAACACAAACATACACATCAACACAGGTCACATGGATGTCTTTATATAGGCTACAGCATGTATTTTTAAGTATATTTTGGGGGATCTTTTGGCCTTTAATGGACAGTGCAGTGTATATATATATATATATATACAGCCTCAACACATGGGGCAGGTGCTCTAACTGAGCTAAACACTGCCCCGGTGTGTTTATATTTAATTAAATAATATTTTTGCTTATTAGTGCCAAAGGACTAATGCTCCATGGCACTAATGTTATCCCACGTGTTCCTCTGTCTTCTTAATATTAATACCGCCCATGTCAAATTTCGATTTGCTACTCCTCCCACAGCTTTGAAAGGACTTCCTATATAAAATGTTGAATTAAATAATTAGGCTATATATCAAAAAATGTGCAGCTTGATTGGATCAGTATTGAATACCAATTTTTAGCATTGCAACAAAAAGAGGGGAAAAAAACAAACAAATTATTGAACTTTTTTAAAACGTGTGGTATAGTGTAATCTAGAGACTCCCTAACTTCCTAAACTTTAAAATATAGACAACTGAATTAATTGTAAACAAATGATGCACACTTCTACATTCCCAGGTGTACATGAAGTTTGTGTCTTTCTTTTAAAGGGATAGGCCAACCTTTTTTTATTATTATTTTATTTTTTATGCGTCTCGCCTCACTCCACGAGTCCATGACCAGCGCGTGCAGTAACACGGGAGATGCGGGCAGAGCTGGCGCACCGCTAATTAGCTTAGCTCAAACGCCGGAGGTCAACGGGTAGTGTTAGCCTGCCTCCACCTAAAGTCATCACAGAAACTCTTCAGCAACTCTAAACGGACCGATCTTCGTCTCAGAGCTGACAAAACTCTCCGGTAAGGCATCTTGAGCGGTCAAATGCCGCTAACGGGACGAGATCGGTCAAAACGGAGGGTTCAAACAAAAGCGGTTAATTTTGGTTGAAGCTAGCTACATCGAGGGTAGGTTAGCTTCCTGTTTCAAAGTAAAAGCACTTCTGTATGTAAAAGGCAACGGGTGTTTTATTTTGTGAAAGCAACGGTAACTGGAAGTGCGTTGGTCACAACAGCTAGCTTTAGTAGCACCAAAGCTGTTTTCATTTTAGCTTTAAACTCTATCACTTTATCAACATTTCAAACATGTTAAGGTGAGACAGTGTGTCGTCAATTTGTCTAAATACCACCTGTTTACTATTTTGTTTGGACGAATTTAACGCTACTAACGGCTATTAGCCGTTGTGACCGATGAACTTCCGGTTACTTTCACAAAATAAAACACCTGTTGTCCTTTACAGAAAACCATGACGATAGACTTTGTGCTTTTACTTTGAAACAGGAAGCTAACTGGTGTATCCCTTTAATATCTGACAACACAGGAACACAGACATGATAAGCTATAACGCCGGTGTTCACACCGGACGCCGAAGCGCCGCGAACACCCGCGGAGTCCGCTGACATTCGTCGCCCTCGTTAACCGGTGTTGTAGTTCAGACTAGACGCTGAGCGCCGCGAGCCTCCGCCACGGGCTCGCGCCCGTTTCGGCGACTGTTCTATTTTGTGCACGAGCCACGAGCGATCGCGTCAATTCTGGCAGGAAGTCACACAAAGACACACGAGAGAATCCGGTCCTTTTTCAAAATAAAATACCATTGACAAATACTACAGCCCGTACGTGAGAACGTTTGTGTTCATTAATCTAAAACGAGCGCGAGAGAAGAACACACACACGCACCTACACATCGCTACACACACTCACAACTGGTGTGAACAGGAGGGACGCGGCTCGCGTGCGATTTTCGCGGCCGCTCCGCTTCGCAGCGCTTCGGCGTGCGGTGTCGCTCTCTGCGGCGCTCTGTTTATATGGCATGTAGCCTACACGCCTTCCTTCAATATTAAAAAATGATTTGACTAATGTAGCAGAACAATTGTTTAATATGTTTTTTTTCTCTCTCTTCCCTATTGTGTTTGTTTGTTATTTGTTGTTATTTCATGTTACTCATGATTCGTATCTCTGAAACATGACGTCTGCTCTTGTTAAATTTTGGACAAAGGTATAATATTTGACTGACTAGTTTTTAAATGCATTTGTTTAGAATAAAGGAGAAAAAAAAAACATGCACGCCTTCCTGGCCGTGAGGACCCCTCGCTGGACCCCAGGCTGCCCGCAGTGCCTGCACTAATATATCTGCCTCACATTAACACACCGTTACATTAATCAGCATACAACTAATGTAAATAAAATAATGGTGAGTAATATTTAAAATGAATGATAAATGCTGATGGGGGGGGGAGGGGGGATGCCCAGGTTTCATAAACATCTATAGCTACTTATAGGTCCCACACATAAAGTATCGTTCATCTCGACGGGGCCGTACGTCTTCTCTTCTCTAATCAAACTATGACCACCAGTAACGAGCAATACTACAGTAAACATGTAAAATATAACTGTAAATATGTCAATAACAAATAAACGACGAGCTGCGAGACCAGAGATTTAAAAACTGAGTCACTAACCGGTTATGTTGTGAACTGATTGAGACTTCAGGAGAACATCCAGCAGGTTCCTCTGCCGCTCGATCTCCTGTCTGAAGCCCGAAGCCTCCGCCTCGTACCCGGCTACGACTCTGTCCACGGCCGCTAAGATCTCCTCGGAGGCGGCGGTGAGTCTCTCGGAGACGAATCCTCTCAGAAACTGGACCGGATACATTTTACTCCAACTCTCGGTTGTTCCCGCCAACTGACTCTCCTTCTTCTGCTACGTCTTTGGGGTGTATGGCGGAGGTTACCAAACAGCCTTTTGTTACGGTGCATTCCTCTTCCTCTTCTTCTTCTGCTGGGTTGGGATGTCGGCTGGCATCCTGCTTGGATCTGCATTGTCGCCACCTACCGGACTGGATCGATACATTCAATTAGCAGGAAAATAAAAGAAAACTAGAAAATTTCCTCTGGGGAAATTTTGAGAGGGCCACGGGGCTACTGTCGGTTTTGCCATCTCTGTCAACATGGGAATCAAACCCACGACCTTAAAAGGATAGTTCACCCAGAATTCAAATTGCACTCAACATCTACTCACCCTCATGTCGACTAAGAGCTGGGAGAAGTTTCAAAGTCCTTGCAGCAGGGGGTTTCGGCAGAAGATACATATGACATTGGACACCAGCTGTCTTCGTAACAAAAAGACACACCAAAAAACATCCAAATACCTCCATGCTTGTATGTAATGTCTGTCCCCGAAATGCGAAATTGTCCCGAAAAAAAAGGGTAATATATCAAGGTTGTTTGTAGCAGAAGCTCCTCTTCCTGGTCCGGATTTGGATCGTGGTACATTCAATTAGCAGGAAAATAAAGAAAACAAACAAAAACAATTTAAATAAATAATAATAACAATAGTGCATTTCTCTTCCGGCTTGGTTATATGCATAAAGAACGTCCAAGTAGAAACCATAACATTAACTCATTGATAAATAATACACAAAAGTTACGTAAAAGACTTTTAGGCTTTTAGGCTTAAAGTCTTATACATCTTGTGTGTGAATTTCAGACTTGGCCGCAGTGTATTTATGTCACAGTAGGGGGCAGCAGTTGTATATCTGCAATCTGATCGGCTGCTATGAAGAAGACAGTTTGTTTACAGTTGTGGAGCGTATACAAAATCATCTACTGTTTAGCAACTGAATTGTCTGGCAGTGGAAAGCGTGATGGAGGAGGAGGAGGTGATGGAGGAAAGTTCCAGTTCGGAGAGCACTGTGAAATGATCAGGGTTTGTTCTGCATAAACTTTGTCTTCTTGTCTGAACAAATCTTGAATCTAATGACACACCAAAAAAGCAGCAGGGGTGGGTTTGATTTCTACCAAAAGATGCCGTTGATGCCTTGTTCCATGCTGTGTATGTAACTGTGACTGTCCGGTCGTGGTGCCGAGTACGCATCCACTGGCGCAGACCGCGGAGAGAGATTGTGCAGCTGCTGTGAAAAAATCAGTGGGTCAGTGAGGTCTGGGTCTCTCCTGTTCTACAAGAGGTTGTTTCCTGATCTCCCTGTATGTTCAAAGTTTCATCCTAAACTCGGATAAAAGCTGGATATGTGCAAATAAATCCATCACAAGCCTTTTTTCAGTGTTGTTTTTGTTGTTCTATAGAAGAAAACTATTCAGATGTTTGAACTGGAACAAAAAGAACATGGAAATAAGTTATTAGTCTCCATTCTGCTTATCTGCATTTTTTCTCCGTTTTTTGGTCAAAATAAAACAACCCTAACTATTTCTAAACAACCGAAGGCTAGAAACAAACTTTTTTTTTCTGGTGAAAGAAGAAAGTCTACACTTTCTTTAGAGATGTTTATTGTTCATGTACTCATAAAACCCAATACTCTGTGAGTCTTGCAGTTCAGTCAAAATCCTCAAAAATGGCTGGCAGTATGGAGCTCTCTTTTCTGAAAATGGCTGGCAGTCAATGAGTTAAAAAAAAAGCTTTATTAATTAACTGTAACTGTTGAACAACAATACTTTTATTGCCAGGGATAAAAAAAACAAAAAACAGAGTACAAAGATTAGTACATATATAATACATATAGTCTATGAACTATTGAAAATTACAAAAAAAATGGAGTAAGTTTTCAGTGCCTTGTTGTTCTGTAGTTGATTTGATGATGATTCATTTGGTTTTATCCTGTCATTTGTGACTATATTTAAAGTAATGGGACTCAAAAACATTTTCCATATAGTAAAAGAAACACCAATGAAACCACTGACAGGTACTATCCAATTCTTGATAAATACATTTTCAATCTTCCTGAAAAAAACAAACAATATTTTGGAGTTTAAGTCAATGGCAAAAAAAAACAAACACTGCATATCTCCAAAATCAGGCAGATGCCAAGTCTCCTACTCATTTTTAATGTAATAATTGCCGATGAGAAAATGGCATGAACTATGGCAACGAACGAGGCTTCGATTTTTTTGGGTCAGCCCTACTTATCTCCTGCATGGACTCTCATGTGTGCCTTCAGATTTTGGGGCTGCTTAAATCTGTGCCCACAAATCTTGCAACCAAAAGGTTTCTCTTCTGTATGGACTCTCTTGTGGACTGTGAGTTCTGCTCGTCGTGCAAATCTTTTCCCACAGACGTTACAAACAAACCCAGTCTCTCCCGCGTGGACGCTCCTGATGTGCGAATCCAGATTATTCTTTTGGTAAAAGTTTCTCCCACAAACTTTGCAGCTGAACCCAGTCTCTCCCGTGTGGAGTCTCATGTGCGCTTTCATTTCGCGTTGTCTCTTGAATGCTTTCCAGCACACATTGCAGTTGAAGGGTTTCTCTTCAGTGTGGGTCTGCATGTGCTCCTTAAGATGCTCTTTTCGCCTAAATGTTCTGCCACACACACTGCAACCAAATGGTCTCTCTCCTGTGTGGGTTCTCTTGTGTTTCTTCAAAATATAGGGTGATTTAAATGTTTTCCCACACTCTGAGCAGCGGTGTGACTTCTTACCAGTGTTCCATTCTTCATCACTCACATGAACAGCTTCACTGTTCAAACCTGACTCAGGTGCTCTGGTTTCTCTCCAGTCATCATCACTGTTTTCAGTCTCAGAGGACGACTCTGAGACCTCATCATCTGGATCTGGTTGAAGATCTTCAGGTTGATCTGAGTTCCTGACTGGTTCAGATCCTCCATAGTCGTCTCCATCAGCCTCTACCACTACCTCTATGTATTCATCTGAGCTGCTGGATGGAGGCTCTGCCTCAGTTTGTCTGTGATGAGGTTGTAGGGACTGAGGTTCCTGCTCCTCATCCTCACTCTTCACTTGGACACGAGTGAAAAGAGTCCAGGTGTTGTCTCCAAGCTGCTCCAGAAGCTGCTCTTCCTGTTCTTCTGTGATGTGTGGACTCTCTGGACCCTCTTGCTCCAGACTGGAGCTCCACTCTTCTTGACTCCTGTACAGATGCTGAACATCTGCCGGAAGCAATAACACAAACATAATCACAGGTCACATTGATATCTTTATATTTATTTATATCTATATCTTTATATATTTCAGTAATTCTGTTGCTTATTAGTACCAAAGGGCTAATGCTCCATGGCACTATTGTTATCCCACGTGTTTGTCCATCTTCTTAATATGTGGCGTAATCTAGTAAAATCAGTCACAGTGACCCAAATTTCAAAATTGGGATTTTGGTATCTGTGGAAAGCGCTTTAAAATTACACCCTGGTGAAAGTCATACATTGGATGGTTTTCAAGATATGGCCATTTGAGTTAGGATATTCCACTCTATTTTTCTGATTGAAAACCTGGGAATTTTTTTTTAAACAATATGGAACGTCTCAGAGGAATACCTCACATCCGTGACTCTGGCGTCTGTTCCTGTACCACGTACTTACACACTGTCACAGCTTTAATCATTATTTACATGCCTTTTCTCAATTATCTGGACTTTGGGAGATTGTTTTTGAATGCCAGAGCGGGTCACACATCATCATCTTTAGTGTCAAATTCCCTTTCGAATCCCAGCCCATTCTATTTTGGAAAATCTCTCCAGCTCCTCCAGATTTGGGGCCTCCTGGCTCAGACCTTGGTGTTCAGTTCATTCCACCACACAGATAGGATTCAAGTCAGAACTTTGTGCAGGATGGTCCTTAACATTCATTTTGTTCTTCTGGAGGTAGTTCTTCACTAGCAGTGACATTTCTTGTCATGTTGGAAGAGACAGAAACAATCCAGACCCAATATTACTGACTGCTTCAGGTTTTCCTTCAAAATCTTCACATATTCCTCTTTTAACATGATTCCTTCCTCCAGCAGCCCCGAGGTTCCCTGCAGTTCATTTCAGACGCACTGGAAGCATCCCCACAGCACAATACTCCCACCACCAGGTCTGTGTGTTTTGAAATACAAGCAATGTTTCTATGGGGTTTCAAAATAGTTCTGGTTTCAAATAAATACATCTGGTCTGAAAGCAAAAAACATATTTCTTTGAGTATGCAAAAATTCTACAACTATCTTTTCCTGGTTGTCCTTAGCATACTACAACTGTCACTGATTTTTGAAGGTGTTCCACCCTGCGTGGAGTTTTTCTTGGTATGATCAACACTTGCAGAATTGTATTGTAGTTGCAGAGTGTTTGATTGTAAAAGTGTGTTTTTCTACTTTAAGGATTTTTTTTTTTACTCAAAGTGAAATATGTTTTTGGGAGTATTTATTTGATGGGGATTTCTTATTTGTGAAACTGGAACTGGGAATTGGTCAAGGAGGAATTAATTTTGTATTTGCAAAACGACCAGAGTTTGTTTGTGAATCGCTCAGCGTCATCAAAAATTTTGTGGGTTTGACCCGGGTCTGGCGTTTTCTCTCCACAAACCGATCTGCTGTTTCGAAGCTGTGAGTGACCGTTCAACCAGACAGGAAGTCACGCAAAGAAACAACGACAGAACCCGGTTGATTTTCAAAATAAAACACCAATTGACAAATGCGGTGATGTAAAACGGGAGGGCTCTGGCTCGCCCCCCCCCCCCCAACTTTCACAAACAACTATTCTACAGGAAAAGGACATTTTCATTTTAACCCCCCCCCCCCCCCCCCCCCAAAAAAAAAAAAAAAAAAAAAAACAATAAGATGGACAAAGATACAACATTTTTTATACTGGTACTGCTTATGGCCAAATTTCATATCAAAATGGAGAGAATCCAAACCCAGCCTGGAACAGTTTAACCAAGACATTCACCAATAAAGGACATTAAAAAAAAAAAAAAGTCAACGAGCTGTATTCTTGAGAGATTCAGTATAGCCCCTTTTTAAGAACAATTTATTTGAACAATGGAAATAATTTATATTAATTTCCTGGCAATATTTATTGTTCATGTTCTTCAATATGCTTTTTTTCTCTTTTCCATTTATTTTATTTTCTTCATTATCCTTTATGTCTACCTATGTTTACCCTAGTTTGTTGTGTATGTAATGTATATTCTACGGTATAATTTTTTTGTCATGCCGACCTCATCTAAATAAAGCATTAAAAAAAAGAGTCCTTATCCCTTTAACCAGGAACTCCTGCTTAGCTGTGGCGATGCGCTTATAGTAGAGACGGGACCACGTGTCCTCTTCTTTGGAAATCAAATGGTGTAAACATGTAAATAACAACTGCAAATATATGAATAGCAACTAAACAAATAGCTGTGACAACACATATTCAAAACTGAATCACCAACCTGTTTTGTTGAGAGCGACTCGAGACTTCAGGAGAACATCCAGCAGGTTCCTCTGCCGCTCGATCTCCTGTCTGAAGCCCGAAGCCTCCGCCTCGTACCCGGCTACGACTCTGTCCACGGCCGCTAAGATCTCCTGGGAGGCGGCGGTGAGTCTCTCGGTGATGAATCCTCTCAGAAACTCCACCGGAGACATTTTACACAGACTTTCTGTTTTATTCTCTGCGATTCTAATAATTTTCTCAGTGAAAACAATAGTGGAAGTTGACTCCTCGAACTCCCCGGTTTGGGACACAGTAAATGCCGTCCGAGTAGGAACAAAGTGTTTTGGAAAAAAGGTTCCTTTTTCTTCTTTCTTGAAGCGTTAATGACATAAATGAATGAAAAGTGCTATTCCTGATTTTAATTATGTCCACATTTCTTTCAACAAAAACGAATGAAATTGTAGGAAGAGTTTAGAAAGTTGAAAATGTTTTGATCAACAACAAAAAGTTCAAAAACGTATCCCCAATAAATACACAATACAAATGCACATTCATTTTTGTTAAATATTTAAATAATGTTTCCACTGACAAAGTTCATCAGTTGAACAATTTTAGTTTTTAATCATTGTCATTTTTACAGTAACAGACAACAACCACAGGGGGGCGCCGCCCACACAGGGCATCATGCTTTGGTGTGTATGAACACTGAGAGAATACACAAATTAGACCACAGATTGTTTTCTCTAAAGAGCAAAAGGGGTTTTAATCTTACAAAGTTACGCTTTACAGTGGCTGTTTAAAGGGATAGTTCACCCAAAATTCAAATCTCACTCATTTATCTATCCGTTCCTTCTCTGATGGCAGCGAACGAAGCTTCGATTTTTTTTTGGGTCAGCCCTACTTATCTCCTGCATGGACTCTCATGTGTGCCTTCAGATTTTGGGGCTGCTTAAATCTGTGCCCACAAATCTTGCAACCAAAAGGTTTCTCTTCTGTATGGACTCTCATGTGGACTGTGAGTTCTGCTCGTTGTGCAAATCTTTTCCCACAGACGTTACAAACAAACCCAGTCTCTCCCGCGTGGACGCTCCTGATGTGCGAATCCAGATTATGCTTTTTGTAAAAGTTTTTCCCACAAACTTTGCAGCTGAATGCACTCTCTCCCGTGTGGAGTTTCATGTGCGCTTTCAGATCGCGCTGTCTCTTGAATCCTTTCCAGCACACATTGCAGTTAAAGGGTTTCTCTTTAGTGTGGGTCTGCATGTGTCCGCTAAGATGCGACGATTGCTTAAATGTTCTGCCACACACACTGCAACCAAATGGTCTCTCTCCTGTGTGGGTTCTCATGTGTATCTTCAAATAGGGTAATTTAAATGTTTTCCCACACTCTGAGCAGCGGTGTGACTTCTTACCAGTGTTCCATTCTTCATCACTCACATGAATAGCTTCACTGTTCAAACCTGACTCAGGTGCTCTGGTTTCTCTCCAGTCATCATCACTGTTTTCAGTCTCAGAGGATGAATCTGAGACCTCATCATCTGGATCAGGTTGAAGATCTTCATGTTGATCTGAGTTCCTGACTGGTTCAGATCCTCCATAGTCGTCTCCATCAGCCTCTACCACTACCTCTATGTATTCATCTGAGCTGCTGGATGGAGGCTCTGCCTCAGTTTGTCTGTGCTGAGGTTGTAGGGACTGAGGTTCCTGCTCCTCATCCTCACTCTTCACTTGGACACGAGTGAAAAGAGTCCAGGTGTTGTCTCCAAGCTGCTCCAGAAGCTGCTCTTCCTGTTCTTTGATGTGTGGACTCTCTGGACCCTCTTGCTCCAGACTGGAGCTCCACTCTTCTTGACTCCTGTACAGATGCTGAACATCTGCTGGAAGTAATAACACAAACATAATCACAGGTCACATTGATATCTTTATATTTATTTATATCTATATCTTTATATATTTCTGTTGCTTATTAGTGCCAAAGGGCAAATGCTCCATGGCACTATTGTTATCCCACGTGTTTGTCCATCTTCTTAATATGTGATGTAATCTAGCAAAATCAGTCACAGTGACCCAAATTTCAAAATTGGGATTTTGGTATCTGTGGAAAGCGCTTTAAAATTACACCCTGGTGAAAGTCATACATTGGATGGTTTTAAAGATATGGCCATTCTCTCACTATTTTTCCAATTGAAAACCTGAGAAAATTACGTTCAAACAATATGGAACGTCTCAGAGGAATACCTCACATCCGTGACTCTGGGGTCTGTTCCTGTACTACGTAATTAGCCTACATCTTTTCTCAATTATCTGGACTTTGGGAGATTGTTTTTGAATGCCAGAGCGGGTCACACATCATCATCTTTGGTGTCAAATTCCCTTTCGAATCCCAGCCCATTCTATTTTGGAAAATCTCTCCAGCTCCTCCAGATTTGGGGCCTCCTGGTATGGACCTTGGTGTTCAGTTCATTCCACAACACAGATAGGATTCAAGTCAGAACTTTGTGCAGGATGGTCCTTAACATTCATTTTGTTCTTCTGGAGGTAGTTCTTCACTAGCAGTGACGTTTCTTGTCATGTTGGAAGAGACAGAAACAACCCAGACCCAATATTACTGACTGCTTCAGGTTTTCCTTCAAAATCTTCACATATTCCTCTTTCCTCATGATTCCTTCCTCCTTGACGAGGTTCCCAGTTCCATTAATATGTGATGTAATCAGTCACAGTGACCCAAATTTCAATTGACGCACTGAAGCATCCCCACAGCACAATACTCCCACCACCAGGTTTTAAAGATATGGCCATTCTCTCACTATTTTTCCAATTGAAACATAAGCAATGTTTCTATGGGGCCAAACAGTTCTGGTTTCATCTCATCTGGTCTGAGCAAAGGACATGCTTCCGGTATGCATTATCTTTCTCCTGGTTGTCCTTAGCATACTACAGCCTGGCTTAAAGGTGTCTGGAGTTTTTCTTGGTATGCAACCTTGCAGTCTATTCCTGTGCAGAGCTCTAATGATTGTGAAAGTAAGGGAGAAGCGACTAACCACAGTGAAACATGGTGGTGGGAGTATTGTGCTGTGGGGATGCTTCAGTGCATCTGGAACTGGGAATCTGGTCAAGGAGGAAGGAGTCATACCATAGGCTATGAGACACGACTGGTGCGATGACGTGGCGGCACATAACGCTCTGCATCATCATGTAAATTAGTTTACCCAAGACATTCACCAATAAAGGACATTAAAAAAATTTTAAAAACCCATGAAAACAAACTGTATCCTTGGGAGATTCAGTATTTATTTGAACAATGGAAATAATTTATATTAATTTTCTGGCAATGTTTATTGTTTGTTGTTTTTTATTGTGTGTTTCTTTTTTCTCTTTTCCATTTTCTTCATTATCCTTTATGTCAACCTATGTTTCCCCTCGTTTGTTGTGTATGTAATGTATATCTATGTATTGTTTTGTTTTGTTTTGTCATGCCGACCTCATCTAAATGAAGCATTAAAAAAAAGAGTCCTTATCCCTTTAACCAGGAACTCCTGCTGTGGCGATGCGCTTATAGTAGAGACGGGACCACGTGTCAGCTCTTCTTTGGAAATCAAACTATGGTGTAAACATTTAAATAACAGCTGTCAATATGTGAATAACAAATAAACGAATAGCAGTGACACACCACACATTTAAAACTGAATCACCAACCTGTTTTGTTGTGAGCGACTCGAGACTTCAGGAGAACATCCAGCAGGTTCCGCTGCCGCTCGATCTCCTGTCTGAAGCCCGAAGCCTCCGCCTCGTACCCG
The DNA here is from genome assembly GCA_030347415.2 of Decapterus maruadsi. Classification (NCBI taxonomy): domain Eukaryota; kingdom Metazoa; phylum Chordata; class Actinopteri; order Carangiformes; family Carangidae; genus Decapterus; species Decapterus maruadsi. The sequence goes on from CM064898.1 coordinate 2,444,178, forward strand.
GCTACGACTCTGTCCACGGCCGCTAAGATCTCCTGGGAGGCGGCGGTGAGTCTCTCGGTGACGAATCCTCTCAGAAACTGGACCTCAGACATTTTACACAAACTTTCTGTTTTATTCTCTGCGATTCTAATCATTTCTCAGTGAAAACAATAGTGGAAGTTAACTCCTCGAATTCCCCGGTTTGGAACGCAGTAAATGCCGTCCGAGTAGGAACAAAGTGTTTTGGAAAAAAGGTTCCTTTTTCTTCTTTCTTGAAGCGTTAATGACATAAATGAATGAAAAGTGCTATTCCTGATTTTAATTATGTTCACATTTCTTTCAACAAAAACGAATGCAATTGTAGGAAGAGTTTAGAAAGTTCAAAACAAAAAGTTCAAAAACGTATCCCCAATAAATACACAACGCAAATGCACATTCTTTGCTATTGTCTGCTGGGGTAACAACATCAAAGTAAGGGACAGGAACAGACTAGACAGACTCATCAAAAAATGTAGCTCTGTGATGGGGGAGGAAGCAGAGCTGCTAGAGGCTGTGGTTAAGTGGAGGATGGGGTGTAAGCTGAAGACCATCCTGGGTGACCCCCAACACCCTCTTTACAAAACCCTTGCAGGTCAGAGGAGTAGCCGCAGCAACAGGTTTATCTCCCTGACCTGCAGAACTGAAAGATTTAAAAGATCGTTTGTTCCTGCATCAATCAGTATATATAACAAGTAAAGTTCTAAAATGTGTATTCCTAATATGTTTTTGATGTTTTTGAGCTACCAGTTAATCTTGAATTTCCAACAAAAACGTAAATTGGGATTAATAAAACAAAAAGTTCAAAAACTCTCCCAATAAATCTACTCTCTATTAATTTTTGTTCAATATTTAAATAATGTTTCCACTGACAAAGTTAATCAGTTGAACAATTTTAGTTTTTAATCATTGTCATTTTTACAGTAACAGACAACAACCACAGGGGGGCGCCGCCCACACAGGGCATCATGCTTTGGTAGAGAATACACAAAAAAAAGGGGGTTTAATCTTACACTCTATGGTGGCTGTTTAAAGGGATAGTTCAGCCAAAATTCAAATTTCACTCATCTTCTCACCCTCATGTCGACTAAGAGCTGTGAGAATTTTCCGCCGGTCAGTACAAATCACGTGAGTTTTGCACTGACACTGGGAGCTTCCGCTACAAACAAGCTTAAAATATAGACTTTTTTCGGAACAACTTTTCATGTCGGGGCTTCAATACAAGAGGGACATTACAGACCAGCAGTATGGAGGTATTTGGATGTTTTTTGGTGTGTCTTTTTGGACCAAGAAATCTGGTGTCCATTGACAACCATTATATGGACAAATACTGCTGCATGTAACTCAGAGAAGGAACGGAGGACTCTGAACTATCCCTTTAACTTTGCTGCTGAGTTCAACATTCATCCTCTTCCAAGCTTCTCCTTCCTTCAAGCTCTCTTTCTATTTTCACCGGCATGCTGGACTTCCTGGGTTTCTTCTTTGGCGTGGGTTCACCCGCCTCCCACTGCCGCCGCCGCTGCTGCTGCTGCTGCTGATCGGTCCGCCCTCCTCGCCCTCCTTCGGTGGTGCTGTCGTGGTCGGGTTGTTGTTGTTGTTGTTGTTGTGGAGGAGGAGGAGCCGGTGCAGCGTGGTCCGAGTCGACGCCGACCGGATGCTCTGTTTGCTCCGCCACGGGAACAACCAAGGGGATGAGGGAGGGAGGCGAGCCCACGGAGGGAGTCCTGTGAGCTGGGAGGAGGGGGGGAGGAGGAGGAGGTGTGACCTGGTTCTGGTTCTGGTTCTGGTTCTGGTTCTGGTTCTGGTTCTGGTTCTGGTTCTGGTTGGTATCCAGGACATGAGTGTGTGGAGAAGCAGGAGGCGAGTCAAGGTTTTGGGGATTTGTGCGATTGTTCAACCCGTTCCTAAGAGTGTGTAAGTGCGCTAAGGTGTGTGTATCGTCATCATCCTGTTGCCAAAGTGCGTTTCTGATCTCTTTCTCCCTTTTGTGGGGGTCAGAGTGTGTGTTTCTGTGCGTGTGTGCGTGTGTGTGCGCGTCTCTGCCGCCGGCTCCGGTGTGCAGACGGGGGTTCGGGTTGGCGCTGTGGCGGTTGCGGCTTCGCAGCGAGCTGAAGACCATGGTGCATCCGGCCACCGTGCAGCGATGCTTGATCTTCAGGTGAACGGCGTTGTAATGGATCTTTAATGTTCCTGCACAAACAAGAAGGAAGTTGACATCCTTGTTAAAGGGATAGTTCAACATTTTGTCAAACTAGCCCATCACCATAACCCCTATAGTCATAGCAGTAGGTTCGTTACTTTTAATTGTCGGTGCAAGATATTTTTAGAACGGCAGAGCAGAGCTGTGAGCTGCTCAGAGCTACGCTACGGAGGCTCATGGGATTTCTTGGTTTCCCTCATCAAACTCATCAAATACACAATCCAACAACTCCACAACGCTCTGGTGGACAAGTTCAGGTTCAGGTTCAGGGTTTATTTGTCACATACATAAAATGCAGTGAAATGTTATCAGTCAGCTCCGTACAAGGGCATACATAGTTGTGTCTCTGCATTTCCCTCTGGTTCTGGTACCGGTTCCGATTCTGGTTCTGGTACCGGTTCTGGTTCTGGTTCTGGTACCGGTCCCGGTTCTGGTTCTGGTACCGGTTCTGGTTCTGGTACCGGTTCTGGTTCCGATTCTGGTTCTGGTACCGGTTCCGGTTCTGGTACCGGTCCCGGTTCTGGTTCTGGTACCGGTCCCGGTTCTGGTACCGGTCCCGGTTCTGGTTCTGGTACCGGTCCCGGTTCTGGTACCGGTTCTGGTACCGGTTCTGGTACCGGTTCTGGTTCTGGTACCGGTCCCGGTTCTGGTACCGGTTCCGGTTCTGGTTCTGGTACCGGTCTCGGTTCTAGTACCGGTTCCGGTTCGGATTCTGGTACCGATTCCGGTTCTGGTTCAGAACCGGGTACGAACCGGGACCGGAACCGGGACCAGAACCCGTACCAGAACCGGTACCGGTACCAGAACCAGAACCGGGTCCGGACCGAGAATCGGGACCAGAACCGGGACCAGAACTGGGACCGGAACCGGGACCAGAACCGGTACCAGAACCGGAACTGGGACCAGAACCGGTACCAGAACCAGAACCGGGACCGGGACCAGAACCGGAACCGTGACTTGAAGCTGTAACTTACGGGTTCAAAAGTGTTGTAATAATACAGAAATCCTCTAGGGGGCGACGGAAGTTACGCACTTTAGCTTTAAATTCAACTCAATGGAACCTAAAGGAACTTGATCCGTGGTGGGTCTAGAATTGAAGACTTCATCATGGTCTTCTCTATGTCCTGAAATATTTATAAATATTTATATTTCAGGACTGAACCGCCGGTCAAGTAAGACTATAATATGGCGGACAGACCCTAGAAGACGTCGACCAATCACGCTCTCACCTTTGTCGTAGAAGCTCTTTCCACAAACGCCGCAGCAGACCCTCCCCTTCCGACCTCCGGAGGGCGAAGGAGACGGCAGGGAGCAGGGCGTGGGCGGGAGAGGATGGAGGGAGGAAGAGGACGATGACGGCGGCAGAGGATGGAGGGATGAAGAAAAGGAGGAGGAGGGAAGCGGACAGAGGAAGGAGGAGGAGAACGACGGGAGAGGATGAAAAGAAGAGGGGGCGGAGCTTTGCAGCTTCTGGTAAATCTTTGGAGGAGACGAAGAGGAGGAGATCGACGGGTGGAGCGAGGAAGACATGGGAATGAATGAAGAGTTCAAAGAAGGAGAGAGCGAAGAAGAGGCGTTCTCCTGTTTGGCGATGACCCCGCGGAGGTCAAACTCTTGGTCGCGGTGGATGCGAGGGTTCAGATGCCATAGCAACCGGGTCGGGTTCGGCTTGTCAGGATCCGCTTTGATTTTTAAAGCCGGTTCACCTTTGGAAAGCTGCAACATCGGATCGTCCTCTCGTGTTCCTCTTCCTCGGTCCGGCCTGAGTCTCTCAGCGAGTTTGGGCCCGTTAGGCTTCTGTAGACACGGCGTTAGCCTCGTAGGCGGCGCGAGATCCTGGTCGGAGAAAAACACGGCGGAGTCGGGTCAAAGAAAATGATACGTAATGCAACTTTAAGAACTTTTTAATACAGAATCCTGTGCAAAGGTTTTGGAGAATAACGTGTTTAGAGTCACATTCATGTTTTGATGTTTTGGCATCAACTATAACACATGAGTACCTTAAAGGGACAGTTCAACATTTTAGCAAATAACCCCTATAGTCATAGCAGTAGGTTGTTGGTGCAAGCTATTTTTAGAACGGCGGAGCAGAGCCGTGAGCTGCTCAGAGCTACGCTACGGAGGCTCATTATGGGATTTCTTGGTTTCCCTCATCAAACTCATCAAATACACAATCCAACAACTCCACAACGCTCTGGTGAACAAGTTGTGACCTGCACATTCACCACGCTATGAGATAATAACACAACGTTACCACACAGAGTTGTTTTAGAGGGAAATACAGAGACTGTTGATGAAAAACTGTCCCTGAAGGCAACGTGCATCAGAGGTTTTGCATGAATTTCCCTCTAAATCAACTCTGTGTGGTAACGTTGTGTTATTATCTCATAGCGTGGTGAATGTGCAGGTCACAACTTGTCCACCAGAGCGTTGTGGAGTTGTTGGATTGTGTATTTGATGAGTTTGATGAGGGAAACCAAGAAATCCCATGAGCCTCCGTAGCGTAGCTCTGAGCAGCTCACGGCTCTGCTCCACCGTTCTAAAAACAGCTTGCACCGACATTGGCAATGGGCCATTTTACCAAAATGTTGAACTATCCCTTTAATGCAAACTGTATAATCATTACTTTTTACTTTCAGTTTCTAAAACCTCTGCACGGTGCTGTAGAAATCCGTCATAATGACCTTTGTGGGAGAAGCCAAGCACTGGACCGCCGAGCTTGGAAAATGGAAAGGCAGAAGCAACGACAGTCCGCCCGGAAAGTTTTCAAAATGGTGGACGGGGTCGTTGCGTTCCGGCAAACTGCCTTTCTCCAGGCGGCAGACACCCGCCACCAAACACGAATCTCCCGCCGACTTCTTGACCGTCCCCGTCGTTCCTCCGATGTGCTCGACGAACGCGCTGAAGTTTGAGTGACAGCTCTTGGAGGCGACGGGCTTCAGCTCCGGACCGGAGAGGTAGTTGACGGCCGCCAGACACTGCAGCGTCATCAACTCAACGATCGGGCGGGTTTCACCGAAACGAAGGAACTGTTTGAGGACGAGCAGCTCTTCTTCAGGCGTCACCATCGTCCAGCGGTCCAACACTTTCCCGCTGGGCAACTGGAGAAAAGGAACAGCGTTGACCCCGATTTAGGCTTTGATAAGATAACAGTAACAGAGCTGCTGCTTATTGGTGTTGAATAATGTCACAATGTCTCATAATAATACTCAGTACAAAGCTATAATATATTAAACACATATTTGTTAAGTGTGTACACTCAGTATGAGGTAACAGAGTGTTAACCTGCAGCATGTAGCCTCTGACATAATCTCCCAAACTCCAGCCCAGTGCGTGGAGGATGTGACTGACCTGAAAGACACAAAACAGTGGTACACAGTTAATATAATGCATGGCAGTACTATATACGTATCCTTTAGGATGAATGTGTGTACCTGCTCTGGGGTCAGGATGCTGTACAGTCGGTCCAACAGTATCTTCAGCCGAACGGGAACAGCTTGAGCTCCGTACAGAACCAGGGAGCTCAGGTCGAACACCAGCCCAGGAAGGGCCACCTCCACTGGGCCGCAGCTGGAGGACGACTGGGCCTGGAGCTTCTCCAGAGCTGGAGGGAGAAGGGAAGACCATGATATACGCTGTAATTCATTTTAAAGGGATAGTTCAACATTTTGGCAAATAGTCATAGCAGTAGGTTCGTTACCTTTAATTGTCGGTGCAAGCTATTTTTAGAACGGCGGAGCAGAGCCGTGAGCTGCTCAGAGCTACGCTACGGAGGCTCATGGGATTTCTTGGTTCAAACTCATCAAATACACAATCCAACAACTCCACAACACTCTGGTGGACAAGTTGTGACCTGCACATTCACCACGCTATGAGATAATAACACAACGTTACCACACAGAGTTGTTTTAGAGGGAAATTCATGCAAAACCTCTGATGTGCGTTGCCTTCAGGGACAGTTTTTCATCAACAGTCTCTGAATTTCCCTCTAAAACAACTCTGTGTGGTAACGTTGTGTTATTATCTCATAGCGTGGTGAATGTGCAGGTCACAACTTGTCCACCAGAGCGTTGTGGAGTTGTTGGATTGTGTATTTGATGAGGGAAACCAAGAAATCCCATGAGCCTCCGTAGCGTAGCTCTGAGCAGCTCACGGCTCTGCTCCGCCGTTCTAAAAATAGCTTGCACCGACAATTAAAGGTAACAAACCTAGTGCTATAGGGATTATGGGCCAATTTGCCAAAATGTTGAACAATCCCTTTAAATTAAAGTCTATGTATTGTGAGAAAAATATGAATTATTTACAGTTAAACACAATCGTGGTCACAACGTCGGTGTCAAAGACTCACAAAGTTCTGACAAAACCTGTTTGCTGGAGCAACAGATTTGTTTACCAGATAAACGCCACCTAACAAGACAGGTGTGTGTGTGTGTGTGTGTGTGTGTGTGTGTGTGGTGCAGATGCTCCCTCCAGATGCTCTCTGTGATGCGATGACAGCGACACCTGACTTCATGTCACCGTAGCGACTGCACATCTGCACCGTGTTTGGCTGCAGTGTGGGCGAAGTCCGACACTGTCAAACTCAAACTGTCGAACAGGAGTGGGTTTTTATTTTATTTTCTGTGTGTGTGTGTGTGTGTGTGTGTGTGTGTGTGTTACCGTGTGCCACCCAGCCGTGTCCACAGCGATCACATGACCTGAGTTTGGCGTTCCCAGGTTTGAAGCAGCCACAGGTGCAGCCGGACACGGTGCAGCCGATGGACTGGTGAACGGAGCAGCTCATTAATATTCAGACATTTAAACTAAAATCAGTTAGAAATGTGATATTTGTGACTTTAATAATAATAATAATAATAATAATGATATTAATAATAATGACACAAACACGTGTGTACCTCCTCGGTGTCCGGAGTCATCCTCATGCCTCAGTCCTGCAGAAACACAAACACTGATTGGTCAAATGAAACTGAACCTTCCTCTGATTGGACGGTTCAACGAATAATGTTCCATTTATATATTTTTTATTTTCCCCTGAACAATCTCAGTAGTTTTTCTGGACTTGTTTCTCAGATGCATAAAATGCTAAAGGATTCAGATTGAATATATTTTAAATTTTATTTCTACGTAGAGTATTTATTCATTTTATTTTATAATAATAATAATACATTTTATTTATAGGCTAAGCGCTTTTCCAGAAGCTCAAAGATACTTTACATACAATAAATTCAGTTAAAACACAAATAATAAACCTTTACCTTCAGTTATAGGACATTTTTATTCATTTGTCATTTGGAGTCATTAATGAATTTTTGGTATTAATATATTATATTATCTATCTATCTATCTATCTATCTATCTATCTATCTATCTATCTATCTATCTATCTATCTATCTATCTATCTATCTATCTATCTATCTATCTATCTATCTATCTATCTATCTATCTAAATGATTTCACATTTTTATATTTTACACTTACACTATTTCATTTTGATCAATAATTTTGTTTCTATTTTATGTTTAAAAACATTGATAATGTAAATATCAATATATTTTTTCAATCAAGCAGATTATTAACTTTATTAACATGTCGTTTATAAAAAAATCTATAAACTAATAATATATATAAATATGTACTCACCTTTGTGTTTGATATTAATTCACCACAGATAAAAAACAACCTCCTCTTCACTCTTTTTCCTCAATACATCAACATTTTCTTCTTCTGTATCTTAAAGTTTTTTTCCTCTTTAGTTTCCCGACGTTTCTTCACAAAATCACGTTTCCTCCCATAAATCTCCACTTTTCTCTCTGTGTGTGACATGAACACCGTATATATAGGCTACACTCTTCTTCTTCTTCTTCTTATCCGTCCTTCGACTCCTCCCTCCGACTGCATCGGTGTGATTGGACGAGGACGGATGAACGTGGATCTTCACTTGGTTCCCTCCTTTTTCTTCTTTCACTCTTTTGTCTCCAGTCTCACAGAAGAAGAAGAACATCGCACAGTATTTTCAACAATCACATCCACTCTTCCTTCCCGATCCCGAATGTCTTCCGTTCCTCACGACGATGGAGGAAGGATCCTAAAAGTATCCCAATGAAAAAATATTCCACTTCAAATGAAAGTGATGAATTTAACGAGTCCAAGGAAGAAAGTTTAAGTGTTTAAATAACTTTAACCCTCCTGTTGTCCTCCGGGGTCAAGGAAGGAAGGACAAAGGGAAGGAAGGAAGGAAGGAAGGAAGGAAGATGGGAGGAAAGAAGGAAGGGAAAAGGAAGGAAAGATAGAAGGAGAGAGGGAACAGATTAAGTAAGAGGGGAAGAAGGGACAAAAGAAGGGAGGAAAGAAAGAAGGAAGGGAAAATGATTAAGGAAAGAAGGAAGGGAGAAAGGAAGGAAAGAAGGAGGGGAAAAAGGAGGAAGAGAGAAAGGAAGGAAAGAAGGAAGGGAAAAAGGATTGAGGAAAGAAGGAAGGGAGAAAGGAAGGAAAGAAGGAAGGGAGAAAGGAAGGAAAGAAGGAAGGGAGAAAGGAAGGAAAGAAGGAAGGGAGAAAGGAAGGAAAGAAGGAAGGGAGAAAGGAAGGAAAGAAGGAAGGGAGAAAGGAAGGAAAGAAGGAGGGGAAAAAGGAAGGAAAGAAGGAGGGGGAAAAGGAGGAAGAGAGAAAGGAAGGAAAGAAGGAAGGGAAAAAGGAAGGAAAGAAGGAGGGGAAAAAGGATTAAGGAAAGAAGGAGGGGAGAAAGGAAGGAAAGAAGGAGGGGAAAAAGGAGGAAGAGAGAAAGGAAGGAAAGAAGGAAGGGAAAAAGGATTGAGGAAAGAAGGAAGGGAGAAAGGAAGGAAAGAAGGAAGGGAAAAAGGAAGGAAGGGAGAAAGGAAGGAAAGAAGGAGGGGGAAAAGGATTAAGGAAAAAAGGAAGGGAGAAAGGAAGGAAAGAAGGAAGGGAGAAAGGAAGGAAAGAAGGAAGGGAAAAGGAAGGAAAGAAGGAGGGGAAAAGGGAAGGAAAGAAGGAGGGAAAAGGAAGGAAAGAAGGAAGAGAGAAAGGAAGGAAAGAAGGAAGGGAGAAAGGAAGGAAAGAAGGAGGGGAAAAGGAAGGAAAGAAGGAGGGGAAAAGGAAGGAAAGAAGGAAGGAAGAAAGGAAGGAAAGAAGGAAGGATGCATTTGGGTCAATTTGACCCAGAAGGACAAAATCTATATAATACTTTAATCATGTGTCAATTTGAAATATTACTCAGAGCAGTAATGTAAAGTACTATAGAAATACTATATCTCTGTAAGGACCTGAACTATGAGTAGTACAACATGAAAATACTCCAGTCTAGTACAAGTACTATAGTACTAGTCACAGTTCACCACTGGTGAAACGCTTCGACGCCGCCATGTGTTGCATTCAAGGTCTCACAGTTGTGAAAAAACAAAAATGAAACAAACTTTTCTTTGTTACTGTATCGACTAAAGTGTCAAAGAGTGAAACTGAACAACTCGTGTCCTTGGCGCGTCCGTGAGCCCCGTGTCCCCTGGGAAACGGCCCCCCGCGGCAGGAAGGTTCCTCCCCTGAGGGTGGGATTGAATCAGGGTGACAGTAGGGCACCTGGCCGGCCGCCACACACACACTCATTACAAAACAACAACACAAGGTTAAACGAGTTATAAAATATAAAACGTCTTTGTGCCGCCGTCAAGTTTTCACACATCTGGAGCGAAAACGGCAGAAAAACGGAAAAACAAAACCATCCGGATTATTACCTGTGTATGTCAGAGACACCACGACTCCTGTTGGAGGTAAAAAAAAAAAAAAGAACATAAATAAAATATATTTGCCTTTGTAAGTTATTTTCATTAAAGGGATAGTTCACCCAAAATTCAAATTCCACTCATTATCTCCTCACCCTCATGTCGACTAAGAGCTGTGAGAGTTTTCACAGTCCTCCGTTCTTTCTCTGAGTTACGGGGGGTCCACGCAGCAGGATTTGTCCATATAATGGTTGTCAATGGACACCAGGATTCTTCGTCACAAAAAAACACACCAAAAAACATCCAAATACCTCCATGCTGCTCGTCTGTAACGTCCCTCTTGTATTGAAGCCCCGACATGAGAAATTGTCCCAATAAAAATTTAAAAAGTCCATATTTCAAGCTTGTTTGCTGCAGAAGCTCCTCTTCCTGGTTCCGCCCAAGTCTCGCGAGATTTGCAGCGGTGTCAAGTTAATTGCAATGAATCTCACGAGATTTGATTGAACCAGGAAGAGGAGCTTCCGCTGCAAACAAGCTTGAAATATGGACTTATTTAATTTTTTTCAATACAAGACGGACATTACATACGAGCAGCATGGAGGTATTTGGATGTCCGCCGGTGTCCATTTGCAACCGTTACATGCACTGCTACGCCGAGACCCCCGACATGAGGGTGAGTAGACAATGAGTGAAATATCATTCTGTGGTGAACTATTCCTTTAAGCTTGTTTGCAGCGGAAGCTCCTCTTCCCGGTTCGTCCAAATTGAACAACATGTCCCTTTGAGGGTGAGTAGATAATGAGTGAAATTTTTGGGTGAACTATCCCTTTAAAACCTTTGCTTTCACGTTGCTGTTGCTGTGCGTTTGTCGTTTTTTGTCGTTACTTCACATTTAAAGTTTCCTGCAGCCTCGGTGAGTTGTTGTTGTTGTTGTTGTTGTTGTTGTTGTGACCTGGTTCAGTGAGTTTAGTGAAGACCAAGCCAAGAATACAGGACCAGGACAGCGAGGAGGAGGTGTGGTACCGCCGCCGCCGCCGCCGCGTTTCAAACACGACCCCTCTGAGAGGTTCTGCTAAAGAAGTGTGTCAACAACCAACAGCGTTGATCACACACACACACACACACACACAACACAACACAACACAACACTGTTCATCGTCTGATATTCTAATTAGTACGACATCAAAACAGGAAAGAGGTCCACCAGCTCCCCGAAGACACGCAGTCTGTCCAACAGCCCCACCTTCACTAAGCGTGTGTGTGTGTGTGTGTGTGTGTGTGTGTGTGTGTGTGTGTGTGTGCGTCTCGTATCAACAATATAAGAAACTTTTCAGGTTGTTTCAGCTCCGTGGAGAATAAAGTCTGAGGTCGCTGCTTCCACATGTTCAGGTTTCAGTTTCATCGTCACCACAAACTGAAAACGTCTTGTTCTTGTTGTTGTTTTAACTTTATTTAAAACTAAAACACTGAACATTTATAAAAACCAACCAGACTCTGGACTCTGTGTTTTGTGGAGTAGAGCTGCAACAATTAATAGACGAATCGCACAATAATCCATTAATAAATTAACCGTCAACTATTTAGATAATCTAATAATTGGTTTGGGTAAGAAAAGAAAAGTCCAAATTCTCTGATTTCAGCTTCTCACATGTGAATATTTCTGTTATTTTTTGTTCCTTTATCACAAAAAACTCTGTATTTCTTTGGTTTGTGGACAAAACAAGACGTTTGAGGACGTTGTCTGCTGGTTTGGGAAACACTGATAATAACATTTTATTGACCAAACAACTCATAGATTACTTTCCGCTACTTTTTTTCGCCCCCCGCTCTCGTCTCTGCACTGCGACACCAACGCGCTCCGTAACCTTTTGTTTACGACGGTTAAGACGACACAAACACGCCGTAATATCGTATATGTTATGTAACGTTATCCGCTGCTCTGTTTAGTGATTTTTCGCCGGCTCTGTTGTAGGAAACAAACGCACGTGGAGGAGAGGAGCGTTAGCAAAACAGTGGAAAAGCGAGCCAACTGTCACAATTCCTACTGTCTTTATTGGGGATGCACGATATATCGGCATAAACATCGGTATCGGTCCGATGAGTAAAATATGTATCCATATGCAACAGCTGCGAAGTTGAGGTAATGCGAGGAGGATGGTAGCCTGTAACCTTGTTATTTGGAAGTAAAATACATTCAAAAATTCAGTTTGTATGATTTTCAGTCTGTACAAAAATTTATCATCTCAGAAACTTTAAAAAAAGAACACCACATATCGATATCGGTAAATATCAATTATCGGCCATAACAGAAAAATTCATATCGGATATCGGCCAAAATGTTCAATCAGTGCATCTTTAGTCTTTATGTGTAAATATCATGTTACAACATGAAAACTGAGGCTTATATTCAACATCATTCTACTTAAAATAAGACTCATCACATAAAACGTAGCTTGTTTTTAGACACTTTTAAATTCTTACAAGCAGATTTTTTAACTTAAAATAAGTAAAAACAACCTGATTTCTTATGACAATCACAAAAAACAAGGGAAAATGATCTAAAAACAAGTTCAAGAGATTAGTTTTGACTAGAAATAAGACAAATATTCTTGATGCAGCTCTAGTGTTTTGACCTCTGTGGGCCACCGTACCGCATCGAGGACCTGAAATGGGACTTTTTTCATTCAAACGTAACAACAAAAGTTCCTCTCAGTCCTGATTTCAGCTGTTTTTCTTTTGTTTGTTTTTGTCTCCACTCTCTAAACTTTTGCTCTCACGCCCTCGAGCGTTTCCCCGTCGAGCTGTCGTTTCCCCGTCTGTCGCTTTTCTGTCATTTGTCGCCACAAACGCCGGCTTCAGGAGGTGAATTTTACATGACGCTAAAGTCTCCGTGTGTGGCGAACATCATGAATTTAACAGGACGGTTTAAAGAGAGTGTGTGCTTTCACTTCCTCTGTGTGTGTATGTGTGTGTGTGTCCTCCCTCCCCCCTCCCCCCCTCCCTCCCTCTCTCCCCCAGGTCCCTTCCCCCGCCCCTCGGTGTGTGCGTCGAGATCCCTCCCCCCTTTATATCTGTGTCATTACACCAAGCGAGTGTGCGATGGTTTCTCTTTGTTGCCGCTCCAACTTGGCACCGGCGCAGTCACTGTCGAGGGGAGGGTGTGTGTTTTTAAGAGTGTGTGTGTGTGTGTCTGTGTGTGTGTGTGTTTAAATGCGTGTGTGTTGTCGCAGGTACAAGTAGGACAGCAGGCGGGCTGCGAGGAACAAGGACTTCTCCGAGATGAAACGTGAAGTTTTTTTTTCTTTGTCTTTTTTGAAATATAAAAGGTCGGTGAATATTCATAAGGGATCCAGAACAGAAACAGGACGCGGACACTTTTTAATTTGTTCTTTTGTTTTTCTTTTCTTTTCTTCAACTTTTCATTTTGCTAAATCGCGAAACAAGGTCAGATTTACCGCCGCCATTCAAACTGATTCAGGAAATCTGCATTAAAATTGTCACTTTCGACCTTTAAGATGAAGTTTTGATTGAATAAATCCAACTTAAAGGGATAGTTCAACATTTTGGCAAATTATGGCCCATTGCCATAATCCCTATCCACCTTTTTCCCGAACGTCAAAAACGTAAACCAGTTTTGCCGGTTTTGCTCTTCCAGTGGAATTTTATGTTTACGTTTCCATGGTTTTGGTAGTCGCGGTAAATGCATGGATTTTGACTATGACAACGACTGAAAACCATGGAAATGTAAACGTACAATTCCACCAAACCGGCAAAACCGGAAGCAGGTTTTCACCATAGATGACGTTCAGAAACTTGTGGATAGTCATAGCAGTAGGTTCGTTACCTTTAATTGTCGGTGCAAGCTGTTTTTAGAACGGCGGAGCAGAGCCGTGAGCTGCTCAGAGCTACGCTACGGAGGCTCATTATGGGATTTCTTGGTTTCCTCTCATTAAACTCATCAAATACACAATCCAACAACTCCACAACGCTCTGGTGGACAAGTTGTGACCTGCACATTCACCACGCTTTGAGATAATAACACAACGTTACCACACAGAGTTGGTTTAGAGGGAAATACAGAGACTGTTGATGAAAAACTGTCCCTGAAGGCAACGTGCATCAAAGGTTTTACATGAAGCCTCTGGTCTTCATCCGTCCATACGCATCGGTAACAGTTGGAGTCTGGGGCCCTTTCAGCTAATTCCTCCTCGTCCCCACCGCCCGTCCTCCTCCTCCTCGTCCCCGCTCAGCTCTGATTGTCAATGAAAGGACGGCGCCTTCAAAATGTTTAATCCTGTTACATTAAAGTGGAACGAGTCGAGGATTAAAGTCACTCTGGTCTGAGATCAGCTGATGACGCGTTTAGAAACACCGACATGGGATTAAGTTGTTGAGTCGAGCATCAAGTTCCAAATACTTTTTATTACCGATAGTTTATTTAATCTAATCAGACTCTGAGTCTGAGTCTGAGGATGATGCGCTGAGCAAAACGTGGTCCCTGTTGCCATGATTACCAACTTGCGGTTGAGCCAGCGCAATAATTTATTACTGCAATTTGGCCGAAACGTCTTTATAGATGTCCGATAACCCAATAATAAGACCATAACAATCGCATGTTGTCTTCTTCTTGAGTTCAATCTTCAAGAAACCGTTGATGTTCAGGAGCTGCAGTTAACGACTGTTGGACTTGGAGGGATTTTCCTTTTCCAACAGATCCTTCATGACCCGCGACGCATCCCAAGATTCATTGCGTGGCGGTAATAAAAGCCAACGAGTCGGACAGAGAACCGCAAGGATGAAGCCTTTAAAACCAATGGCCTTAAATCACCCGAAGGTTTTCTATCACGAAGAGGTTTCGTTGTGTTGAACCCAGCAGTAAACGTCCAGAACGACTCCTGACGAGGGTCGGATTCGTCTTCCTCTTAAGGACATCGGGTCAACGACTCGTCTCTACGACCCAACCAGTCACCAGAACTTCAGATTTTCAGATCTGAGAGGTCCGACATGCAGCTCAAAGTATTTGATATTCGGGGCGGTGTTTAGCTCGGTTGGTAGAGCATCTGGCCCCGGTTCGAGTCCCGCGTCGGACGGCCCTGTTCTCCGTGTCATTCCCTCTCCATCTCTGCCTCCCATTTCCTGTCACACTCTCTACTGTCCTATCAAATAAAGGCATAAAAAGCCCAAAAATATACTTAGAAAAAAAAAAAAAAGTATCTGATACTCTTCGTTAGTTTATTTATGAAAGCAAATTTTCGCGGATCTTCCGTTTAGGCTGCCGTACAAATATGGCGGCGCAAGATGGCGACGCTCTCTAAAGCAAGACCCTTGATATAAGAAGAATAGGCTGTATGCCGCTGGCTGAAAATCCAGGAAGTAGTGGTACTTCCTGGTTGGTACTACCTGAATTTCAGCCAGCTCCTTTATTTCCTGTCTTACATGATTGGCAAACTGATTAATCCAGGTGTGTCTGACAAATCGGAAAATTTCTGAAATTCAGAAAGTACCTACCAACCAGGAAGTACCACTACTTCCTGGATTTCAGCCAGCTCGGCATATAGCCTATTATAAGGCTACAAAAACCAAACAAATTTAGTAGTATATTCAGATTTTGCCAATAAACCTGGTCAGTTATTACGAACTGGACCTTTAAATCCTGATTCCGACACATTCTCTACGTCGCCTCGTGGACAGATGTTGTGTATAATTAGAAGTTAACTTGTGTGTTTACGGTTCAGGGAACGACCGAGCTGGAGGTTTCTGTGGTTTTTCAGTCCCTCCAACATGCGTTTTTGTTTTTCCTTCATGTTTCGTCGTCTTCGCTCCGACTGTGAACGTCAGCGATCCCGTTGTGTCGCTCGCCGCTCGGAGCTCGTCTTTGTTTTGGGATTAAGTGTCTTATCCTCCGAGGGGGGGTTCATTACAGATTTGTCACTGGGTTCAGGGTCTTTTCTTTCTTTCTTGCTGCTGCTGCTTCGTCAGGAATTAAACTTAATCTGTCGTTTCCTTTGGGAGCAGGAGGACGAGCTCGGACCGGACGCCGGGCGCCGGACGCGTCCTGGTGAATGAGCCTGTCAGTCGTCAGAGAGGCGGCGAGCGAGCGTCAGGAGGGCGAGAGAGAAAACGCCAGAGTCAGCGTCCTTGTCGGTGACGCTAAGCCACGCAAACGACAGGAGAGTCAACAGACGGATAAAAAGGAAAAAATTTAAAAAGAGGTTTTAATCGTCGAGATGCAGCGGGAAGACGACGGGACGGCGAGTAAACAAACAAACAAACAAACAAACAAACAAACATGTGGAAGATGAGATGCAAACAGAACGACCAGTTTTCACCTGTTTGTTCGTCTGTTGTTTACAATAAATAAAGTTAAAGTTACATTGTTTCAGTTTAAAAACAAATGTTTAATTAACCCTCCTGTCGTCCTTCTGTTCACTCCCTCCATCCTTCCTTCTTTCCTTCCACAATCCTTTTTGCCTCCCTCCCTTCCTTCCTTCCCTTCGTCCTCTTCTTCCTTCCTCTTTTGATCCAATTGACCTGGTCTGTTCCCTCCCTCCATCTTCCTTTCCTTCCCTTTTCCCTTCCTTCCTTCTTTTCCTTCGTCTTTCCTTACTTCCTTCTATCCCTTCATCCTTCCTTCCTCCCTTTGTCTTTCCTTCCTTCCTTCTTTCCCTTATTCCTTCCTTCCTTCTATTCCTTTATCCTTCCTTCTATTCCTTTATCCTTCCCTTCCTTCCTTCCTTCTTTCCCTTCTTCCTTCCTTCCTTTCATCCTTCTATTCCTTTATCCTTCCTTCCTTCCCTTTGTCCTTCCTTCTATCCCTTCATCCTTCCTTCCTCCCTTTATCCTTCCTTCCTTCTTTTACTTCATCCATCCTTCCTTCTATTCCTTTATCCTTCCTTCCTTCTTTCGTTCCCTTCTTCCTTCCTTCCTTCTATTCCTTTATCCTTCCTTCCTTCTTTCGTTCCCTTCTTCCTTCCTTCCTTCTATTCCTTTATCCTTCCTTCCTCCCTTTGTCCTTCCTTCCTTCTTTCGTTCCCTTCTTCCTTCCTTCCTTCTATTCCTTTATCCTTCCTTCCCTTCATCCTTCCTTCTATTCCTTTATCCTTCCCTTCCTTCTTTCTTTCCCTTTGTCCTTCCTTCCTTCTTTTACTTCATCCGTCCTTCCTTCTATCCCTTCATCCTTCCTTCTTTCCTCCTATTCCTTTGTCCTTCCTTCCCTTCATCCTTCCTTCTATACCTTCTTCCTTCCTTCCTTCCTTCCTTCCTTCCTTCCTTCACCCAGGACGACAACAGGAGAGTTTTAAACAAGCAACATTCACAGTTTCTCTCAGTTTAAACTTCTACAACCTCTAAATAAATATTAATCAACTCGTCTCTAAAACAACAACAACAACAACAACAAGAACTCGTCGGCTCAGTGCAACTAACTTTTCAACATTTATCCGGAAAAAAAAAATAAGAGGAAGAAAAAAAAACCTTAAACATTCAAATATGTAAATGAGTTTTTCACGGATGGAAGCAGAAAAAAAAACCTAGAGATGAAGTTTGAAACGTTTAAGGACCAAACGTCTCCAGAGGAAAAAGCAGTTTCCTGTTCGGCTGAATCAGCACAACTCTGTGTGTGTGTGTGTGTGTGTGTGTGTGTGTGTGTGTGTGTGTGTGACAGCAGCTTAAGTCGCTTTGTTGACGTCTCGACACACACACGCGGAGCGGCCTGAGGGTGTGTGAGCGGGAGGACGCTCATTGTACTCACACATTAATAGAAATCCACAGCGGCGAAGCCTGAGGGCCACACACACACACACACACACACACACACACACACACACACACACACACACACACACACACACACACACACACACACACACACACACACGGTCGTCGTTGCTGATGCAGCAGAAGTAAAATGTCGTTGTGGTTGAAAAGTTTTCTCACTTTTTTTCTACATTTACAGCATCTTTGGTCACTTTTTTATTTATTTATTTATTTATTTATTACACACACTATTTGTCGTCCATCCAGCTGTGGTGGAAAACAAAACATCTACAAACAAAAAAATACAAAATAAAAACAATAAAATGTTTTTGTTTCAGTGTATAATTTGTATAAATAAAGTTTTGATAGTTTGAATGTTCAGTGATTGACTCTCTAACTCCTGCTGCTCTTCACCTGAGCTCTGCTCTTCTTCTTCGTTCTGCTCCTGGGGGGTGGTTTGGAGGAGGGGGCGGGGCTTAACTCAGAGGAGGGGGCGGGGTTTAACTCTGGCGTTTCCATGACAACCAACGGGAAGGTTTCAGGAAACTCCGTCACCTGAAACGCGGACGAACAGACCGTCATCAATAATGATTATTATTAGTTGATATGAAAACCTTGGATGTGACGTTTGAAGCGCCGCTTACGGGGACGAAGGCCTGGTTGTCACGGAGACAGGCGTCCTGCAGCTCGCAGCGCAGAGCGGTCACGTGACTGCGGTGGGCGGCGACTTCCTGCTCCAACCAGTCGATCCTGGAGGCGCAGGTGTGGCACACCTGAGACACGACGGAGAGGAGGGTCTGTGGACGGAGAGAGAGGTATAAACAAAGTGAAGGAAGGGAAGGAAGTAAAGGAGGTGGAGTGAAGGAAGTGAATTGAAAGAAGTGAAGGGAGTAAAGGAGGTGAAGTGAAGGAAATAAAGGGGGTGAAGGAAGTGAAGGAGGTGAAGGAAGTAAAGGAGGTGAAGTGAAGGAGGTGAATTGAAAGAAGTGAAGGAAGTAAAGGAGGTGAAGTGAAGGAAGTAAAGGAGGTGAAGGAGGTGAAGTGAAGGAAGTAAAGGAGGTGAAGTGAAGGAAGTGAAGGAAGTAAAGGAGGTGAAGTGAAGGAAGTGAAGGAGGTGAAGTGAAGGAAGGGAAGGAGGTGAAGTGAAGGAAGGGAAGGAGGTGAAGTGAAGGAAGTAAAGGAGGTGAAGTGAAGGAAGTGAAGGAGGTGAAGTGAAGGAAGTGAAGGAAGTAAAGGAGGTGAAGTGAAGGAAGTGAAGGAAGTAAAGGAGGTGAAGTGAAGGAAGTAAAGGAGGTGAAGTGAAGTGAAGGGAGTGAAGTGAAGGAAGTAAAGGAGGTGAAGTGAAGGAAGTGAATTGAAAGAAGTGAAGGAGGTACAGGAGGTGAAGTGAAGGAAATGTAGGAAGTAAAGGAGGTGAAGGAGGTGAAGTGAAGGAAGTAAAGGAGGTGAAGTGAAGGAAGGGAAGGAGGTGAATGGAAAGAAGTGAAGGAAGTAAAGGAGGTGAAGGAAGTAAAGGAGGTGAAGTGAAGGAAATGAAGGAAGTAAAGGAGGTGAATGAAGGAAGTGAAGGAAGTAAAGGAGGTGAAGGAGGTGAAGTGAAGGAAGTGAAGGAAGTAAAGGAGGTGAAGTGAAGTGAAGGGAGTGAAGTGAAGGAAGTAAAGGAGGTGAAGTGAAGGAAGTGAATTGAAAGAAGTGAAGGAAGTGAAGGAGGTACAGGAGGTGAAGTGAAGGAAGTGAAGGAGGGGAAGTGAAGTAAAGGAGGTGAAGTGAAGGAAGTGAAGGAAGTGAAGGAAGTAAAGGAGGTGAAGGAGGTAAAGGAGGTGAAGTGAAGGAAGTGAAGGAAGTAAAGGAGGTGAAGTGAAGTGAAGTGAAGTGAAGGAAGTAAAGGAGGTGAAGGAAGTAAAGGAGGTGAAGTGAAGGAAGTAAAGGAGGTGAAGTGAAGGAAGCGAAGGAAGTGAAGTAAAGGAGGTGAAGGAAGGAAGTAAAGGAGGTGAAGGATCTCCCATGATGCTCTCTGTCCACTCAGGTGAAGGTGCTGAATTGAAAGAAGTGAAGGAAGTAAAGGAGGGGCTGAGCCGAAGGAAGGAAGGATTGGAAGGAGGTGAATTGACCTGAGGAACCACACACACACACGTTATGACATCATCACCACACAGAATGACATCATCACATGACTATAGGTGTGTGTGTGACCTCCTTGTAGCTCGTCTCGGCAGCCTTCATGTAGCCGATCAGCTGATCTCTACGTCTGCAACAGAATGAACACATGAAGATTTTTTTTTTTTTTACAACTTTATTGACAAGGAACGAAGAACAAAGGGGAAAGAAGAAGAACGAAAAAGAACAGAGAATGAAGAAAGAGAAGAAGAAGTTATAAGTTGTTTTTGTTGGATCTATTTTCAGCGGTGGATGACTCCACATCTGTCTGTGTGTGTGTCGTTACCTAGCAACGTCCCTCAGCTCCGCCTCCAGCTGCTTCTTCTCCTTCTGGACGCCCGACAGGTATTTACCCAGAATCCTCAAGGAAGTAAAGGATCCTTCAGGAGCGCCTGGTGAAGGAAGGGAAGCCAGCGCCTGTTGTTGCTGCTGCTGTTGTTGTTGTTGTTGTTGTTGTGAAGTTGGAGGTGAAGTGAAGGAAGTAAAGGAGGTGAAGTGAAGCTGCAGGAAGGAGGATTGGTCTGTTCCTGGATCAGAGTCTGAGCCTCCTGAAGTGAAGGAAGTAAAGGAGGTGAAGTGAAGGAAGTAAAGGAGGTGAAGTGAAGGAAGGGAAGGAGGTGAAGTGAAGTAAGTAAAGGAGGTGAAGGAGGTGAATTGAAAGAAGTGAAGGAAGTAAAGGAGGTGACGTGAAGGAAGGGAAGGAAGTAAAGGAAGTGAAGGAAGGAAGTGAAAGAAGTGAAGGAGGTGAAGGAAGTGAAGGAGGTAAAGGAAGTGAAGGAAGGGAAGGAAGTAAAGGAGGTGAAGGAAGGAACCTGGCACGCCGCCACCGCTGGATCTCCCATGATGCTCTCTGCTCCACTCAGCTCCAGGTGCTTTGATTGGCAACAGCCTCCAGCCTGAGCCAACAGGCTCCGCCTTTCCACCTGAGGAGGAACCACACACACACGTTATGACATCATCACCACACAGAATGACATCATCACATGATTATAGGTGTGCTGCAGCGTCGACACCACGGCCTGGAGGGGTCCTTGTAGGTCAGTCAGAGGTCAGAGGTCAGCCTTCATGTAGCCGATCAGCTGATCTCTACGTCTGCAACAGAATGAACACATGAAGTTTTTTTTATTTTTACAACTTTATTGACAAGGAACGAAGAACAAAGAGGAAAGAAGAAGAACGAAGAAATGAAAACGAGAATGAAGAAAGAGAAGAAGTTATAAGTTGTTATTGTTGGATCTACTTTCAGCGGCGGATGACTCCACATCTGTCTGTGTGTGTGTCGTTACCTAGCAACGTCCCTCAGCTCCGCCTCCAGCTGCTTCTTCTCCTTCTGGACGCCCGACAAGTATTTACCCAGAATCCTCAGCGAGCGCTCCTTCAGCCGCGCCTGGTGTCGTGCCTCCGCCAGCGCCTGTTGTTGCTGTTGTTGTTGTTGTTGCTGTTGCTGTTGTTGTTGCTGCTGTTGTTGTTGTTGTTGTTGTTGTTGTTGTTGTTGTGCGTCGGCGTGCGTCCGGCGCTGCAGCTGCAGCGAGAGCAGCTGATTGGTCTGTTCCTGGATCAGAGTCTGAGCCTCCTGCTCTCGGCTCAGAGCCTCACGCAGCTCCACGAACGAGGAAACGCTGAAAAGCCTGCAAGAAAACGAGGAGAAGAAGAAGAATATGAGGAAAAGGAGGAAGAAGAAGAAAAAGAAAAAGAAGAAGAAAAAGAAAGAGCGCAAGAAGAATGGGAGCAAGAAGGAGAACGAAAAGAAGAAAGAATGGAAGAAGAACAAAAGGAGGAAGAAGAGTTGTGTGAAGAGTGAGGAGGAGAAAAAGAAGTGTGTGGTTCCGGGTTGTGTGTGTGTGTGTGTGTGTCTGACCGTCTGTGATCCGTCAGTGGATCATCTAAAAACTAACCCGATACAGTGCAACACTGTTTCAGATTGGGCCTCCAGCCTCAGGTTAAAACCTTTCGGCCGAGACAATAAAAGATAGGTTTTAGGAAGAGTTTTGAAGTGCTGCTGCAGAGGTTGAGTTTGAGCCACTGGCCTGGAGGGGTCAGAGGTCAAAGGTCAGAGGTCGTCAGGGAATCAACAAATCCTTCCAGGACTTCTCGAGAAAAATTACCTTAGTAACTGATAAATGTGACCTGTGATGAACTCACAGAAAAGAACAATCTAGGAGACAGCATCAAAAGCTGAAGACCTCTAAGATTAAAAAAAGGAGGAAAAATGTAAAGCTCCATGGAGAAATGCCACGACCTTAAGAGAGCTTAAGAGAAACTGCCGTAAAGCTGAGAGGAATTGGCGAAAAACTAAACTATCAGTTGACCGCTGTAACTTCATCAATCTGCTTAGGAAATACAACAGTAGCCTGAAACAAGCCAGAAGAGAATTTTTCTCTACCCTCATTGACAGCCACAAACACGATCCAAAACATCTTTTTTCCACCATAGATACGCTTATTAGCCCCTCCCCAAGTGCCTCCTCTGGAACTATTTCAGCTGCCAAGTGTAATGAATTCGCAACATTCTTCAATGACAAAATTATAAAAATTAGGCACAATATCTCAGCTACCGATCCCTCCATGACTCTCTCTAGCCATGACTCTCTGGCTCCTCCGCCCTCTGCTGGTCTCATGCATTTCTCCACTGTAAGCCCTATTGATCTCACTGAGGCTGTTAATAAACTGAAGTCCTCCTCCAGTCCCCTAGATCCACTACCAGCATCCTTCTTCAAATCTGCTTTCAGTCTCTTGTTGGACGATGAGGAGGAGGAATAATAAATAAGGAGGAAAAGACCGGCACCTTTCCCCACTGCCTGAAAACTGCTGTTATTAAGCCACTCCTAAAAAGAAACAACCTGGACCCAGACTCACTCAACAACTACAGGCCTATTTCTAACCTCTCCTTCCTCAGCAAGATCATCGAGAGGCTAGTCTATCAACAACTCAACTCCTACCTCTCTGCCAATAATATTTATGATAAGTACCAATCTGGCTTCCGCTCATCTCACAGCACAGAAACCGCCCTCCTAAAAAAGTTATTAATGACATAAGAATCAATACAGACAACAACAAAATATCGATCCTCGTCCTCCTCGACTTGAGCTCAGCCTTCGAAGTGGACCAGAAAACTGTTAGAGGAGGAAAAAAGAAGAGAAGTGGGCCTGTCTGGAAGAGAGTGCTCCATTGGTTCAGGTCCTACCTCTGCGACAGAAACTTTGTTGTAAAACTTGGCGACTTCCAGTCAGACAGTCGAAACAGTGTGAAGGAGGAAAAGAAGCAGGGGAGATCCTTGGTCCACTTCTTTTCAACCTCTAGAAGCTCCCTCTTGGCCGTATTATCAGTAAGCACAACATTGGCTACCACAACTATGCCGACGACACGCAGCTCCTCTTTTCATTATCCTCCGAGGAGTCCAACCCAAAAAGTCCGAAGGGAAGAAATCAACTCTTGGATGGAGGAAAAGAAGAACTGAATAGGAGAAAACTGAAATTCTGGAAAAGAAGGGGCTAAAGCCCAGAGAAGAAGAAGTGTGTGAATACCTGGAATCCAGATCTTTCAAAAGGAGGAGCGAACTAATTAAGAACCTAGGTGTGACACCATGGATGGAGGTCTCTCATTCAAAAGCCATATAAGCAATATTACCAGGAAGGAGGAAAAGAAGAGGAGGAGCTAAGAAACATCTCAAAGATCAGAAACTTTCTTTCTCAGTCTGACTCAGAAAAACTCATGCACGCCTTTGTCATGAGCCGGCTCGAAGACTGTAACTCTCTGTTTATGGGCCTCCCAAGAAAAACCACCCAGAGGTTACAACTCATCCAAAATTCAGAAGAACGGGTCCTAACCAGGACAAAAAGATCAGAACACATAACCCCAATTCTCCGAGAACCTCCACTGGCTACCTGTCGAGAATCCGATTCAAAATACTCCTTCTGGTCTATAAATCACTTAACGGTCTAGCCCCACAATACCTATCTGACATGCTATCAGCCCACAATCCCGGAAAAGACTCCTCAGGTCTCAGGAAGAAGGAGGAAAAGAAGAAGAGGAAAAGAAGAGAGATCTCCTCCATGTGCCGAGAGCCCTAACCAAATCAGGTGACATGGCATTTAGCATTTATGCACCCAAAGAGTGGAACAGCCTACCACTTGACCTCAGGAACGCTCCGACCTTAGGCTCCTTCAAAGGCAAACTCAAAACATTCCTATTTAACAGTGATTTCCCTAAACGTCCCCATGTGAGGATGAACCTGTGTTTATCTATTGTATGTCTCTAGTGCTGTATTGCTATGCATTTTAAATGTGTGTGTGTATATATGTGTGTACATACTCTTGTGTATTTAGCTCTGTTTATTCTTAATTTAATATGTTGTTCTATTATGTAAAGCACTATGAACTGCTTCCGTATGATATGGTGCTATATAAATAAAATTGAAATTGAAATTGAAATTGAAAAAGAAGGAGAAGAAGAAGAAGAAGAGGAGGAGAAGAGGAGGAGACGGTCGTTAACGTATCAAACTGTATCGTCTGTGTAGAAACTGATCGACTGGTTCACAACAACAACAACAAGGGGAACCATCAATAAGTTTATTGATCATGTTTTAATTGACGATGCGTTCACTGACCTTCAGACTCCGTCGTCGTAGAGGAGGAGGAGGAAGAAGAGGCGGAGCCGCCGGGTCCTCGTCCATAGCAGCGTCCGATTGGTCGAGAAGGTGACGGAGGAGGCGGGACAAACCGGTGCGAGCTGCTGACATCACGGCGTCCGGAGGGGCGGAGCCTGCGTCGGTGTGCGTCAGCGCCCCCTGCAGGTCGGACATGGAGGACAAGATGGCGGCGCAGAGACGTTTGGAGCGAAGCCAGCGAACGCACGCGCCTTCATCACCATCATCATCGTCGTCTGAAACGCCGGTTTGACTTTGACCTTTCCGTGTTGCCGTAGGCGACGCTCCACAGACGCCGCCGCCTCCTTCCAGGCGAATCAGCACCGTCGTCCTCTGGGTCAACGTGCGCCACCTCCTCGCCGCCATCACCGCCCACACGCTCCTCCTCCACCTCCTCGCCGCCGCCGCCCCGCCGCTGCTCCTCCTTCCTCCCCCCTCCTCCTCCTCCTCCTCCTCTTCTTCTTCTCCTCCCAGCGCGGCGGCCAGACTCCTCACCTCCTCCTCCAGCAGCTCACGCTCCGCCAGGCGGCGACTCAGGAGGCGTTTCTGCTCGCACAGCGCCCGCAGGCGGCGGCGGTCGTGCGTCCAGGCACCGGCGAGCAGGGCGCAGGCCGACAGGAGCGAGGACGACTCCGCGCGGCGCCGAGACAGGTCGGAGGTCAGCGAGGAGGCGTGGTCACGGAGGGAGTCGCACTGAGAGCGACAAACCTGACGGAGAGAGAGAGACTGTGACTTTGTGATGTCACAACGAAGCAGTGGCGTTAAGCCCCGCCCCCTCGGATGACATCATCATCCAACAACCTGAAGGATTTAATTACTCAGAGCGTTTTATTCTGAAATCTCTGTTTCTATAGGACGACTCAGGAAACAGCTGACCAATTAGAAGACAGGATCAGAGCCTCCTCTCTTCTGATTGGCTGGAGGGAGGGAGAGAGGGAGGGAGAGAGAAAGAAGGAAAGAAGGAGGAAGAGGAGAAGGAGAGAGAAAAAAGAGGGAGAGAGAGAGAGGGTGAAAGAGGAGGGAGAGGGAGAAAAGAGAGCGAGAGAGAAAGAAGGGGGGAGAGAGAGGGAGAGAAAAAAGAGAGATAGAGGGAGAGAGTGAGGAAAGAGAGAGGGGAGGAGAAGAGAAGGAGAGAGAAAGAAGAGGGAGAGAGAAAAGAGAGGGAGAAAAAAGGGGGGGAGGGAGAAAAAACAGAGACAAAGAGAGAGGGAGAAAAAAGGGGGAGGGAGAAAAAACAGAGAGATAGAGAGAGTGAAGGGTGATAGACGAGGGAGAAAAAAGAGAGAGAGAAAGAGGGTGAAAGAGGGGGGGGAGAGAGAAA